>CM067343.1:55689944-55844944 GCA_034190875.2 Urechis unicinctus | reverse complement strand
AAATATGGTATGCAGTGAACCAAAACACGATTTTTAGTGGTAAGTTTGGACAATCTATCACTATGGAGGTGTCATGTTTAGTCTGTAAGCTCGATGTACAATGTTAGTCGATATTTATGTATAGAAATGATCATCTTTAGCTATCAAAAGTATATCATGATTAATTTTACAAACATAGAAATGACTAATGTTATTTGAGACGAAATCACTACCTTATTTACCGTCGGATGTTAAAACAAAATTCCATCAAAAAAGTGAAAATTATGCTGCTGTTGATTTTGATGCATTTAGGAATGTAGTGGTCGATATCAAGAGTAGACACACAAACATTAACATACTTTGAAAGCTGATTATATAACCAAACTTTGGTAATTGACATATGCTGTCAAAATATTAGTTGTATTTAAAGCGGAAACATATTTCCACTAGGGCACATTTCGTAAAATTTTCGATAACTTATAAAACAATAAATATTGGTTCAATAGTCAAAACAAATTGAAGGGGGTGTTGCCATTAACAACGCCAATCTAATCCTTTTGATTTAATTGATATCGATGACGTCACTTTCGGTTACGGACGAATTCATCTTAGACCGGGTTAACGCGTCGTTGTTCCGTCGGAGATGGTTGTATCGTAAATTGGTTCACACCCGAAAGACGCCCATTCAATTCTGAATGTATAACTTATTCATTTGCGTAGTGAATTATCGATGGTTTTCGCACGAAGAAAGCTTGAAGTACAGCGAGTGTCACTTCTGCTGGGTTTTCAGTGCTTTGTTATTAGCTCTGTCGGAGAGAATAACCAACGAGAAACACATTAACTCGCTACTGAGTTATCACAACCACATTATGTTGACAATTGTAAAATTATATCGCTCAAGCAATGAATATTTTCGCTGCTGCTAAGCTTATTGTTAACTGTACGCTACTTTATACCCAACAACTCGACCTTGACAAATCCCACATGCTGACGACGCCAATTGGTGATTATCACCCACTCGTAACCATCTGTAGGAGACCTTAAATAATAGTCAGTCAATTACTCCTTGTAGCGTAGCAACATTTATTATCAGACGCTGTCATTTTTGTAGCTGACAGTTATTAGTTTGCATGGAGCACTGTCAAAACAACCAATGCCTTTAAAACTGTAAAACGTATTAATTACGAATAATCATTTGCAATATTTCCCGCATAGTATATGTTCTGTAAACTAAAACCAGTGTTCGTGTTCACATTGATCTTGATAACTCCATAACTGTTTCCTATATTATCCATCTAGGTGCCCGTAAAATAAAACTTAACGAACTTAGCCGTGAAATCTGACTTCGTGCTATGACAATGTCTCTATATTTCAGTACAAACAGGCGTTAATCAGGTATTATTTATTTGTATATAAATGCATCAAAATACTATTTGGATGGATTTGGAAATCCGGAACAAATGCGCTCAAGTAGTAATGACATAGCTTTGATTATCTCCAATAATATATAGGTAGTGGATGCTACGTAATAATCAGAATATTGCCAGCCGCTACCTTTTGGTTAGCCTAACGTAAGTGTATTGGAAGAGTGCAACCTTACATGTGATGAACAAATAATCGTCTAGATGCAGGCTTAATGCCTATATATTTCTGTGTATTGCCTTATTGCTTTACGCAAAGGTGCCAAATGAGATATGTAGATGTTACTATGTTGGCGATGCTACTCTGTTTCAGATACATAGTTGTGTTAGATGTTAACATAGGCAACATGAGAGATCACGGTGCATGGAAAGCAGTTATAGATACTGAATCTACGAATTAGCCAAATATGCGTAAATCAACCATAATCAACATCACTGGGAAGATTCTTCGCATTTGGTAAATGCTAAAAATTATGATTGGGTTGGATTTGACATCCTGATAAGATATGCAATTTGTTATTAAAGCAAACGACCTATTGTAATCATGGTGCAGCTTTAATTTACTCTTGTAACTATCAAAATAATACACAGGTGCCGGATACTATCATCAAAACTCCTGGGTCCGTAGTGTTCGCACGTTGTAATACAAGATGAATATCGGTGCTTTTTTATGACTGTTTTCAATTAACCCAGCATAACAAATTATGGTTAATATATGCACATACATGTTGCGTCAATTAACCTTTGTTTAAAGGCAATGCCATTCTCATTTTGTAATATACTCGACACCAGCTGAAAGCTATGTCAAGCCATACCGATTGCTTCTTTGCATACTCAAAATGGCTTGTCGTTCGAGCCGCAAAAGGACAGTAAAAGAAAAATCCATACAACCTATCATTGTGAGCGACGATCACAACCACGGCATTTCCATTTGATATGAATGCATGTCATAAACGCAATAACAATTACTGCCCTTAGCACACGAGTCAATAATTTATTTATGACAGGAATAGATGAAAGATTTAACATAAGTCTTCATTAACTAGCCGCATGCATATGAAATCTTGATACCAGTAGAAAGTTATTGACACATAGAAGACTTATGTTTGTTAAGATTCTAACCGCAAGGATGTTGCTACTGTTGCAAATGATGGGATCGGTATGACTCAGCATTGATCATTGAAGATCTGTCTTAAAGCGTCCCTTGATCAGAGCTTGCGCCCACATATAAAGGACAGAAATTCATTAAAAGTAGGAAAGCGTAGGATTGCCGTCACACCTGCACTGATGTAGAATATAGTGTCTACACATATGTGAATAGATGAAACTGACCTGATTAGGTGCCTGTCTAGGATAAATGGAACAAGGGAGGGAAATTGGTGTGGATGAAGATGAACCAGAGCCAGAAGATGAAAGTGACAAAACACATCCTGGGGTGTGTCACTCCAGCTGAATGACTTGATCAGGGCAGGTCAGTTTCTGGTCGGGGCGAAATACGAGTTGAAATTGTTGTGTTGCAGATAAGACCCTCACAAGGACCACTCCACTTATAAACCAGAATTCCATCGTTCACAGACTTGAGTCGCAGCCCATGTGGAAAATAGCTCCCCCCCCCCTCTTACAAATAGTCGCCCCTTACGATACACAGGGTGATAACCACAGGGGGCTACTACGAATAAATGAATGAATGCATTATTTAGAGAAATGTATTTCAAACAATGCTTCAGAGACTTGATGTGCATGCTGACGAAGATTATATGTGAAGAGTACTGATCTTATATTTAGCCGCCATCCTCTCGAATATTATTTAATTGCAGCTGTAGTATATAAAATGGCAGAGGATCCTAACAATATATACCAATAAGCTTAAGCTATGAAGCAGCAATGATCACCCCCACCACAAACAGTAGCATAGAATAAAGTGTAAGTTGACATGAAGTGTTCAAAGCAAAGTTCCAAACATTTATCAAATTAACGGCTTGCGTACAATCTACACATTATGTTAGGTAATGATAAAGGCGCCTTTTCAATTGTTTTGCCCTGAAATTAGCTCTTCGATTTGGTCGCGATATGTGACATTGTCGTCAATGATTCGTATAGTCAGCAGGTATCGTATTAGATAAACAAATTATTACTTTATAACTAACTTCATAACTTAGTTAGTATTTGATAGACATTATGATTGTACTCCTTTCGTGATATATAGAGAAACGTAATAAAGTGTTTAAATATTGTTTTGCGGATCTATATTGCTTCATGGAATCTTATCAATGCTGGTTTGTACACGGTTTGATTGATCAGTACCCTTTTTTACTGTATAAATTGCAAAAAGTATCGGATTAAGTATGAAGGATGTCATTATCGAAAGTTTTTGGGAGTATTGTAGGTTTCGGTACCATTTGCTGAATAATGTGTTAAAGTTGTTTTCAGGTTTACCTTGAATATTTTGTAGGTTTTGCACTTCAACAACTTTGTTTGTCAATCGCTATGAAGTACACATGCGTTACAACCGATTGGTGGCCAGCTCTTAGTACAATCAGGGAGCCTATATGTGCACTACTCACTATGTGAGCGCAATACAGAACCATGACAATTAATTTGTTCAATCACATTCTGCCTGACAGAGCTCACCACACCACAATCTCTATCTCGTTAAATTGATCAGCTTGGAAGATTAATGACAGGTAATTGCAAATTATGTTGAGTGCTATGGTTTTTATTATGCATTGATTGGACACTAGGGTCATTGAATTAATGATATTTATTACCCCTTATCCAATTAAGCAAATTAAGCCGTTTGTCTAAATATCAATCCACTCAATTTTCACAAAAAGCTTCTACAACTTCGTACATAAATAAATTACTCTGTCGTTTATGTTCGCAATGTACCCTGACGTTAACATATTATCAACACTATCAATTGGTGCAGATTACTTCATAACCTGTGAATTGCAGCTTACCCTCGCTTATATTACTTTCTAGAACAAATTAAAGCAGTGGATATGCAATCCATAGTAAGGTAAAGAATTTATATAAAATGTCGAAGAAAGCCTAAGATACAAGGGTCTAGTCTAAACTGCAACTATACCAAAGTAAGCATGACCAATTTTGTTTCCCATCACTTACTATTGGCGCGAGTGCTTCAAATTATTAATGAGATACAGGGATACATTGAAAACTGGAATGATGCAAGGTGATTAACTTGCGTGGGCAATTGCATTTTGACGTAACTCAATCAATCATTTAGTCATTGGCAGATTCTTTAATCTGCTTGATAGGTATATTGCAATCTACTAGCTTCATAGAACTTCTAGCACATATGTTCTTTTTTTCATACCGCTAACTATTGGCGACTTACAATCTCACTGAGCTGTGCATTATTCGCACAGAATAAGTGCACCTCGAGGATTTCAGTCAGCCTATATGCTTGGCATTGACTCATAAAATGAGTTTCTGTGTGACTCAGGTCCCTATTATGCGCTAACTGATTCGTTTTATATATTACACGAAGTAATCTAGTTTGAGTGGAACATGAATGCAAGCTCTAAATGTATAATATGTATGCTTACGTTAAAATAACATTCCTAGCATGCTTATTACAACAGCGGGCGCACTGGAAGAATATTCAGTTTTATTTCTGTAATGCGTTAAATTCCTACGTCTTGAGCCAATAGCAGTGTGTGCTCGATGTTAATAGGGTAAACGCTTGTATTGAAAAATCTCCAAACGCTACTTGCTGTATGCCAAATATATTCCCTTGTTGAATATTTAGCAATATAAACATGACAACGTATGCACCTTTAGAACAACGATTTTGACCATTACATGTCAATTGCAAGTGACATGATACAACGGTAGATTGCATTTACATGACAGGCCATGATGTATTGCACATTTTAAATGGGATATAGCAAACGAAGCACCATCATTATGCAAATAAAGCTGCAAAGCCATAACTTTTTTGCATTAAACTAAGAGCATGGGTTCCGACAAACCATATTTTCACGTACAATACATGGGGGGGACAGAGCATTGGTCCCGCTGCTTGATTAGTGATCATAGCGCATGTAACTATCTAAAGGAATCAATTTGAAACATCTGCATCACTAAACGACCAAGCTGTTAATATGGCAGCAAGGTGTTCAATAACATACACTGTAGTTATCTTATTCGTGAATATTATACAATTTGAAGTTGTTATTCATCTTTAATTCACTTTTAAGTAGAAAGTAACAAAAATACGTGAGTACGGAATTGTCAGGCAAATAATTTTGTTTGATAACATTCCTAGCATGCAATCACATGGCACGTTCTCACGCATTGTTAAACACATAGGTGTTGTGAGCGCGGTGATAACATGTTATGCCCATACGTAAATATATCTGCGTCTGCACTGATAACATGATTGACGTGACACGCCGATAATAACAGAGCATTGGTCCCGCTCATTAGGACAATAACAGAGCGGTTGTCCCGCTCATTAGGACAATAACAGAGCATTGGTCCCGCTCATTAGGACAATAACAGAGCGGTTGTGACGGCGATACTGGCCGCTATCCCGAGTTGTAACCGTCCTTGTGACCGTTCTTGTGCTTCATTGCGTTCACGGAGGTCCTGTTGTCGAAGTGTGAGAATTGATAACAATACAACAGACGGTAACACCTTTTTTGAGTGGTCCAGTAAGCCATCAAAAAAACGACGGGCTGAACATTTATTGCACCCTGGTCACAAAGATAAGCAGCAAAAGAATCAAGTGAATTTTACCACCTGTCTTTACAGTTGATAGGTTCTCCAAGAAGACGCTCATAACATAAAGGCCACGTTTACAACATCGGTTACCAGGTTAGTCCGCATACCTCACTTCTCCTGCTATATCAAATGTTTTATCAAATTAAATTAACCCTATTAAGACAAAAGAATATATTAGCTATGATTTTACAGATCAGTTTCGCCATACAAAAGGAAAATGTCTTAATATCTCTCATTAAGTGTAGAAAAAGCCCTCAGTCCATGAAGAATTTATCAAAACATACGTCTTAACCAAAACAATTAATTCGTAGTAAGGCTCGAGCCCAGCATGATTTCGGCATTACATGTAATTTGTTTCGCTCTAAAATGATATGCCGACAACAGTGCAATGCCGTTCTAAGTCATTCGATCGCAATCAGTTCCATTCGCATAAGTAAAATCTGCGACAGTTCATAAGATATTTAGAGGAAAACAGATGTAAGACAATTTGAAGTCCATTAGTACTGATAATTTGACTAATGTGCGAACCGAGTATATTTTCGTTATTAAAACACGAAATATACATCATAGCAAGCTTTTTCAAGCATGTCCATCAGGCGATATTATTGTCTTCATCCCATTGATCTAAATTCCACTCACTAATGCAAATACATTCGTGACGATGCCAGTATGTAGTACTCGCGTACTAGCCAAACACTATATCTTGTAGCTGGACGATCCTGTACCAAAAGAACCACTCAGCCGTGAATCGCTCCATCCGCAATATCAAAACAAACACAAACACCTCCAGTTTGTTTTACTTTTCAACATGCAACCGTCTATCTTCCTTGTCTTTATAGTTCGTAATCATCCATTCCGACTAAAACTAGGTTGTTTGAATATGCAAGCTTGTTTTCGAAGCGTAAGCTGTAGTATGCTGAGGTTGCGTGAAATTGATACAAATGTCTGTCAAAGCAACAAAGAATTAGTAGATGTGATGGAACTCGTGCGTTATTCAAGATGTTTTACTCAAATTTGATCATAGTATAATTTGGCAAGCCAAAAGATGCGACTTTACATGCAATTGTTTATTGAGCCCGTCTCACAGATTTTGTACATCCGGCGCTCTGTCCAATTGTATGTTCCACTCGCACCTTTAATCCAGGCCCGATGTAAAGTAGAATATTTACCACAAATCAGACAATAATATAAGCGAATTGAACCAATGCGCCAGATCATCGAAGGTTTTTGTGCCTCAGCCTCAGCTTCTCGTTATACGTAAGGAAAGGCAGTTGCTCACGTAATATGACGTATCATTGCATGCAACTACCTGGTTTATTAAGGACAACAAAACATCTTGCAACTGTGCATTGCAGCCTCAGCTATTCGATTATTGAACACGCTGGGTGACAAACGCTAGCTTCTCATGAAGATTACATATACCCATGCAACATACTGCTTGCGAGGCGTCAAATTTCTCGCAATCATTGAAGGTTTTCAATCATTGAGACAAAAATAGCACTTCCCATATTAAGTAATTCAAATGTGAAAGCGTATCAACACGACATTGAATTATTTCAGCTCTATCTTGTGCAGGCATTTAAAACAATGCCAGTATTGGCTTATAAATTGCGCGCATATAAAAGAAAACCGTAAAGAAAGAAACCGAAGAATTAATTTCTATCCATTCTTCTTGGTAAACACATTCGTGTATACCGTAAGCTCAATTATCTGTTTAATATTTGGGCAAACGAAATAGAAAAGCAAGTGCTTTCTGCCCAGGCTGTCGCAGACGAATGATATCATCTTGTAGGATGAAACTGATTTATTTCGTTGACTCCGCCAACTTCAGACACATCCTTACTTGAGTGGTTCTAACACGCAGGTGCTACAATCACGCACCCTTTTGTGGGATTATCTCGTTTGCTTACAGTTCACTGTTACATTATATATGTCAATTGAGTTATGCTTCGTGCACAAACTGCATCGTAGGTATGCCTCGAGATTAAGATAAGTGCCATAGAATGACACATAAGCCTTCAATGAGTGATCGTATATCATTTCTAGCCACCCATTCATCAATAATATCTTCGGCCGAGTATTTAACTGCATTTGGATGATATATCGACATAGTTTAATCCGATTTAGAAGCCATTTAGATGAGAATGCTTTCTGCCCGAGCTGTTGTAGACATAGACATAGTTTTGTAGCATTAAACCGATAAATGCGACTGACTGTGCAATTTCAGTAAAAAACAATAATGTAAAACATCACAAATTAGTGAATTTTTTCTGCAGGTATAATTGCATTTAGATGATATATCGACATAGTCATTTGGGAAATGAATGTGGAACTAAATGTCTGTAACAACTGCTGGTTTTAATTTTCTCAATTTTGAGCTGCTAAATTGCTCCTCACACGGTTCGTATGGAATAAACAAGTGTTGAGATTCAGATACATATTGTGACTTAATGGAAAAAGTAATCTACAAGAGTGAGTACATATCGTACTACTTGCCTTTCGTATCTCTTTGATTAGACAATACCTAAATGACAGCTGATAGGTGCAGCGAGTAATAAGCCAATCCTGAATAGGAGTCATTTATGAACACGTCTAACTCTCGGGCACCAGAATGTCAACATCGTACTGAATCTTATTAATGCCGTTTATGCGTGGTTGTTACCCACGACAGCTGCAAGCATGACATTAAATGTCCAAAAGCGGACGAGCCATGTTTAGGCTACTTCCATACAAATCGTTGAACTCGTGAATAGCTCCCAACGCAGACGAGCCTTCATTCTAGTGCGCATTTGACCGCGTAACCGCTAAAAGTTAACGAAATTAACAGTCTAATCAACGTGACATATGTGAATATGTCATCGGCCATCTCGTAAACATAAATGCATCCAATAGACATCCGACAAAGCGTAGTATCAAATGTTTGGTGGGTAATAAAAAGTATTCATCATTTAGCCATAAAAACGTTTATATGAATTTGTTGATCGTCAACTGATAACAAGAAGACCATTTTTACCAAATATACAATATTCATGGTAGCTGCAGATGCATTTAAGCTCGGATTAATGGTTGATAAAATTAGAGATGAAGATTGCGCTCCCGCTACTAAAACCATTATTGACCTCATTTTCGTGCGTTTAACGGTCGACTGTTATCAATGCATATGGTTTTGTATGGGTCCAATTCATGAGCATGAATATGTTTGAATTATATTCTTAAAGACTGTATTGACTGGGATGATACTTATCAAGAATTGCTTATATATACGCAGCAATTTCTAAAAACAAACTTCCCTGGTGGTCTTGCTTACGATAATTTGACCCTTATTAAATAAAATGTACTGATCTTTGTCCTTTCGGTTTAAATCAACTCGTAATCCTGCTAAGCCATTTAGTCGCTTTGTGCAAACTACGATACCTCACCCACATTTTTATATCGTTGGCAGAATAATCAAATTAGTAAATGTTTGTTGAACAGGGAACTATTTTCCTCCAACCACCTTGGTGTCGTTCTCATTCAATGTGAGTCGAACCTATCTGTCACAGCGTTAAGGTCCTAAGGAATTGCATCGGCCTGCGCGTAATACTAATGCTTGCCACAAATCCGTTGCAGCTAAGCATATATTGCCAACCCTGGAGCGGTCAGAAACCTAAGATAAAATAAAGAACGCGACACCTGTGAAATCAATTGTGATGGAGACTTAATATGCGTCACGTTATTAACGTAATGGGCGCATTTGTTAAAAGTTCACCCGAGCAGTCGTCCCTCGCATACTGATCCGTGATTGCCGATGACAACGTTTTCGCTTGTTAGACGCCGAAATAATGCTATACACAACACGTGTGGTTTGTTCCATTCAATGGATTAATTTGCTCATCATAAGATTGCTATATTTCTTAGTTATTCCCAATCTGTTATTCAATGCAGCAACTTAATGTTATACGACTTGCCGGAATATGTTATACTTTCTTTACCATGGGAGCTAGCACCAGGACGACATTGCTGGAGAGAGTGTCCTCGCCAAAATTCGCTAGCTATTTTTATAGCCTTACCTACATTCATATAGCAATGTTGCTGCGCGCAAACGGATGTTAATATATTCAGCGAATTGTACACTGGCAAATATGTTTCCATCTCGATAGGATAGAAATTTATTCAGCCAATTAATACTCAGGTAATGTACGATGATGTGAACAAGCCGTTTTGTCCTACAGTATCTCGCTGTCTTTCCATAAAGTTCGAAACCATTTTACACGGTTCCCAATCGACCGTAGAACAGTAGATGACAGTTATCTCATATGTTCAACGTGATAGCTCAATTATCGTCAGAAGTGATGGTGTCCAAGAAGTAATGTGGTATCAAGCGTGAGAACAATTGCATGAATCCCATCAGCACTGCATTGCACTCCGTCTTCTGTCAACATATCCGATATAGTTTTATACGTGTCATCTTCTAAAGACGGAAGTGAAGTAAGAGCAATAACATTCTGGTGGATGCCGCATTAACACGAAATAACCCGGCGTGTCTTGCAAAATCATTCTATCATGCCTGGGGTGTATAGATATATATATATATATATATATATATATATATATATATATATATATATATATATAGATATATATATATATATATATATATATATATATATATATATATATATATATATATATATATATATATATATATATATATATATATATATATATATATATATATCTCTATATATATATATATATATATATCTATATATATATCTCCGCCTCTTTGTATGGCCTCAATACTATGCAAATATTGAAGTTTGAGCAATGTGTAAATGGCTTATGCCGTGAAAACGCTTTTAATATACGACTTATTCGGTTCTGCAGGGCCGTTTGTAGATTTCCTGATTGATGTCAGTTTTCTCGTGATTACGTGATTCACCATAAAGCTGTTGCAGTTGATTATGTCTCTACTAATTAAGGTAAATTAGTTGATGGCACGCAGCCTCAATGATTATGTAAACGCCCTATACCTTCCAAGAGAAGTGATGATAACACAATACGCAGTTATGCAATTGATTGCAATGATGGTTGCTTCGAATAAATGCACATTGTAAATGAATATGGGTTATTGTTGCTTCTACGTTTGATATCGAACTTACTTTTCCGTTCCCCAACCTCCGCATCACAAACGAAATTCAACTATTGCAACCTACTGTATGATGATATCATTCCGATCTCGTAAAGATTAAAAACGCAACATGTTATGGTGATTGCAAAGAACACAGGGCGTAGGACCCATCACGACTGCAATATAGGTTGTCGGTGTCAAGATTATATACGACTTATGTTTCCCATGCATAGCCCGCTATTGTAGCGCTTAATAACGGCGCGTGAATGGTGAAAGAAGGTATTTGCTCAAAGTTACCGGAATTGTCCGACTACATTTATACCGGGCAAAATACCCTTTCAAGGCTCAAGACTGTACCCAGTACCCCAAGTAAGTGAGCTACACCGATAGTACCACGGTTACATCACGAAGCGCTTACATTGCAATGAATGGCGGCGTACGATGTCCAATTAAAAATAACCCTGTGAATGTTGATAGGAATGAGCCCAATTGAACATTAGTTTTGTTCGGTGTGAGTTTATGATCCGTCAGCATCTGCCGTAAACAGCACTTACCGTCAATAATTGTTTGTAATATACATCAAATATCCACGATATATCAATGTATTGCACTCCGTCTTCTGTCTGCATATCCGATATGGTTTTATACGTGTCATCTTCTGACGCAAGTGAAGCAAGGGAAGTAATATTGTGGTGGGTGCCGCATTTGAAAAGATCATGTCAAAGCCATTTGCCTTCCATGAGAAGCAGTAATCAAAACATACGCAGCTGTGCGATTGATTGAAATGATGGACGCTTCGTATAAATGCAACGCGCCAATGAATGTGCTTTACCATTGTGAGAAGCAATATAGATTTACGCACAATGGGTTCAATAAATTTCCTCGCATATATCTAATAATACTAAACTTTGCTTTGACCTCCTTACGGTTTTACCTAGACAGTGTGTCTTCCTTCGCCCATGTATATTTCCAGTTTCACTCATCCTATTATTTACGTGTTGGTAGCAATATCTTCAGATCCTCTTCTGTCATGTGAAAACCGGCTGTGCCCATATAAGCATAGTTGGTGTCTCCACATTCAAATGTCAATACACAAGACGACTGGCATCATATAAACTGTCCAGGTTATTTATAGGTTATGTCCGGCGCTTATAAATTCCTATAGTTGGTTTGATCATATTGTGGTTGAGTTTGTAAATGTAACGACCAAACATTATACTTTAATGTGCGTCACAGGTATTTCACCGCATAAGATAATCCCATTTCTTATATAAAATTCTATAAGTGCAATTTATGCGAGTTGCCCACTATTCATCTCGGAGTGCTTTAAACATTCGTTTGTATATTCTGGTTCCCCGATATCAAAATAGTTTTAAGTGCTATGCACCGAGTCATCCAAGCTCGAATTGTCAGCGTAATACACGTTTGTACATGACTGTTGTAGTGCTTCACATCATCTTACCTGTATTCACTTCCCCGTTGCATCTTACTTTATAGGTTGTTTGCAAAGAGTTTGTTGATGAAAAGAGATTCTTATTTCCGAAATGATTATTGCTTGAGAACAATAATTGGTGGCAATCGCAATCATCCAAACTAAAATAAGTTTTAAGTATATGCGTGACATACATTTGCTGCAAGCATCAAACCGATGCAGGGAAAAAACATTATGACATTGATATAACCACAGGCGTGGAGTAAACAGCCTAGACATTAATACAACAGATCCACAACTTTATAGACGGAGATGGAGATTGAAAACTTTCCTACAGGCAGTGCTTGTCAAATTCTGCTTGGCATGAAGTATGCTTATCGCCGCCCATTTAATCCACGTGCAACAGTGGCTGCATGTGATATATGCTTTATTTACATATTTTGGTCATAAACATTGTGAAGTAATTAGCTAGCAATAAATGTAAAAATCATATTGGCCATTACTGCTGTATGCTGAAACCAACCAAGTACGCTTACACATCATTATGATGTTTTTGTTTTATCTTATCGGAGATATATTATTTTTTCATGCCGAGTGAAAGATTGCGCCTCGGGAAGTGTAGTGTCGCCGTCCCGGAAAGGCTTAGCCGCGAGCATTGACAAAAATACATACATCTTCTCGTAACAACTTTTGGCTACTTACATTATTAAGTCGAGCTTTCTTTGGCAGAGTATTATATTTAATGCAGCAAAAGCAACATATGCTGCAATTCTTTTCGGGCCACACCTGAGATTGTATTAAAATTAGTTATACCACAGTTAAAATTCATGAAACTCAAACGTCTTAACGTAGCTGCATATATCACAAGTTGTAAAATGAGCAAAGGATATTTGACAAGCTGTAGAGAACATAAAGTTGAAAGACATGGGTTCCCTTTTATGAGCAAAATGTGTCACAAATCCCTAATTCGACAGCATTTATTCACATACAATATGTATCCCCGTTTGTAAAATATGTCATCAAAGGCATCTAGTGAGTGTAAATATGGTTGTCTGATTCTATCTAAACAATTATTATTTCAATTCTTTGCAAGTTGATGATCCGTGAGCATCTCCTTTACTTAGAAATGCACCCTCAAAATTTGGCACGTAACGATGATATATAACACCCCTAGGTCTAGCGTTTTAAGCTTCTGCTCCCGAAGACGCAATAGAAGTGACTTTATAATGGATGTTACACTAAACATGATAATGGTCGCTGATATAATCGTCTCCGGGCCCTGAATATTTCCCTATAGTCTAAAATATTCATGCTTTCAATTTATGAACCAGACCGGGGACATTGAACCAGACCGGGGACTTTGTAGCTTTCCCAACCATTTTCCGTCATTGACGCCTACCTTACCTATTTTTACTGTCACATGACATTGAAATTGTATGATTTCATTCTCTGCTGTCTACTCATCATCCCTATCCTAATCGTATTAGCTTTCGGACTGAATCTTTTTCTCTATGTTTTCGTATATTTTGTAACTGTTAGGATCACTGTTCTGTTAAACGACAACAGTTGTGGCCATCTTTAATGTCTCACATAAAGCGAACAAAACGCACGTTAGGCTTGATATAATTGTTTTAGTAGCCAGTTTCTGTTGAAAAGTTAACGCCTCCCATATTCAATCTTTACTAACTAACTCGTCCGCACTGGATTGGACTCTACATTAAAACGAACCATTTAACAAGTGCATGGCTGGTTTGTTATGGCAGCACAATACCGAGTTTCTCCCACATTGATGGTCAGTCACCCCTCACATCACCCTGGGGCCTCATATAGCGACTCTATTTATGAAAATGCGCATGTACGACCAACATGTTGCCCGATGTTAAAACTGTTCACTGGTCCTGATTATTTGCAGACTGTCATTGCATTTGTATGATAATATACATGTTGTAAAGCAGGCTTTATTAACTTTGATGAAGATTTTCTTCCCTCAAATTACTCATAAAACGCCAGTTCGCAAATCCTCTGCTGTCCAGATATCATAAAATTTGCATTTGTCGATTAAAATGATGGTGAATGTAATGAAATGAAAACTCGGCTGGGAACTTAAATTATCATTCCTTGGTCGATGCAGAGACGCATTGTTTCTACCTAACTTTTCATAAGCCCTTTGCTACATCGATTATCCAATTACTCTTCCTTTTTATGTGTCATTGTTCTTTGTGATGCAACCCTATTTACCATAAATTGCGTCTCGTGACGATTGATGGTGGGATCCTAGTGGCTGAGTTGAACGGCCTTTGCACGGGCCATATCTGCTGGGCACCACTTGGGATCCGCTTTCATATCGACTAGAGGAATCAAGGTTCAAGTCCAGTCAAATTGCCGATTGTGGTTTGCCCCAGAATAATCGCTGTGTGGTTGGGTACCTGTATTCGTTTTTACCTGTATTTTGATCGTTTTCACCTGTACTTTGAACGTTTTTACCTGTATTTTGATCGTTTTCACCTGTATTTTTCTGCTTTATTTATATCCGTGCGGATTTCCGCCGTAGAGGCCAGGCTTCTGTGGTTAAGTCGAGTCGGTCGGCTTGCGGTGATACAGCCTCGGAAGTTCGTTTGCATTTTATATCTTTGCCACACCATCCACGTGGATTGGCGCCGTTTTGACTAATTACAGAAGTGGCTGCTCAATCAGGCCAATCAAATATATCTATGCATACTCTGTCTTTGTAGGCACCATATAGCACATTAATATTAGAGTTCCCTCAAATATCATGCAGAAATAATAACACATTGGTACTAGTGCTTGCCTATTTACAGTGACTGTTTGAACTTAAACCAGTAGGGGTGCATTATGTGATTGGTATATATTCCATGGAAGTATCATATATCAATTCATATTAGAAAAGTTGATATGAAAATGTGCCGCTGCAGACACGTTTTGCCCATAAAGGCTGATGGTGAAGTTTCTGCGCTGATAGATTTCATGGATAAATGAATCATAACACAACGAGAGTAATGCAATAGGAATATATGTTACACAGCAGCATTTGCCGGCTTTTTTTGTCCCACAGATTAATTATTTAGATCTCGGATACAATTATATATGTGTATATACTAGCCAACCATGGTCGCGTCTTATAGTGTGCTATTGGATGGCCAGTCGCATTAGTTGAACGACAATGATCCCAGCTGATCCCGGAGGGCACTATGATTCAGCTCGCGCCGAATACTGTTGTGATGGCCGGCTAGCTTTTTTGATATTTGATATTGACACTGGTATCTAAATCGTACTTTTGTTCGTCAATAAATAAACAACAGTTGGATATTGAATCTAGTCATAGCAATGACATTTGAATAAGAGTGTTTCAATTTTCAAATTAATAAAACTATTAAAGCCTTGCTTCGAAAACAAAAATCACTGCCTTTACAAAAATACATCATAGCCGGGATTGGTACTTAACATATAACTTTTATACAATTGCAACATATATCATATTTTATGCTTATACTGTCACTGACTTTTTGATCTGGATCAATCCCATTCCTGGGAGGTGATGCTAGTGATGATTTCAAGAGCATGAAGTAAACTGAATGCGTCACGTTGTCAACAAGCTCATTGTGCGGCATACTTAACGTAGCAACTAATTTGACCTCAACGGCGATCATCTGTAGCGATCATAATGGTTGACGAATAGCCTTGTTCTTTTTGTGTGAAAAAACAGCTAACAAGGAGAGTTCGTTTTTTCGATTCCCGGTTGTCTCTCCCAATGTAATTATAATGTACCAATGATGGAATAGTTATGAATAATAACTACCAAGGCTAGCAGAGGTACATTTTACCACTGTTGCGAGAAGATTTCACCTGGCAGAGAGGGAAAATTTTCTCCATGGAGCAAGTAAACGTAAAAACAGATTGTAACGTTGGGGCTGATATGTATTATGCAATACCGTTAACATTCAATCGGATCAATCAGAAAAATAATGGCTCAAAGCCCAGCGCATTACTTTGTACCCAGCCTATGCGGTTTGTTCAATACGAATAATAAATTCATTTTCCTATGGCAACATTGAATCTCCTCTTTTATGCATCTCGATATATAGCATATTTGGCTATTACGCGAGGAGTCATTGCACACTGGCTTTCGCCATAAATTATCAATTTCGGAGATAAACTGTCTAAGCTCAACCAGGTTATGCTATTTTACGAACCCCTCTGATTGCGTCATTACGTGATGACATCGCACGTGTATATCATGGGAGAAATGCAGAAGTAAACGCTCGGCGGAAATCAGCAAATGCAAGTTAATGCAGTTACCCTACTTATGCGTGAAAAAGGGAAATGCAACATAGACCATTTGAATCCCCCCACTAGTTTGCTTAATAAATGCATAATGCTAAATGTTTACATACCTGTGTCAAAATTATCGAAATACTATGCGCCATGTCACTAAAGATCTTGTTACAATAAGATACCCGACTCGCTGCTCGCCCGACAAATTCTTCCGTGACAACCGCGTATGCAGCGCCCCCTACTTTTGTGGACGCCACAAATATATATATATATATATATATATATATATATATATATATATATATATATATATATATATATATATATATATATATATATATATATATATATATATATATATATATATATATGATATTTACTATAGTTGTTAGCCGCGCACGACTGTAATATAAATATATACCGTCGTGATTGAGGATATGTGGGTCGTGTGGCAATTTTTGCATTTCGCGTGCATATAGCTTCTCATCAATGTTGTGTACTTACGTAAATATATATGTCGACAAATGAGATGAATATCCGCTGATCATGACTATTTTGGTTATCCACTGTCTCGTTATTATTTAGTAATTGCCAAATGAACTTTTAGAATCGCAACTTTCGTTCACGGCTGCCCCAGTTTTGGAGATATGACGTCACGTTACGCAGTTTCATTTTCATGTGGCTGCAGGTCCCGGGGGAGGGGACACTTAAGTATAAAGAAGTAGTATACATGTGTCGGGGTAGGTTTTTTCGGCCTCCCGACGGGTTTTGTTGACAACATAATTGTACGATGGGGTATGCTCTTGCCATTTTTACCTTGTATGACGGGTACAGGTTTTTGAGATGCCGGGGCACACCCCTACGCAGGACGGGGCTAAGTGCCCCCTCCAGACTGCGGGAATCAATAAGTGTTATCTTTTTTAAAATGTCAATGTAATATCGTTGAATACATATCGCCCTTCAAAGTAGATATTTCCAAAAGATAATCATTGACAAAATGACACATATACTTAAATAATAAAATTCAGAAAGAAAAAGTTCGCTTGCGAAGAACCTTGTCTGCGCATGCGCGCAGAAACCGATCTTGTCGTTCAAAATAAACATGAACTTTTCAGAATTTGTGTGACTGGTTTAAATCGCCTTTGACGAAATCTCACACGTAAACTAACTCAACTTGTTAATAAACATTCAATTATGTGAAAAATTATTCTTCATATGTACGTGTCTGTAATAATCGTGTATAATTGGAACTCATGTATTGTCGCGCCGCATTTGGTTACGATCATCGCACGACGTTTATAAACGTCGTGCACGGCTATATAGTTGTATGTAGTTGGGATTCACGCCCAAAGGTTAGTTCTTAGGAATTAGAGCGTGAGGGACCATTTTGTTACTTTGATCATTTGCATGTGTTGCGCTGGGTTGGAGGCGAATAGCTACCCCCGGCATTGATTTTTGTACCCCTCAGTACTTTATATTATTGTGTCGGGTTGGAGGCGAACAGCCACTCCCTGATTGGTATCCATATCACCTTGTTTGTGTTTAATTTGAGAGCATTGGTGCTGCTCTCAATCAAGTTAATCTCTGCCCTATTTAATATACTTAACCCGAATAAAGGATTCATTTTATATCTATATACTCTTCCTCAAACCTGTAGTTTGTTCTTCTGGCTGACTTGGTAATCATAACGGTCCATCCCTTGGGGTGTTACACCTTTCCGAATTGAGACGTCCTGATAATATATCTATCATCAATGTACAAAAGACTTACTATATAATTTCAAAGCACTGATTGCCTATGATTGAAATATTTAGAAAGTAATTACCACCCCCCCCCCTCCCTCCCCACCCCTAACCCCCACCCGGCCGGGCCCACCACCACCACCACTCCCCCAACTAAGTATTTAATTAGACTATTTATTTACCAGGTTCCCTGTGCTCTCTTGAATATACTTCTTTGGGCCCTTGATAAATTTTGGTTACCCCAGAACTGCATGCCACTGCTCTTTCGGCCCCATAATATCTTAGTCTACTCTTTTGCTCACAAATAAAGTCAGAATGCTCGGAAGAATTTGTGAATCATCATCAAACGTTGACCGCTGGGTAAGCTTTTGTTATGTGATTGATCTAACTTGGAGTTCAATATGGCTAAAGCTAGATATGGGCAAACTTTCAGGTGTAGCTGTCATAACTGCGAGCAGATGGACTTATTGCGGGAATGTGTTTGTTGTCAAAATTGCCCGAAGACTGGCAACAATTGAAGAATGGCCATGTAGGACTGAGCATCCAGGGTTCAAGTCAAACTGCTTGGATCGTTACGTCCTGCTTGACTCTAAATTTGAGTACATACCGATCGATGGAACTATAGGGGATGATGTTAACAAAAATGAGTAAGTTATGCCTTTATTGAAGCACATATAAGACACACAGCTACTTCTGGAATGAGTCAATTATAAAACCATGGACAATGTGTATCTCAAGTGACCATGTAGTGCAATACATTTGGTAATCATGTTCAATGCTACTTAGGCACATAACAACAAACAGCAAAGCCAGCTATACATTTATATCTGGAGTTAATAGTCCAGGTTGTTCAGATATTTGGCCTATCGTCGTTTGAATCATTAAATGGAATGCTTGGTCTTTTGTGCCAGTATAATACCTATATAGATAAATGGTTACCCTATGGGCACAGCGGAGATTAGTTTATCATAATAAATGCCAGCATTACATTAAGCACAAACCCATGTTTTTCATCAGGTATTTTCAATATATACCACACTACAGTCACAGCAAAGCTCAATTAAATTACCTTGCTTCCATAGTGGCAATGTGTACACTCTTGGGCGCGAAGAAGATCACGACATGGTGGAATGATTCCACACTTAAAGTCTGGTCAGACGGAGATATTCTGCCAATGTGTTTAAGCAGGTATTTGCTTGTCAGCTGTACACCAATGATATTTCCCAAAAAAGGGATCAAAATCATCTATAACATATCAGTATACATCTATATAAAGACTATGTATAATTGGTCCTATGACATAAGTAGTACTCCTCACGTAAATTGACCAATTAAACACAGTATGTTGTGTATTCAAATCCCTAAACAATAAACAGGCAATATCGTGCAAACATTATGAGATCACATTGAAACACCTGTTAGCTGGCCATGGGGCCTTGCTTCACCAGTGATGCCTTAGCCTTAAAGTGCCTATCGCACGGTTATATGTAATCCGCTGAAATCAATTCGTAATGTGATCAATAAACTCAAACCGGTCCGATAACTGTCGCATCTGATCAGGTAAGACCAAAATGTGATAAAATGTCAGTTCAAATAAGCGCGCCCGACAAAACGTTGCGGCAGCCATTATCTACGTCAACCATGCGTGTGACGTCAGGTAAGGGAGGCGGTTCTCAGAGACGCACGGAGTTCCCCGTTGTTTACAATGTCGGAGTTAGTCTCTCGTTTTGGGGATTTTGGATCGTTTTTAGTCATCTTGTGACCGCCTGAACACGATGGTAATTAGTTGTTGTTTTGGGGGCTGCTCGCGTACCAGTCGGGACGGCGTGAGCTTGTTCAGGTTTCCTCTTAATGACGATTTAACAAAACAATGGATTGGCCAGGTACTACGATCGCGAGACAAATGGCCGGGCCCGGGCAAGTACTCGTTTGTGTGCTCGGTTCATTTCAACGAGGAATGTTTTGAGCAGGCACCGAAACTTAGAGAAGAGCTTGGTTGGATACCACGGTGTAAGCGGGTTTTGAAGCAAGATGCTGTGCCTAATCTTTTCACGAAGGCCTCTACTGTCAAGCAAGCAGGAAAGGATGGTGAGGCAAGTGAACCCCTCTCACCCCAGCCCAAGAATAGCTGACCTGCCTTTATCAAGAGAGAGAAGCAGAGGGTGAGACTCGATGACTTACTCGTTGTATTAGTATTGAATAAATAGTCCATTGTCTTGTTAAGTTGATGGTATGGTTGCCAAGCAAGTATCATTCCTATGATATGATATGTTGCTCCTTCATAGTGGTGTTTGTTTTAAAATTTGCGAGTCATTAAATTTGTGCTGATATGCCAAATATATGTAGGTCACGTATAATTGGTTCATTGTATCACAGATATCAGAGAACAGGCGACAACAAAAGCTGGGGATCCAGCCTTTAAGCTAAGATACCCCAAGTTTAAGCAGGGGCATGTTGTCACTAAAGTAGCAACAAAGGCAACATTTTGTGAATATTTTTACTGATAACAACAAAAAATTCAATTACCATGGGGATATAAGGTTATAAGCAACAGTCTGGTGTGCAAGCTGTGACTTGATTCCTGTTATGTTGTAGAGTATGTCGAGTGCCTGATGGCTGAGTTCTTGCTGGTTTGCTATGAGCCAACCATGCCCAAGACAGAGGCACCACCTCCAATGTGTGCAGATACTGTGAGACCAGATACACGACAAGCCATTGAGGCACACCAGAGCAGGTTCTGCATGTATCAAGACAAGTCCTAGGTGAGAGGAGGGTAGAGGAATCCTTGACAATCTGGTGCTGGGAAGTTATCTCCTATTGTTGTAACAGCACAGGCTGGTAACGGAACTCTTATCTTTTGTCCAAGATGTCCCCAGCACCAGATAAGAAACTGTCTGTATGCAGTATACCTGTAACCCTGTAATATAACCATGTGACATTGTTGATTTATCCATGCTCAAATATTTTTTGTCATACCAGTTTCAATAAGTATAATGAAATTGTAAATAATGTCTGATAGCCTTCGTACAGATTTATGTGTAAATAACAGAAAAAAACTGTCACCTTTGTACATCATTATCTGACATGTGCCCGTGCTGTTGTCTTTAGGAGAAGTATCCCACTTGCAAGGCCCAAGGGTTCAAACAGATTGGGCTGAAACCAGGATGCTGGGTTATGCAACCAATGGGAATGGGGCTGTTCTCTATGGAGGTCATGACTTCCACACAGCACACAGATTCTTCCATCTCTGCCATTGGTTGACAGTAGCCACACAAACACCTGTAACATAATGTTATGATGGGAATATTAATGTATGTAATAAAGGATGACATATTGTGTGGGAAATATGTTTTTGCCTCGCCATTCATGGAAACTCTGATGTACCACTGACCATGATGATAATATAATACCATAATCTTCACTTCCAGTTATACATTCATGTACCGGCTAACTGACAATCCTATAAGAAAACAGCTGTGGTACTTGATCTCCTATGTATGTTCTAGCTCAGAATAAATTTACATCAACTTTTAAAAATATTGTAATCCGCCTTTGTTAAGGCCTACTTTAAATAATAAACGAGGATCTCTATTTATTAACAGCAACTAGTCCGAAATTAGTTGTAGTTTGTTTGTTTGGAGGAGTATTTACATTTACATGGTACAACTTTGTAAGCATGAACCCATGGAACCACTTGATTCGATAACAATTTGTGGTATCTCATGTCTGCTGTCTGATATGGAAGAATTATTTGCTGCAAAGCTCTGTTGTATACTGTTATGAATAGAGGGTACATATTTTGTTGGTGAAATTTATGGATTAACTTCGTTACACGCCAACACATATACGATGAAATGGTGCACAAGTACGATCAGACATAGCTTACCAAGCATTGTACTGTAGCCGCCCTATGTCCTGGGCAGGATGACCAGCGTGAGACCCAGACGCAGCGGTTACATCGCCAGTGTCTTTTTCCTCTTCGTCGGAGACGTCTGAATCGCTCATTTCTTGTTCGAATCTGTAACACAAAACTTGCTCTGCTGAAGCAACGATAGTTTGCGAATGACCTGTGCCATACCATGTCTCTTCGTCGCTCTCCTGAAGTGATGAAATAACGACATTTCCAGCAGCCATTTCTCGCTAATCGTTGTGCAGATTGCGCCTCGCAACAAAAACAACCTGACGTTACGCGGAGGCGATGAATTATTCATGAGCTCGTCGTCTCGATACGCCGAATTCATCTTTAAAGTCGAATTTTGATCAGAAAGCGCGCACTTAGACAATTGACACATAGACAGAATAGGTACTTCTGGGATATATTTCCGTTATCTGGCGAAAATAAATGACATGATTTTTCGTGCGATAGGCACTTTAACACGGCCATGTCATTTGGGTCGCATGATTATTCATATTGTCCAAACTGTAAGTGTCACAACCCTTGAAGAACTTTTTGTAAACCATCAACGAGCCGTGGGGAAAATGGCCAAATTTGTTGACCTTCGTGATCAGCAAGCATCGAGCAAAGAACGTGACGTCACGGGTCGAATAATTCCGAACGTTGCCGAGAGGGAAGTACAACTAATGGAAGACGAAAACATACACTTAAAAATCATTTTTTAAAGGAATATGGTGCCTTAAAGTAACCGCTATTGATATGAATACCATTATTGAAGTTTATTCTCTGTGATCTTTAAGGAACATTGCCGCAAATTCATTGACACAGTATTATACAGTAAGCGAGTGATAGCCAGAATCGTAAGCATTCTAGCTAAAGAGGTCTCATTAAAGAAACTCCAATGTGAACCATGCAGGTGTCATGTTTCTGTAATATGTATTATGGTGAACATCAGGCTGCATCATTCCCTGAGAGAGGCTAACTGTAAGTTAAGGGACCACAAGAAGAGAAAAAATCGTAAAACATTGACATTTTTCCACACATGAAAATTTGTTTTAAGTACTCTTGTATGTGTACATTTCCTAAAAATCAAACATTGATATTTGTTTACTTAGTTCCTAAAAAGCCCTCTATGCCAGATGTACAAGGACTATTCCATCATAAATCCACGCCAGTATACAGGACTACTGTACCTTAGATTGTAGTGGTGTGGGGAGCTTGTCATACAAATATGACCATGGATATACTGTTAGAATGTTTGGTTGCATGGTACTCCAATCAGATGTGTGAGTATGATGAGGCAGAACTATGTCTGGCTGATGCGGTGTGCTTAATGGCATAAGCCAGCGAGGTATATTGTCAACCTATTTGTTCAGTGTTTACATGGATGAATTGAGCTCTGGTTTAAAAAAAAATTATGTTCAGTGTAGTTTTAGTGTGCTTATTGTTTATCTTCTAATGTATACTGATGATCTCATTTCATTTGTGGTTGTCCTGAGTAAGATATTACGTCTGTGAGTTTTAGCTGTATTGACTATAATATATAGATATATATAGATATATATAGATATAGAGATAGATATATATATAGAGATATATATATAGAGATAGATAGGATATAGAGATAGAGAGTAGAGGACATATATATATATATATATATCTCTATATATATCTCTATATATATATATATATATATATATATATATATATATATATATATATATATATATATATATATATATATATATAGTTTTATGCCGAGTCCTGAAATGATTCATTATTATATTGTTATTGAAAATGATCAAGAATACATGTTACAGTACACTACATAATAAAATCATACGTATGCCGATCGCTCTTTTTCTTTTGAGCCACGCGCTTTTGTTTACATTTTAGCTTCCACGAAACCAGATGGCGCGCTAGTCGCGAGCTTCACCGCGTAGACGTCCGAGTCGGGTATATAATTATAACAAGATCTTTGATGTCACCAAAACAGCTGTATGATCTCAGTGGTAAAATGTATCCATCCTGTACACGTGAAGTAATTCGATTATTCAAAATGACATGAATACGTATATGCTCTCAGCCAGCGATGTTTGGCTCTGGGTTTTATGTTTAAAGGGTGGGTGTATATTATTTTTCAATTGCTTGTTGTAAAATCAACAACATAGTGTGAAATGTGATTGTGATAGCGATCAACGTAATAGTACTTAATACGATAAACTAAAATCCTCGCCGAGGTTGTTGCATTGGCAAGTAGAATACTAGCAACTGTTAACGTGATGTTACGCATTTGCCTACATAGTACGTAGTCAAATTATAGGCAAAGTCTTGCGCGCTTCATCGTCTGAGCATGTTTAAGCACTGCGCTGTCTTGGAAAGCTTTTAATAAAGTGAAGGATGATGCGGCACCTTAATGGATCGCTTAATTCAAACTGTCACGGATTAAGGAATGCCTGTGGTAAATGGATATCTAATTGTCCTTATATTGATGGACTGAGCTGTCGGCTTCGACGGATCTCCTTCCTAGTTGCCTCCTAGTGATGATGAGGATGAATGTGTCTACGATGACTGTCGAGGCCAATCATAGACCGACATCACCTTTGGCAGTCATGGTAGACAAAGTCGTCGTCTGGTGGCGTTAGGTTCACTGCCGCGGTGTTGCTCGAAGTACGTCAGACCGTCGGGACAGGTCTTTCGCTACAAAGCTTTATTTCTTGTGTGTCTCTTTCAGGTGACAGAGCCGATGTTACAGGAGTTCAGCGTCGCCTTAAGGACGTCTTTGTACCTCTTATATTGGCCGCCCTGGGGACGGCAGCCATCCTCCAGCTCGCCGTAGAAAATAGCCTTTGGTATTCTATTGCCCTCCATACGCACCACTTGACCTGACCAGCGTAGCGCAGCCTTCGTAAGGAAAGCCTCAATCCCAGTGACGCCACACCTCTCCAGTACCGCTATGTCCGGTACACGGTTTTTCCACGAGATGCCGCAGATCTTTCTTAGGCATCGAAGTTGGAACTGGCCTCCTCACGTTCTCCCGGTACTACGTCCACGACTCGCATCCGCCCAGCCCAGCAGCATGATAGACGCCAACCTCTCTGTGGAGCCTGATGCCAGGTCGGGGCTAGAATAGCACCTCCGTCTTCTTTATATTGATGGTCAACCTTAAGAGTAGCGGCTCCCGAGTAGTTGTCGACAGCGTTTTGCAGGTCATCCTCGGTGTGGGCCATAAGATTTAGTGGGTGGGAGGGGGTGGGGGTGTTCTTTTCCCCTCAATTGTGGACCTTTCCTCTGGCTAATACGGATGCTGCTATAAGACCATAATTAAAGGCACCATTGACACACGATATATCTATGCTCATCACACTTTCATTCAGACTGATCATCAGGAAATTTTAACATTAAATAACCCCCATCCTTATAAAATCAATAAAAAAAGTTCATTGTCATGAGTTTTATTGTTAATTCAAACAACAAATGTGGAAATGCCCTATTTTGTAATATAACCAAAATTTTAAATTCAAGCAAATAATGCTGACAACCCATCCAATAAATTCCCAACTATCTATCTCTAACTCTCGTCCTCATGATGACAATAATAATGGACACAAGTCTTATTAAAACCATACGCAGCAACACAAATGCGCTAGAGTAAGGCGAACCTTTCTGGGCAAAGTGGGCGGTTCGTTCGAACCCCTCGAGCCCACCTGGTTACGGGCGTGCGTCGTCAGCAAAGAGAATCTCGAGCAGCAGCAGGAACGACACCTTGGTCATCGCCATCAACCGCTAAATTTTGAAAATACCGCCGTCACTTCTGAACCGGTTCATGACGCCTTTGTTGCCGTTCTTAAAGGCATCTTAAAGCATTGCAGAGAAGACGATAATAAACAGGAACAGAGCCATATCACAAATATCACAGCGAGGAAACCTGCGCTGTAGTATAGTGACACTGGGGTGGTGCAGGCCAGATACCACTCCCGTGGGCATCGTTGACACGGGCGCAGCAACTGGCCAGGATCCTCAAGGTGTGGACTGCCCTCGCAACTTGTCCTTATAACGCTGGTGGTGACGATGTCGATATCCTGCAACACGTGCACCACGAGAGGAAATACTGAGGTTTTCGGTAATGTTTCGACAAAAAAATGAATTGCGTTAAAGACGGATGAGAACGATTGAAAGTCCACCACGATGTCTCTGACCCCTGCGTGGAGCGATTAGTCCGCCACTCCAAGTGACCACTTGAGTCTCGACATCTTGAAAGTTCCCACAGCGACAAGTCAGGTTTTTTGGAGAACCTCTAAGCAATGGGAGACGCTTGGATTGTGCAATGTAGGTGTGAAGAGGTGGATTTTTGTAGTACTGTGATGATAATTGGAGATGTTGTGTAATAACAGTGCAATTGGCTTCAAAAGCATATGAACTGCATATTTAGTCTATGTTTTAGCCAAACTTGGAGAGTTGCCACAAACTTAAATGCAAGCAGGGCGAGTGGATTGATACGACTGATAGGATGGGCTCAATTGGCACAGGAATGTGTACATAACAAATCAGGAGCATCACGACAGAAGTTCGCCGTTGCGTACCCTTATCACCAGGGAGTCTCATAACTTAACGAAATGTATAGCAAACATGGCACGTGCAACAACGCATTTCGCTCTGTGCTGGGTCGATCGCACAACCACTCTTAATTCGATTTTTATGCTGTGCGCCATCTTATTGACCAAACTTGCAGCGCATAAGTAGTAGCTAACGACTCGCCAGGTGGATAGCTTATTATCTTTGCCAAGCTAACATTCCCTTTGCGACCTCCATACATACGTCTAGCTATTTCAACTATTAATATTTTCGAAACGATTTTTTTTATTTTTTCGATCTACATGTTTAGGCATTAAACAGGCTAACATTATTCCTAGGATCGCTGGTCAGTCTTTAACTAAACATTTTTACATACTACAGCTACATATCCATTACTTACTTTAGACATAATGTTGCATTCAGCGCTGTACTCGCAGCGTTTTTGACATCAATATATTTTGAATCATGTAGTGCAGAACAATTAGCAGTTAGTTCATCATCGTAGATGCATTGCCGTTGACACAGAGTACTAATTTGATAATTAGGTTGCCAACAGCACCATATCCGGTCAAATAATCCTTACTAACTCCGTGTAACGCTTATGTATGCCACTTGCGTCAGTAATGCCATGTGTAAATCGATCGAGCTACACGCCGACACGTAACTCGCGAGTTTGACTTAACTGAAAGAAGATCGATCTTTGCCACTTGAAGATTGCGTTCGATACGTTTTCGACGAAAGCCGTTGGTTGGTAGACCATTTAAGAATTGGTATCAGCAAATTCAATAGCAATTATCATAACGTGGAAGTCCAGGCAGTCATCGGATGTTAAGAAATTTTTGTTGAAGACCCGCAAAGTAAAAAGACATGCGTACGGTCCAGGGGTGCTGAAGCACATTTTATTATTCCATTGATGTTTCCGGGCAGTGCCACAAAATACATTAGAGTGGCTTGGAATGTGAGTTAAGATTTTATTTTGTGTAGAAGTTGGCAAGAACCTGGGTATCGTTTTATATGTTTATTGATTGGAAGTAGCCGATCCGTAATTGTTGCTCTAACTGGATCTAAGAGATTACTTCGAGGTATTTAATTGTATTTATATGGGCGACATTCCTGACCGACGGTGGTTATTGATCTACCGCAGTAAATCGTAAAACTTGACCAGGATTTTGGCAAGTCAACTTATTTGTATTTGAGATAATCACCACAAATACAGATAATTCAATAGCTGTATCATTCATCTACAGATGTAGTTCGATGTACAAGGATCAAACATTCAGACACAATTAGCAATATTTCATTCGTTTGTCCCAGTGTATGACACCGTGTTGGAATTATCGGTGATCGACACATGCAAATAGCCGCTAAGGTAATGCATATATACTTGGGAAGTTAGTGCATCGAATCAATTTGCAATGAGCTGACTATAGTATAGCACGTGTAAGTATCGATTGGCTGGATAAAATATATCTAGAACACCTATTCCGGAACTGCCTAAGCCACAATGTGCTTTACACTAGTGAGGGTGAATCGTGATAGTACATACAATAATATTGTACCATTCACCTAAATCTCGCCTCTACATTACAAGAGATGAAGCAGGGCTATAAATAGCAAAAAGCAATAGCTACACACAATAACAGTCGGTACCATCTATATCGGTTATGAGCTGGCAGTCGTCGGTAGCAGTGTAACTTTTGCGATCTCAAAATACGAAGTATACTTCGTTCAATCGGGCTGGTAAACGCTAAGTCATGAACACAAGTAAGGCATCCAGTGTGTGTGACGTGTACTGCACTTATTCAATACACCATGTTTCTCACTGTGAAACCGAAAGGATGGTCGTTCGAAAATGCAAAGTATTCAGATATTGATATCGACTGCACGTTTTGAGCTTCAAAAATGTCAAGTAATTTTGATTGAACCATCTGGTGCAGGCAAGCCATGGGTGAATGCGAATACTTCGGATTAAATAAACATAATAGTTATCAGGCAGATGTTGCCCGCTATACAGCTATAACTGAAAATACATACCTCTCCGCCTTCGGTGATATTGCATTCGGGAATTTAGTGAGGTAAGTTTTACAGATGTTGAACTGAAATAGGCTTTCCTATAATGTTAACTTAAATGTTCTCAACAAGCTGGCTTAGTATTTTATCTTATTCTCCTTCCGAGCACAATTTTGCTGATCAACAACGCGAAAGGGGCGGTTGTGGGTCATATTCAATAACTGTTTGCGCCTCATTCTACGTTACATACTTGTGCGTGTCGATATAATTGTTTACTCTGACGCCAAGAAAACTAAAATAAATAAAATTTGCTACCTCCTCCGGCACGATTAAGTATAGTTGTTATACACAACGTTTGATAAGACTGCCATCCGCCAAGAAAGGGCTCGTAGTATGGCATCTAACGCGCAGCGAAAAGCCCATTGACAATTGCTGCAGATATAAATAACTGCGTAGCAGTGGTGATGTACAATAATTGTCAACCATTCTTGTGCGCACGCAATCCAGTGTTTATCATTATAAGATCTCTTGTCGTGTATTATTCAATGTGTTAATTTGAGACCTAAAGGTTTACAACTAAACTTATTAATAACTGGTTGTTTATGTATGTGTACTTTATAGGTCTGTGACGTTGAATATTCATCACGACCACATATTAAACTGATCAATTGTTTCACACAGACATTTGAAGCTGAACGTTTGGTAGTGAGCTGCAACCATGCATTTGGCAGTACTTGTCGGGATCGTCATGGTGGCTCTAGGTAACTCGCTCATTCAATAACATACATTTGCCAATCACCGTTAAAATGCTTGCTTTCATTTTCATCAATGTGCAATTTCCAGCTGGTAGTTCCAGAGCGCAATGTACGGTCAAGGACCCTGTTGCAAACATGGGGTTAAAAGGCGGAATGTATGAAAGCGCCTCTTCATTTGAAGCTTGCAGGAGTAAGTGCATCGAAAACCCTGAATGTAAATCGTTCCAAATTTCCGAAGAGAATAGCTGCACGATTAACAACGTGGGCAGTAGTGATGTGAAGTTGATTGAAATGAAAGGATACACTTACTACGAGGTTTACTGTGCTGCCAGGGAATAGGTGAGTATACCTCAAAACGGTTCATAAGTAAAAGAAAACTTACCCAGTAACATCATGTGAAACTACACCAATTCAACATTTGCTTAAATGCTGCAATGTATTATCGCAGGCTATTTCTGATTTGGTAAATCTTGTCCAAAGTAATCTGCATGTGGAATGCAGCCCGTCAATGAACACAGCGATGTGACTTAAAGCCTTGGTAATTTATGTGTGAGACAGATATCAGCGATGATCTCGACTGTGGACGACGGTTTCAGATTGGTGGATTTGCAACAAATAAATCCGGCCTAAGCACTAACGGTTGATTCCTTTAATGGCATACACTTGGACGAAATCCATTGCGATAAGCGATTAATATGTATGAGCAAATGATGGTTTTCTGTGTTGTTATAAGCTAGTGTAAAGCACGGTGTTATCGATAGTTATGCACACGCGTATAACGCCCATGAATGTAGATATCTTAACGCACGCTCATGCTAATGGTTGCTGATATAATTGTCTAATCGCCTTATTGATACCCCTGCCGCTTGACCGGTCTTTTGACCTGTATACCCTCAAACGGCGTCAATATTCCTCAGAAGAATGTACAGTAGCTCTGTCAAAAGCAATGAAAGTTTTGCTTATAATTATGGAAGCATTTTAACTGGTAATTAGGTTAAGTCGTGTTCCATGATAGATTAGATTGGGAACCTCATCATTCATAAATCATACTAGCGACCAAATCGGTAATTACTCGACCTTTAAAGCTCAAGTAATTAAACGCATTGTTTTAAGAAAGGGTTCCGAGCATGAGTTTTACATGGTAGATAACAAGTAAACTAGAACAGCCGGCTAATTGGTATGCCTTCTCCAGGCGATAACATCTTAATTGTACAACTCAATACGGATGGTATAATGGAAGCACAGCAGTGATAGCGCTGTCATAAAATCACCTTTAGTTTGAGTCGGCGGTGACTACCTGCACCCGGAAACCGCAGATTGCATGAGTAAATGCGCATTCATAAATGGAACTGGCATCGGATCGGACGCTACAAACCTTAAAAAAGAGCTTAGCGTATGCCCCCCTTACTCTTGAGGTGACTTTGCAGATGTAGGACTGACCATACACGACCTTGGTCGTAGGCGGTTGCTTAGGTAATATTGACGCTCTCTGGAGAGCCGATCGTTGCTTCATCATTACTTGTAAGGTACGTGGTTTCCATGTGAGGCTCAATTCGGAGGGTTACGACCTAAGGGAGTCATGTGAAAGAGTTAACAGCTATGCTTAAAGAGGTTCACTTTGAGTGGTTCTGTGGTGATCGCTTCCCTAATTTTAATACACTGCAATCGCTAGGTGGCGCTACCGTACGATAAAACTAAAGCACATGGTAATTTGCTTCTAAATCACGTCGCACGCACCAAAACCAAAAATAACAACTACAACATTTAATAAACGTCGACTTGATCAATTGCGCTCACAGCGTTCGTGCCGTCTCATATCCTCGTTGTTTGATGTTCGCGCTGCTGGTGGTGATATTAGATTGCCAATAACCGCCTGGAGCGAGGACACTGGCTGGCTTGCAAGGGACATGTGACGATCTGGATCATAGAATTGATAGAGCTATAAATGGGTGGTGGGGGGGGGGGTAATGTAAGTGCATCAAATACACCGTCGTCAATAGGCGACGATACCAGAAAATCAACAAAAGCACGTGAGATTGTTGATCCGACGTCTCGGGTCGGCGTCCGTTAAAAGTCATACGCTCTGAATTGACCAGAGAATAACACGCGGCTTGAAAGGACGCTATGACAAAGCAACACACGGCGGCTCACAGGTGGCGTCTTCATTTTTAATCTCGGGCTAAGGATTGAGTGAACCCGTTAGCGTGGCTTTAAAAAAATTAGTTATGTGGTGAGCCCAGTACCATGGAATTGATACCTGCGACGCTAGAGAAGAGACTAAGATACAGGAGATAACACAAATACAGCAGAGCTATATAGAGCCACGCAGACTGGGTCCTGCTGGAATACAACATTGTCACCCAACCTAAACACGCCAGCATGATTCGCAGATTGCCCCACATTCTTGCAAAATCGGGTCCGGCTCCATTAAAAACACGGGTTCAGCAAGACCAGATCAGGAAGAACAACCTAAACGTGCCGGCATGCATAAAGGGCCCGCTACTGTTCCTCCAGTACACCACTGCAACAATCATCTCTTTGGCCAGGAGGAAGTTGTCATTCTACTATCCAAAGTTATTAATGTAAAATGCCCCAGTGAGAGTACTTGATCTGTTAGACTACCTGAGTGCGAGAGATAAGCTTCAGCCCCAGGCAGCGAAATGCACACGAAGAACCTTTCTAAGTCGTTCACCATTCAGATACCAAAGGATGGTCACCGGTTCACTTCCTGATTGAAACGCTTGATGGGCAGTTGCAATCGGACTATGTTTGCCAGGGCTCACACTACCGTGGGGCATTATCTAGGTAGCATATTGTTGCGAATGGTCCAAAGAGCACAACAGATGATCAAGCTATGAAGACGGTGAGCATGCCGATCACTCATGAAATGCTTAGTGCACATCCGGTCAGAGATGGCCCTCTTTGCATAGCCGCCAACTGTGTGATGTAGCTTTGAAAGATGCCCTGGTGCGTGAAGATTTATTTAATAAAGATAGGGATAATACAACACTTCCGTCACGGGTGTCCTCATGTCGTAAAAAAGCCATACACCATCGTCTAAACTCTTGCGATTTAGATTGAAATTAGCAACTTTGCTTTAATTCCCCGTCAGACGCTCTTTTGTCTGAATCATCGACCGCATTTTATTACCTGAAAGATACACATTTATGCCATTGGGATCGTACTTTTTCTTGATTACTAGCATGTTGCAGTTCAGGCCTTGGTGACTTTCCATCTAATGATTAATTGCAATTACTGTGTTTTTGCGAGGTAAACTTGATTTATTGACTAGTCCTAGGCAACCTCATGAACACCTATTCAACTCCAGTGTATTGAAGCCCACCGATTAATGACAGCACACAAATCCGTCGAGGTCTTGTGATCTCTTTAAATTATCCCTACTACAAACCTTTTACATTGGTAATTGCATATCCTACATCGCATAGAACCTTTTCAATCTGCAAACATTGTTACGGTTAGATGTACTGATGGTCCGTATAATGAAAATCGCAACATCTACGAATCAGTTCCATCCAGATTTCACCATCGTCTGATATGAATCTGATATCATCAATATTTAAATTCATTTTACATAGTCACAACAGTTAATCGATGTGCAATTACCAGCCCATCACCATATTATCAATGATGGACAAACTAAAATGGGCTGTACGATGGAAGCCACAAGTCAATCCATGCGACCACACCTAAATGGGTTGAATTAACGACACCTAATGCAGTCAACATTCTGAAGAGCTACTAGGCAACTTGAATTTGATACGAAACGAAAATATGCAAATGTCTGATGCAACTCATGCTTTATAAATGCTTACTTAATGTAAACAAAACTTATAATGCATTACAGGTCGAAAACACCAGGTGAGTCAACGAAGGCAGATGGATGTTAAGAGGTATACAACAAGCGAGTAGATGGGCCAAACGACTTAAAAGGGTCACCATTATATGGCATTGACTACAATCTGCAACAAATAGCTTTAGCATCGCCTTCAGTCAGAAGCAGTAGCCTATCCGTTAAAACGAATCCCCCGCTTTCGTTAGGCAACATCTTACAGAACGGGTACGTAGACATATCAAAAGCGGGGTTCGTGGTGAGTTGTAAAATCGAGACTCTAAATTGAGCTGTGTGCCATTGCCAGATGGATTGTACATATCACTTTTTAATAAACGCAATGGGCAGAATAGAAACGAGGAGGCGGTTTGCAGCAATTAGGCCAGTGCAATTCAACAAAGACAGCAATGCAAAAATCACAAGGATCGTGCAACCTATATAGCTTTTGCTAATATAGGGAGCAAACCAAACCTGCTATAAATGTAATTTCTGGGCCAATTTTGTGGTTTTTTGAACAATTTACTCTCGAGCAAAAAGCTCATTAGAGGTAATCTCACTCATAATTGTAAAGGAAGATAAGTACGGCTGTGCAGGGGTAACAAAAAACACCAGTCGTCTGAGTTAAAGCAAAATCAAAACTGAGTTAAACGATGAACAACATACACAAATATGTTCGATGCTTAGATATGACAGAGGCTAACACTTCTACTTAGACTTCTTGGAGGGCTAATCTTACAGCCGAGCACAAACCTAAGCAGATGTAAACAAAACAAAATATAAAGCGGCGCTTGCATATATATGCTTCATCACGCCACAAAAAAATAATTTAAGGAATAGATCATATTAACTCTTTCAACACTATAGAGTTCACTGCTCAACGCGAAGTCCTTCCATCGCAAACGCCACCACACACAAACTTTTCACAAAGTCCATACTTGAGATGAAAGTGTCCGCAACATCGCGCGTCATGAGCAGGAAAAACTCCATCAAGTGAGAGAGATCGGAAGAGAGGCTGGTTAGGGTGGCAACAGTATACGGCCTGTGAAGGGTTGGCATCATCTTGTCACGTGACGAGAATTTCCGGAGGGAACTGGAGCCCATCTCACAACACACGACTCTTACAGGTGTCCTGTGTGGCCATATGACCTCTCCCCCTGTGTAGCAATTCCTCGCGGACGTCCCTTGAAACAAGGTTCAAGCCCAGGAACATACAGGCCCAAAGCCTCACGGATTGCTGATCGTGTGCCCCAAAGGTCAATGCGATACACAAATATCCTTGCTGAAACACAAAGCATCTCTCAACTAACATACTGAATACGCATCATTTTACACCATTCGTAATTTACAAAAACCAATAACAATGGCAACTTCATGACAATAAAAAAAACCATTCGACAATGCCTACATAATGCCATCTTTTTACCACAATTAAAGACAGAGATACACAAATACATACACGCCAACATTATTGATACAAAGACATACAACATGTTTATATTATAAATCAAATTCCATACTCCTGTCTTATACGGCATTTCAGCAACCCATTCCATCCCAATAACCGGGGCTACAGTAACCGTCGTTAAATGAACAGCACCGGTGCACACACAGCATCACACACCACTATTCTCTTATTGATCCATCGCCAAGCATACACAAAAGCGCACACTACCTCCAGCATGCAATGTATGCTACCTTAAATACATCTTAAAATAGCGAAACCGACAACCACTAGTGCAATTCCCGCGTGCACGAACCGAACATTTACCAGCCCATCACTTATCAACACTCTCTCCCCCTGTTCTCTGCCGGTAGAGGAATGACCACGAACATGACATCAAGAAAACATCATACATGCATATCCAAACATCCTACTCCCCTGTCAGCCACAAAGGCAATGAACACCTGTAAGAGCACAAACATAAATAGTCAATAATCATCGGCTATCTCCTCTTGTCAGCCCGATGAGACAATAATATCGGCACACAACCAAACTCCCCAATCTAAATTACATTGCACGACCTTGCAGGGAACCAGTCGTAAGCTGGTTTTCATGAGGAATATTCATGCAACCATCTGAAACAACGACATAATAATTTGTAACCATTTACGATATTCATGTGTCACTCAGATATTAACATGCAATATCATAATTAAAAAAACATATCAAACCATGAATACACACATTTGGCACGAAAAGAATTTATAAATGTGTTTCGAAAACACCCTTTTCACCCTTTCTCACAGACTTCCCACACCAAGTCACCGTATACATTGGGTGGCCTCACTTTGCGTTGCAGCCGCGCATCCTGGTGCCGTTGTTGACATGAAGCTACTGGTGTGGGAAACTGTCCGTCTGTCTCAGCCCCAGCACCGGAAATTTCGTGATTTAGCGCGAGAACAGAGTCTGAGAGGGGAATACGTGCAGAATCCAAACTCACGCCTTCCAAAGAATTTGGCGGCGTGATCAATCACCTAATCACGTTAAAGTACTGCACTCCCTGACCCAACACCTAATGATATCCGCATCGTCTTCCCCGATCGGGTCCGACGAAACCGGTGGCACCTAAGAATTTGGCACGAAACTGACAGGTGCCTCATTCTCCCTCGAAATTCCCACTCTCGCTTCGGTATAGTGTCTTGTAAATTCTATGTCCCCATAACCCCATCGCGAGACAAGTAAGCCTTCAAGTCATCAGGGTGAACGACCTTGCAACAATCCCGATTTCCTATCTAAATTACATACACGCGCGAGTCAATCACGTAACATTCCACTTAAGGACAGTCAAAAGAAGGCTAAATTTCCTCACCTTATCGCTCTGTAGCTCGGCACAAACGTTCGTGCGCTAGTTCACGGGTCTTATCGACGTCGTGCAATGGTCGTAACTGTACACGCGTTAAACGATACACGAGTTTCCAATTTCACACGATAATTACACATGTTCATGTAATAATTTTTCACATATATGAACGTTTATGAACAAGTTGAGTTAGTTTACGTGTGAGATTTCGTCGAAGGCGAATTAATACGCCAGACAAATTTGGAAAAGTTCATGTTTATTTTGAATGACAAGATTGGCAGCTGTGCGCACGCACTGACAAGGTACTTCGCCATCGAACGTTTGCTTTCCGAATTTTTTTATTTAAGTACATGTGTCATTTTGTCAACGATTATCTTTGGCAATTTCCACCTTAGAAGGGGGATATGTATTCAACGATATCGCATTGACAATTATAAAACGATAACGCTTATTGGTACCCGCAGCTTGGAGGGGGCACATAGCCTTGTCCTGAGTAGGGGTGTGCCCCGGGATCTCGAAAACCTGTACCCGTCGTACAAGGTGAAAATGACAAAAGCATACCCCGTCGTACAAACACGAGGCCCAACACATACTCCGTCGCGCGGCACATGTATACTAACTCAAAACCTAAGTGCCGCCCCCCACCCCAGCGGGACCCGCAGCCTCATGGTGAGTGAAACTGAAACTGCGTATTTCCAAGACGGGGGTTGCCGTGAACGAAAGTTGTGATTCTAAAAGTAAATGTGACAATTGCTAAATAATCACGAGACAGCGGATAACCAAAGTAGTGTAGTTCAAAGGCTATTCAAATCAATTCTCGACATAATGATAAATAGATACTAATTACACACCATTGATGAGAAGCTACGTGCACCTGAAATAAAACGCTCACCACACGACCAACAGCGCCCTGCGCACGACGGTATATATTCATATTACCGTCGTGCACGGCTAGGGTCCTCTCTAACTGCTCTAGTAAGGCCAACATATATTCCTGAAGGGACTCATTTGACTCCGCCTCGGCTGGTGCAGTCGCTACGATGTCGACTGGTTTTCGCACTTCCCGCCCAACAACATCATGCTAGCAGCTGGTTAGGGGGGAAGCTAGTGGTCATGTGTAGTGTTGCCCGGTACGCTTGCATGGCCAGGGGGAGCGTGAAGGTCCCAGTCAAAATGACGCGTATAGGTGTTTGCTGCTAGCACCTTTTGAATCACCGCATTCGCGCACTCCACCATGCCGTCTGACAGAGCATGAAGCGGCGTGCTTTGGCTTTTGGGTCAATGCCGAGCAGCTGGCACATGCATTGGAACGTCTTCGATTCTCAATTTGACCCCTGATCTGGGTGCCACGTTCTTATGCACCAACCATCTTAGGCTACCGTAATTAGTTTGCATGACAATCGCCTTATCTAAAAATACTCTTGGAAGTGAATACGACGACTGCCAGACATTCGCGCCGGTGGTGCAATAGTTTGCTCGGCCAAAGAAAATGCTAGAATTGCCTACGCGATTACCCTTTATTCCACATCCTGTACCTGCGATATTACGGCCCCAACTGTGTGGTTACTCGCATCAGTATCTAGGTACATTAAGCAATCACCAACTTATACCTAAGTTCATCAAAGGCCTGCTGACATGATTCACTGAACATGAATGGAATCTCTTTTTGCGTCAAGGCAGTCAGCAGGTGTGCAACTACAGCGTTATTAAGCACGAACTGCTGATAGTATCCCGCTAAATCCATGATTTGCTGTACCTCACGGACGTTTACCGAAATGGGTCTTCCTTTAACCCTCTATACGTTCTCAGTGTTGGTGGCTGCCCCTTCCTCAGCAATTATGTGTCTAAGGAAGCGGCCTTTCTTCTAAAACAGCGCTCACTTTCCTGGATGCAATTTAAGCCCGGCTGATCGATGCTGGGAGGTAACTTGCCCTTTACGATCTATCATGTCATCGACAGTTTGGCTGGCAATGACAGCCTCAGCAACATTAACCAGACACCTCTGCCATTGTATTCCCGATAGGACCTGGCCAATAAGGTGTTGAAACGTGGGATCGGACATTGCACAGCCCGTATGGCATCACTACCCACTCAAACAACCGCCTCTGGCACAAAACTCAGCCTTTTCCTTAGCCTTTTCACTCAACCCAATTTGCCAGTACCGCGATGGCATATCGCAAGTGCTAAATTACCTGGCCCCGGATAGTGTATTAATTGCATCTTGAAAACGCAGCAAGGGGTGACTATCTTTGATCGTTGGAGTATTCAGTTAGCGTTAATCGACACAGGCTCGCAATGGCCCATTATTTATCTTCACAATGACTATGGACGAACTCAACGGACTATGACTCGGCCGCACAATGCCCCTTTTCGTATTTGACGATCTGCATCGTACTGTTCGTGGCGTTCTATTTTGCACGATGGTTGTTTTATCGGCATTGCATTTTCCGAGATGAATTTCATGTTCCACAAGGCTGGTTTTGTCCACGTAATGTAACCCCATGTAGAACACGTCAGGTAATTCTGACCACCAATTCCGCAACTGTTCTCTCTCACTCAAATCTCGACAACCGGTCCTAATAGCAGCCGACACATAACCCAGGAGTGGTCCACCTACTTCGGAAGCGATGCTGCCAACCTCTCGCGCCATGACATCTTTCGGTGGTGCCTCTGTCTTTCGGTTAGTTTCTTACGCGATGATAGGGCTTTCTCGGCCTATATCAGACAGAATAGTCGTCACCACCTCCTTTTCTAGGACGACTACGTCCATTCGGGGTTATACACTAACAGGGGCACATTCCTCCTGTGTCTACTCGGGTCAACAAACCTACACGCGACAAGAACGGACTTGTCATGTTCCAGGCGGATATGTGCCTTCTATTATGGCTGTCGCTGGGTCCCGTTTTTGTTTCCGCTGAGAGCCGGGCACCACGCACTCGGGCAATTTCGCTACAGATGCCACCTCGCCCCACAATTATGACATTGCAGTTAATTCCGCGACCTTGGGCACTCTTTCATTAAATGTCCTTCCTCCCCACATCGGTACCATCGAAGCCCCGTGATACCCGGTCTCCCTCCCTGGCCCGCCCCTCGACTCTTGATCCCTTGTGCCCTTGACTCACTCGACTTGCCCATGGAGGGCCGTGTGGTCCTTTGAATCATTTGTATTTCTACTCGCATCGCTTTGTTCTTGCTTGACCATCGCTTATGCCGCGTTGAGGGCCGAGGGGTTTGCTTGGCAGACTTTCTACACTAATTGCGGGTCCACCAAGGCTCGGGTATATTTTTCTACTGTAATCACCTCGCAATGCGCGGCCAGCATTTCCTTGTGAGGACTTCCCCCTACTAGAAGAGGATGAGGACGAGCCAGTCACTGACCAGGATGCCCAACCAACGGCAGTACCAACCATGCAGACTGCCCTGCTTTGGATGAAGCAGATAAAGCAGCTGGCACTTGACAAGGGACTGTCAGACCTCTTCGAAGTGTGTTGCAATGGGGAGGACATTGCCACCAGGGAGCTTGTGTCTTCCAAGCTTAAGGCCAAGCAGTCAGCTATCAAGGACTTTTTCAAGTAGACAAAGACTATAATGCTTCAGTGAACTGGCCTCCAGTGGTTTTGTGAACAATAAATTAATGAGCATCACTTATTAAAGAGAAAGCGACTCTTAAGTGTGTTTATACATTTGCACGTGGGGTACAGGACTATTCATTTTTAAGATGAAAAAGACTCTTAAATGTTTTTGTTCACATGCAAAATAGACATGATTCTATAGTTATGTTAATGTAAAGACAGTAGTGCTAATGTAGATTTATCATCAATGTCAACTGTTTCTGCTGAGTTCTTACCTGCTGTCATGATAATGAATGTAAATAATTCATTAGAAATGGGTGCATGCATTTGTTTGGTATGTGTACTTGTATTGTGAAATGATTTTTGAAATAAAAATATAATTAAATAAATTTGATTCTCTCTTCACTTAATCAAGAAAAATAAAAATATTTGCCATATTTATGAACAAAAAAGACCACACAATGATTTTGAGTGCATTAACATGTATGTTCTTACAATAACTTTGTGTTAAAGAATTTCAGGCTAAATGAACACAAACTTCACAACCTGTACAATCTCGTCACCTGTGCATTAAGGTCACTCTGGCCAAGTCCCTTGACCGACCTGATTAGACAGGTTTGACTGTATGTTAGACTTGCCCAGAGGATAGTGATTCTCTCGGGCTAATAACGAGATCTCGGAAATTTGTTTAACTTATATTATGAACGTTTCATTCTGAGCTACGGTGCCTGTCCCTGCACTCATATATAAGCAGGTGGACAATAAGACAAAAATACACTGTAGTGACACTCAACATCATTCTCGCACAACTGCTCGGTGCAATTCTGATGAAGGACAATAGAAAGACACTGGGCTTTACTGTCCATACTTACAAATTTTTTCTTTTTGTATGCATGTATGCTGTCCATGGATATTAATTAATTGTTCTTGTTTGTGAATAAATCTACAAGCACTACTATCATTTCTTCAACTACTGCAACTGCTACTACTACTACTACTCACACAAACCACGCCGACAAAGAAAGCAACGGTTTCAGGCATGACCATAAAAGCGTTATCAAGAGATAACACGTGAGATAATGCAAAGAATTACCCAGCAGAGACATCGTACCTGTATCTTGCCAATGAACGAGGAAGCACCAAAACACCATGGTCGTTACTTATGTTCGTGTGTCATACAATACTGTTACAACATTTCGTCTCCGTGGACTCAGGGCTCTATTATACCCTCCTCATTTGCTCATTAATGTACCTAGATAAAAAAATATAGGTGAATAGGATGCGTCTGCACACACACACACACACACACACACACACACACACACACACACATATATATATATATATATATATATATATATATATATATATATATATATATATATATATATATTTATATATATATATTGTCCGTCTCGCAATAATCACTTTGACTACGAAAGTTCTTGTGATCTTTGGTGTGTTTGCTTAATAGATGTATTCACGATGCATCCGGCCGAGTCGGCAGCTTGCATGTAAAGACTACTATAGCTCTCAGAATGCTTTCGACCCTTTGATACACATCAGAAGGAGCACTATCTACACTTCACCACTAATTACAGCTTGTACAGGATTTAAGATTGATGTTATCTGTGTTTTGGAAGCAGAGAATTCAGTCGACCCCAAGCGAGCCCTGCTAGTTTATCAATAAACTTACGTGACCATAGACAGCTGCTTTGAGTCAAACGGGGCGATTGACACCATGTTGACGTGTTTCACAAGCTCGTGTGACACCATGTTGACGTGTTTTACAAGCTCGTGTGACACCTGTTGTAGTCTAACAGGAAACCCCACTTTTATCGGTAGATTGACAAATATGCTTAATTTGTTATCACCTATTACGTTAAAAAAACGTACTGAGAGAGTATTAACTGAATTTATTTGATATGGGACTTATTTAACCTGTTTCCAGGCGGAGACTTGATATTCGATTTGTTTCTAATTTCTTTTCGGCGAAATTTCACTCCGAATTCACGTAGCTGCCAACATCCAGTCTCTTACATGACGTTGTCGTAAATGGCGGCGCGGAATCTGCCTGATAATTCATTTCACAGGTGAGTCATTTATACTGGATTTATACCTTATAACTTTCTGACCTAGTTGCCTATTTTCTCCTTTTTTTAGCATCATAGCAAGTCTGTTTCCAATTGACTTACGTTGCGCAATGTCGCCGCCATATTGGAAATTTTTTTGGAAAAGTTAATCGCCTCCCACATTTTAGGCAATTATGCATATTTACAAGTTGTTGCGGTTGATGAGACTCATTCACCGTTCAAAATAACGATGACTTATTACATTGGACTTGTTATATCAATTGAACATCGTGAAGGCAAGGTCTTATCATCGAATTTTTTACATTGGCGAGGCCATCGTCGAGAACCAAGAGGGAGCGTAAGAGTTCAAAAGAGCTATTGATACGACGGAGTCAATGATCCCTTGAATAGCAGTTGCTGCGGTACCGGCTCGGCCCTTCCAGGCCTTTCCCAATGTGTTGAGCTGTTCTTTTATCCATTCCAACACACCGGGCTTGTCAGCTTCCCCCTCCACCTTCCAGATCAAGTACCATCCTAATCGCAGTGAGGATGGAGACAATTGTAAGGCCCTGCTCCCGGAACAGGGTGCGAACACGCTCGGCTAGCGTTGTGACCTCGTTAAGAAGTACTTTGATAGTTTCTCTGATCCGGTTGATTTGGGTCCGCAGCTATTTTAGGTTTACTGAGGAAGCTTCTAGTTTTACTCCTTCAGCTTACACTCCCGACTGTCTGTGGTTATTGCAAACAATCCAAGCACTATTAACCAGAACTGACAGCTGCTGGTCCGCTTCCCCAACCTGGGTGCACACAACGTCCTTGTCCCAGGGACAGTCCGACTGACCTTTACAATTACGCTGACCTTGGGCAAACCTTGGGTCGCGCCTTGGTTAAGAAAACGACAATCAAGATTTCTGGCAACGAGGTCATGCCCAGTATTAGTGTATTGACGCATCAGATGAAGAAGATGTGGCTAAGATACAAGTGGGGGCGGGAGACAAGGATGAGACCGAGGTCGAGGACAAAGCAATTGCAGATGCCTATGGCTTACGTTTTTATATCCCGCCGGACTTTGAACTGTGAAGCATCAACCTGAACGTACCAACCCGCACCATGAGGTAGATCCTACTACTCTTTGAATACCAAGACAATTGCCTCATTCCCTAGGAAGACAGAGTCATTCTACAACCCGAAAATTACAAAGGTTGGGGTGAGCATTGAGGGCATCCCCAACCAACTCTAAGTCTAGGGCATGCGTGGCTACCAACAGTGGGATGAGGCGAAGAAGGCATTTTCTCCAACAAGTGAACGAGATCCCAGTGTGGCAATACCTGTAAAATACCTGGCATTGGCGGACTTGTCCTCTAGGAGAGTATCTAACCAGCAAGTATGCCCTGTGGCTACGATCAGCTATGGTAGTGGTACACGTAAAGAATACGTCTGAATGTGTCACCATTCAGATCACACACAAAAACTGAGGCGTCTGTTGCATTGAACGTCTATATGAAAGTTGTTATGGGTGCACAGCTTAACATTAAAGGTGACAGGTTTGTTAGCGCATGTTAATATTTGCAGATGACCCCTGCTCGGCTATTGCTTGTGGGCAGAGAGGATGCAGAAAACGTCTTAATGCTCAACCTACTTGAAGGGCCCTTCGGTAAACATATTGTGATCCTGTGCCCTACCATCCATTGCAATGAAGCCTATCATTCGCGGCCACGGTGTGGTCTGATTCAGAGATGTACGTGGTAATCCAGGGTAGCAGCTCCATGACTACTTGAAGACTTTCTATCATTATTTTAAGAGCCAGGCTACCCTGTACTTATTGATGACTGTTCGGCCACAAAGGCCTTAATCAAGAAGTGTCTAAAATAGAACTGGGATTTCCCATTGTCAACAAAAGTCCCTCCTGTCTAAAAACTGAGCGGGTATTACTGGCTTGGTTGTCAACAAAAAGACCGTCCTTGAACAGAATCAAGTTTCGAGGCGAGACTCATAAAGCACATGGACGATGACGGCACTGAGTGTTTTGAGCCTGTACTGCGTAATAAGCAGGAGGTGGTTCTCTCCTCAGAAGATATTAGTGATATCCTGAACAAGAGCAATGATAATATCCAAGAGCGGTTAGAGAAGTGAACCAACAAAGGTTCAGGCTAAGAGTTTCAGGCAGTCACAATTCGGTGGATTGACTTTGCCCGCTACCAGTCATTAAAAGGTGGAACCTACCTACTAAGAAGGCAATCATAAACGTAAACAAACACTGAAGACTACTGCCTTCGGTGGTCTATTGAATCTCTAAGGACCTGCAGCGACCATCTAAATATAAAAGTCAGTGGCTGTTAACCCTGCTGGAGGGTAACGGCGTAGAATATCCAACTCCGCTGTCGCAGATTGATAAGATAAAACAGAATGCTAACCTAGCATTGAAAGTCTTTGGCTGGGATGGAGGGGACATTATCATACACCACATCAGTAAACAGCCTGGTGATATTCCACGTAGAAACCTCATGCTGATTGAGAAGATTGGCACGTTCCACTACACGCGGATCAAAGATCTGATCCGCTTGCTGTATGATCTGAGTAAACATGAACAGTGCAAGTACTTCTTTGAGCGATGCCTACATGGTTATACCATGGAGAAACTGCTCCAGGCGCATAAGCCTGAGTGTATGGGGATAGGGAAGACAGCTGTGCGAGTCGACATGCCTGACGAAGGGAAGAACATTTTATCCTTCCTGATGTGGCACAAGCAGCTGGCATCACCTTATATTATCTAAGCCGACATTGAGACGCTCACCGTGAGGCTTCTAGGCCGTGCACCTGATGCTACCAAGAGCAACACGCAGAAGACAGAAGAACATGAGCCACTCGGTTACGGCTGTGTAGTTGTCCTGCGCGATGGTCAGACTGAACCCCCTGTGGTGTACAGAGGTGGCAACACTGTGGAGAAATTCTTGCGAGCCCTGCAACAAGAAGAACGCATGATCAAAGCAGTTCTGTCACAGCCTGCTCCCAATGCACATGACGCGTGAGGATAAAGGAGCCCATAAGGCGGCAAACTACTGTCATGTGTGTAAAAATGAACTGAGCAGCCACTCCATCCGCGACCACTGCAATATAACAGGTAACTACATGGGACCATGGTAACTACATGGGCCCATAACGCCTGCAACTTGAAGCTGCGGCTTAGACCCAAGACAACGGCCGTGCCTGTGGTCTTTCACAACCTAAAGGCTTATGACTCCCACCTCTTGATGCAGGCCAGCGGCAAAGTGGAAGGTTACATCAGCTGCATTCCAAACAACATGGATAAGTACATATTTCTATCGATCAGACAGTTGCACTTCATTGACAGTGCACAGTCCCTCTTGGCATCACTTGTTCCTTCTGGTCTCTGCAAATAAGCCAGACGCCTTTGCAGTATGAGCTAAGTATGAGTCCGACAAAACGAGGCGCCGGCTGGTACTGCACAAGAGAGTGTATCCCTATTAGTTTATTGGCGGCTGGGATAAGTTTGATATTCCGCTGTCGCCAATCCAGGAGTTCTACGGCAAGCCCTCTTAGCAAGGTTTATCTGCTGCAGACTATAAACATGCGCAGAAGGTCTGGGACATGTTCGGTGGTAACATCATGGGCGACTACCGTGTCCTAGCGGACCTGCCTGAAGCAGTAAGGGCTGGACCCAGCAAACCCGGTCTGTCATGGAACGCCCTGCTTAAGAGCACGGGTGTGGAGCTTGAGTTTATCACCGACTATGACGAACCTCTGTTTATTGAAAAGGGCTTGTGTGGTGGAATAAGCATGGTATCGTGTCGCCATTCAAAAGCCAATAGCCCTTACGTTGAGGGCTTTGAGAAGGAAAGGCCAGCGATCTACATCCAGTACCTTAACGCTAACAACCTGTTTAGTGGGCAATGGGCAAGCCCCTACCCACAGGAGGGCTTGAGTGGTTGGAGCGCCCATAAAGCTTTCAATACAGGACCATTCCGACAGTGCCAAAACAGGATATATAAGTTGATCTGGAATACCCTGCACAGTTACATGCTGATAATAATGATTATCCTCTGGCGACATAGCGAATGTCTGAGCAGAACAAACGGCTGTCTGACTACCAGAATAACCGCCTTGATGCATTAGAAAACACTGCGATAATGAGTAGCATGTGGTTCATTACGGAAATCTCAAACTCTATCTATCACTGGGTATGCGAGTGACAAAGATCCACCGTGCGCTCAGGCTCAATCAGTGCCCCTGGATGAAGCCTTACGTTCGCATGAATACAAACCTGCGTAAGGCACCAACTGATGAACTCCGTGTATGGTAAAACAATGGAGAATCAACAAAAGCTGGTTGACGTTAAAATTGTGCGCTCATCGGAAAAGGAAAAAAATACGCAGGCTTGTGGCCAGTTATGCCTATGCTCAGTATAAAGTATTTGATGACGACCTGGCTGCCCTGCCTATGCGCAAAACCCGCCTGCTGCTCAGCCGCCCGGTGTATGTAGTGTCGTAAACAGTTTTTACTCAATTTTATCCTCGCTACCTTAAAACTTCTGACCCGTCAGTAACCCGTCAGTTATTCTATAACCTAAACTTAACTACCTCATTAAGGGGCGACCTCGTTGGTGAACCTGCTACAAGCCTCTCAGCCAATAGCAATCGCTGATTGGGGGCTGCCTACCAAAGGTTCATCATTACTTCAGCGTCTTGGCAATAATGTACAACCTTTAAGATTTGTCACTATATATTCTGCACCCACAATGCATGCCCCGTTCGAAACTTGCTAGCCATTTCATTAACTGCCGCCTACAATATCTGTGTGTTTGAGGTATCCTCTCAGGTGTTTCAACAACAGGAGTGGATTCCTCCAGAAATTACAAACAAGCTACAGACAAAACTTGATTAAAAGTTTGATTACTTTAAATTAACTTCCATACCTCAGATACAATTCTTGAGGTTCACTAGTATAAATATTATACTATTTTGTGTACCATCATTCTGCACCCGTATGCATGTTTATTGAATGTTTATAATCTTACATCAGTCATTCATTTTACCTCTAAATAAGTTGCCAGTGGGGAATAGTACACTTCCCTTTTCCCAGCTGTTTTGAGTCTAATAGGACAAATCCTACCACCCTCTCCACAGGAGTAAGGGTTTAGTAGCCTGCTCGCAGCGCCCCAGTCAGTACTTCAACCTAGTGCACAGTTTCATTTACTTTGTAACAGGTTCTTTCCCTTTTCGACCATAAAGATACATACCAAAGCAAATTCTTCATTATCGTTCCCCATTCATTCATCCATTCATTCATCCATTCATTCATTCATAATCTGCAAGCTGTACAGCCTGCATGTCAGCATCATGCTGCCGTGCATGTTTTTCTAGCACTCTTTACTATCATTTTCAAACAATACTTACATGCATTTGCTTACTTAACTGTACATCTTCATTTCTACTCATTTAGATAGTACATAAGTTAAATGTTCTGTGTTTAACAATTGTTCAATATCAACAAAACCAATTAAATAAATGAATACAACGATTAAATACTTATGAACTATGAATCTAAGTAAAAGATAATCGTACAAAATTCTAGTTGCAAATATTGGGGGAAAAAGTGGTATTTAGACACATCATATAACTCTTTCACAAATCATTCTCAAATTATTCCTTTTGTCATACTTATTTCCTAAGAATCCCATTCAATGTACGGTATCACCTAGGTCGTTAAATTATGTGTGTAAGTCAAATTCTGTCACATTAGTTTGATTAACATTGTGGTCAGTATAATTTGAGAACCATACATTGATATGAGCAAATTAAAGAACACAATGTGAAATCCATTCTCAGGCCTGTGAAAGCGAAATTTCATGGCTGGCTTAAGAAATATCTGTCGATCTAGCAAAAATGTAGCTCCAATCGTATTAAGCGCTAGGCAGGCAATTTATAACAGGGACACATTTGTAACTTATGCGCAGCGATCAAGGGACTGACGACAAATGCCAGGTACTGGTGAGGTAACTCATCGTTTTATAATGACTGGAATGCAGTCAATGATATGAAACAAAAAAGCTGAACAATTGTCATTTGACACTAGAATAGCACGGTCATTTTTCAGTCAGTCATTATCGACTATTTTTGGCATGGATGCATACTATATAATTCCATTTATCTGACCTTGATTACAAAGCGTTGTAACTCCTCCACCGAGAAGCGCACAAACGTGTGAAAGCATGAACGAGCGAAAATTTGTCAGAATATATATACTGAAACTCCTGATCGCTGCCTATTAAGATAATTCAGGCCTTTGCATGATGGTCAATTTTTGAAGAATTAAACTTTCAGGCCCGTAGCCAGGATTTTTAGTTGGGGGTGGGGGGATGGGTGGGTAGGTGGTTCTTTCCTCCTCAATAGTGGACCTTCCTCCTGGCTCATACTGATGTGGCTATAAGACCATAATTAAAGGCACCATCGACACACGATATATCTATATACACAAATGCGCTAGAGTAAGGCGGACCTTTCTGGGCAAAGTGGGCGATTCGCTCGAACCCCTCGAACCCCCCTGGTTACGGGCCTGTATTTGTTTTAATTCACAAGACTGTCGCCCAACCGTCGCGTTGACAGCAATTAAGGTATATATTTGAAAGCATCAAAAATGTTCTAAAGCAAATTAGGCAGCATCTTGAATAACAAAACTGATCGCCAGACCTCAGTAGCACACAAACTACAGCCTGGGAGACACCATATATAAGGAGCCAATTGGCCCCCGACCCTTGTAAAATTGTCGCCCAAATATATATATATTGTCTGCTACTAAAAGCGTGGGCTTTCCTAATTGATAATGAGTTATTGATTAACTAATCTATGCAACGTTATTGTCATTTTGAGAAGAATGTTATATATATATATATATATATAGATATATATATATATATATATATATATATATATATATATACATATATATTATATATATATATATATATATATATATATATATATATATATATATATATATATATATATATATATATATATATATATATATATATATGTATATATATATATATAAACATTCTTCTCAAAATGACAATAACGTTGCATAGATTAGTTAATCAATACCTCATTATCAATTAGGAAAGCCCACGCTTTTAGTAGCAGACAATATAACACAATTGAACCTTGTGGTTCGCAATGCAGAATGCAATATAGAAGAGATCATTTTGTATGTGCTTTTCATTAGCTGAGCACCACAGAGTGAATATCCTTTAGTGATAGATAATACCGAAAGCCTCAAGGATTGGTTATACTTCCCACAGCAGTTGATGGATGAGTCTCAAGTTAATTTGTGCAACGCTCTGCTTTCTGAAAAAATAATGGCAATATGCGATGTACAGTTTACATCCGCTGCCTGTCTTGACTCGCTCGGACACGTAATTCCGCTTTTGTGGAATTTGCAGCAAATATTTAATAAGTTCATCCTTATATCCAGTGAGAACGGAACTAAACACAGGCTTTGTTACAAAAGTCATATTGGACCTTATCGATTACACATTTATCTGCCTTCATAGTGCTGGTGTCGTTGTTGAGTGTTTTGTCAAAAGACAATAACTAATACAAATACAGCATCATAGTGCATCGTGTCAGGCATGCCGCACTAATGAATTGTGCTGCGTCCATATTAATGTTGAGCTAGGAAACCATATTTGTAGTAGTAGAAACTTCATAATGTTAATCATTGCATGGTAACTATTATCGGAACGCTTTGATTATTGAAAGTGCATAAATGCATTCACTATTTTACATGTTGTAATTATGTAGTCATACAACTATCGTATATAGTTATAAATCGATAACTACATTGTGCAGTACGTTTAATTTTGAATTCAGAGAATTAGACAAATTAGATTCAAAATAGAATTACGGATAGTGTAGGATAGATGGCAATGCTACGTATTACTTAGTAAAAAGCGTTTATGGGCACACTACAGGTGATTTATCTAGTACATTGGAAAGAGCCACACCATATTGTAATATTTGCGCACACTTCACTCGATAGATAATATGCTGAGTTCGTGTGTTTAATATTGATACGTGTCACAGACAAATGTCGATCCAAAGTGATATTTGCACATAGTTGTAAGGAATTATCAGCCATAGTTTCTTTGTAAATTGACGCGTGTCGTCTAGTTAGTAATTGATGTAGGCCCATATTGTCAGTGGCTAATTCACTTCGTTAAGATTTTTGAGCTCATGACAAATCCAAGTTACAAGGTTATAAGAGTGTTGTGAAAAGCATTGGACATCTGCAAAAAGAGTGCCATTAGCTACATGAGTCAAATGATGTGCTGGCGTAAATGGAGATCGTTCATAGAGCCACATTTGCCCAAGGTAAATCTAGCGTTATAGACAAATTCACTCACGGCACTGCAGCAATAATAAACGTACTTTCCATTATTATGTTGATTTATGATAGAAGCAGAAACAGTTATTTTGCAGCACGCATACAAATCGCGATTCCAGCTATCATGTTATTGCGCAATTTAGATGCTGCTACTATAACTCGTTATAGCCGCTCTGTGTACCAAAATCAAGCATGAACTACCACTGTAGCCGTATCTTTCCAAGTAGTAAATGTAATGGCGTACCTTTCGCTAGCGCACTTTTATAGAATAGATCACAGATCGTAATCTCAGGCGCAATAGAGAAGGCTTTAACGATTTTAGAGGCATTGTTTCATGTCATAACTGGTAACAAACATGCCCATAGGTTGCAGGCAACATGAACATATTGTTGCATTCCTGAATAAGGAAGTAGAGCAGTTCTTAAAAAATGGACTGCATAGGCAAAATTCCAATAAATTCATACATGATTTATGGCATCTCGAGCTTGAGGAATTTTCATGTGTCATCTACGCAAATATGCAACGAAACATATTGGACCAAATTCGCGAGTTCGTCAGCACTGCAATTTGTTGCAACAAAAATTAATGTGATTCACTATATGCATGGTTATATAGATATAAATATATATAAATATATATACATATATATATATACACCTATATGTATATCGATATGTGATATATATATATATATATATATATATATATATATATATATATATATATATATATATATATATATATATATATATATATATATATATATATATAAAATATATATATATATATATTTAGCACCATACCCTTTTCTTAACTTATGATTTAGGGATGCTCACAGCATAATGCAGTCATTTGTTTTTTCCGAATAAAAGCTGACATAATAGCTTTTGACTTTTTTATACAGTAACTCAACATGAAATTCATACTTTTCCCTTACTTCTCCTCTCAACTGCTGTTACAGCGACTTATTAAAAAAAGATGGTTGTAATATATATATTTCTTGGTTTAATGATTGCGTAAGTCATAGAACCAAAGATGTATTGCTTGTGCAGGTTCCAAACCTATCTGAGACATGAGAGGCATCCAACTGTAATATAAGTAACGGAACAAACTAAAACCAGATCGTATATTTATTTATCATTGCGATGAATCTAATTTATGCAAACTGCATTTCTTGCTAACGAGTGCATGCTTACTCACAATTGATGAGAGATCTTCAATGTGACCCCCTAATGACAACGAACATTTAATTAAATTTCCTCGGTATCTCACAAAGTTAGCATTCCTCATATTCATTGCAAAAGGCCCTTCGGACGATTTCTGCAGCAGCGATGAGGATTTGCAAAATGTGTTTTTAATATGTTTTTTTTGTACAATTGCAGCTTGTCTATAGTTCTGTGAGATAGTTAAGACAAATACTTCCGAGGGGAAAGCACAGGTTTAGGATCAAACAGTACAACTTGACTGGATTCAAAATACACTCGCACCCTGTTAAATATGTGTATGTTGGCCACAACTATAGTTTCCGTGTCGATGTTCTATGTTGGATACAGAGTAATACGCTATGGAATAGAATGCTTATATGAGGCAATTTTGCAACAATTCTCCTTTCTAAAAGCTTCCCGTCATTAAACAACTGATCTGCCAAGCATGACTACTTCGTCATTGATTCCAGGCGAAGCTGTGCGGGAACGATGCAAAGTTATGATGTGAGTACACACGATTCAACCATTTGTTTCGCAACATAAAAAACCATACAAGCATTCTCGCGATGTTTCAGTATGTCAACCGTTTTACTCATGTTCATGCAGTTGATTAGTGCTTGTTCACTTTGTCCTACCTCGGTCTCCAATTTAATAAACTCAGCCGCGGTATCTATCCATAATATTTCTATTTCAGCATGAATTATTCTTCAGTGGCTCTTCATCTTTATCTTAACCCTCCGGTACCTCTTTTACCTTTGGTAGATACATGCTGCTGTTCTCTTGCAAACTCGTTTCGTAATGTCATTCTTTATATTCAACCCGATGATTTAGAATGTCGTAGCAAAACCTTGAACTACGCAGATCAAACCTGGTTTGAACTCTCAAAAGCACGATATCATCACAATATCACCAACAAAGCAGCAAAAACTTATTACAGAGCTGTAAGAAACGGTGCATGCATGTTGCACACGGATACTCGGCGATGTATGCAACTTCGGTCAGCAAATCCTGACAAACTCGCATATAGGCACGTGTTTGGACTAGGCATTTCGGATTATCCCCTCGTTCGGCCATCTATCCATGCTTCGAAAATAATTAGATTTGGACCAGGATATAATGCAAGCACAATTGTAAACGCTGTAATAAGACGCTGGGAAATCTGATAAAAGCACACACTACTTACACAATTATCATTGTACTCATTTTAGTGAAACATTGTGGCAAAGTGATGTACGTATAATATACCTAGTTTATTTTAATATAGTATACGAAGCTACCCATCTTCGTTCCTGCCTATATAAGGAGCCTATAGTGCAGATAATATGGATGTTGTATAGTTAACCACCGCTGGTAACATAACTAGTGTATGGAGATACATAACAAATCTAGTGGGCAGTACGCTGTTAAAACAGCATAGCTGCATTTCAGCAATGACAAAACCGTTGTTTAAATAAGCGTACATTTCCCAGTGATTTTATATTTCCAATTCGTCTTAGCACTATATGGCAAATATGGCTTAACTCTCCTCCGGCTATAAAAGATGTGCATTTGGCTTTGAGACCGACACAACGCCGGTGTGGTCGCGGCTGCAAAGTCATCACAGCTAATGGTCTCACTATATAAGTATGCGTTGATGCTGTGACTTAAATTAATAATAGTCCATGAATATATGTTGTGAACGCCACGAGGATAGGCGTCTGAATTATATTTGCCTACATCCTACCTTGAAAAACACTCTCCATGACGCAAAGCACAATAGCCTGATTTTGTCCGCGTAGATGGTTTAAGTTGTCGGCGGTCGCCAAGTTTTTTATGGTGGAATTTATGATTGAAGAAGTGAGACTGCTCTGCTAAATCGTATCTATTGGTTTGTACATCAGGGCGGTGTATAGTTCCGAACATATATATGCATACGTATGTAAATATAGATATATAAATATATATAATTATATATAAATAAATATTTATGGATATATATATGTATTTGTGTATAACCTTATGAATATATATTTATACTTATAGATATACACACATATATATGGATGTATATACATGTATACATATATATATATATATATATGTATATATATATATATATATATATATATATATATATATATATATATATAAATATAAATATATATATATATATATATATATTTATTTATGAATATGTGTGTATAAACATACATATTTATTTATATTTCCCTAAGTGTATTCATGTGTGCAGCTCAAAATCAAATAAAAAGCCTACATGAGGCATAAGATGCTATATATTATCCATAATAACTGGCGTGCAATAGGCCTGCAACTAAGACAAAATCCTCGATACGAGGGCGCGCTTTATTTCATGACATTCATAATAGAAGTAGGCATTGTACGGGTAACTAGTCAACATTGTTTCAGATATATTATTAATGCTAAACAAGTATTTATTCTCAGATTATTGACATTTGTTTATCGCAACACTTCATTTAGCACAGCAGTGTCACATTTGCTGAATGCAGTGGAAATCGACCATTGCGAATATTTCCTTTTATCAACGCAATACAGTTTGTACCTGGTTGGCGAGTTATTTGTTTCCATTGAAGCAGCCTAAGCAATATCTAGTTAGCCGTGTTAAATCCCATAATGTTGAGATACGTCGTCCAACAACTTCGATTTCAGTCCTACCGTTATAATATTAATTGATGCGCATAAAAGGTCATGTCATCACTTCATGTGTAAGAATTGGATTTTACGAATTTCAGCCTGCGCTGATCAAAGACATCAGCGATCAAATGTGGTTAGATCGAGCAAGCATGTTTTCGTTCAACATTTCCCAACTTTCAGTTAAACGAATTAAGATTTTCGACTAAGATCAACCCGATGCCCAATCTGACAAACGGTAATGGAAGGCGTTAACGTAGCCCAAACTATATTACCCAATTTCATAGGAACGTGGACAATTCGACTACCATGGTCACAAAGCATTTACTAATAAACTTCTATAACCCAGCTCTTTGCATATATTACCTAAGGGTGGGTAAATATATGCGAAACATATCGCTCACCAGGAAAGATATATGCACACAATTCCGAAAGGCCATTGCAGACATAGCATAACCCGCTTTTTTATTTGGTATAGTGTCGCTACGTTTCGGCCATATGTTCGTCGTTGGTATGCTACATGCGGATAAATTATGCATTGATTGCTTGATGTTAATTTTTCAGAATCTTTAGTGTTTTACTCTTTGGTGTTTTATATTCACGAAAACCGTCCTGCAATCATGGCCGTGTATCTCAATAATATGTGGCAAATAGTCTATTCCGTTAGCTAGAGAGAATGTATGCATGAGCTAACCCAGCGTAAAGCAAACGGTGCAATAGGAATACTCGAATAATAGCGGGAAGTGTAGTATATGTCAGATTTGTGACAAGTATGATGATCAAACACTAGAGAGAGATAACAGCCAATCAACACAGTGGGATTCCAACACGTTGATCCTGGAGGATTTGTGCAACCACCATCTCAAAAAACAAATATCGTGCCATTGCGCGCATTACATTTGCCTGCAATTCCAATGATTCTGTATTTGAAAGGAATCTTGAAGCTACAATAAATAAAAGTAACCACATGTTACATATGATGTATTGCCACTTTTTGTAAATACATTTTGCCGACTTTACTCTTAATCTAGCTATTATTTCTTGAAATATGACCCGAGGAGATTACAGTTGCATAGTCGGGAGAGGAATCCTAAACGACCTTATACGTTGAATCTCTTCTTGCATACCTGATCCAACTTCAGTCTGAAATGCGATATTGGTTTGGATTAATGTCAGTCACTATATCGATAATAACAACCTCTGAGTGGCAAGGTTCCGAAGGTTTTTTGTTTGAACAAAATATGCTTACTAATTATTTCAAACGTAATTGCGCTTGCTATTTGAAATACTGGCTCGCGATTGCATTCGTCTTACGTCTATATCATGTTTTCCTGCGCACATTTCCAGTATTAGCAGGTGATCGGAATAAAATCGTTGCTACTTTCGTCTTTTAATGTTCAAACTACTTTTTTATGCCTTAAAAAAACGGTCTGAAGCAATATAGAGTAAATGAACACAACGCTTTTATTCGCCAAGAGTGTACTATTTCACAAAGCTGTTCAGGTATCTCACGATACTAAATTGTCAGGGAAGTTGATTTACACACTCATTGACATTTGTGCTTGTGGACTGTAATGAATCCCTTTTGTTAATGCATTTTGTCGATCAATCAAGGGTTTCATATGTTCAAAAAAGAGACATATATTAATAATATGGGGTATACACACTCATGCCAGACACCGATTGCGTGGACCATTGTGTATTTTCTTAGGCTAAGCATGGATCAAACATTTTGTTGTCAGCTTGTCAATATGCATTGAATAAAGTAGGTAAATAATTGAATCATTTGTGGTTCTAAGTGGGATTAATTAACAAGGATAACTAGGTCATCTGGTATTCGAAATTCATTCACATTGTGCACGCGATCTCATGCAAAAGACAATCGAATAGCAATGTGCAATTTTTCGGTTCATATAGGGAAACGTTTCTACAGGATTGCGCTTCGTAAATTGAAGTGCATGCCTGGGGTTTAACACCCGGTCATATTCCCAAACTAAGTACTCAAAAATGTCATGATAGACGTTCCAGCGTCCTCGATGCATTCTAAGGCAAGGTTGCGACCTTACATCAGTACATATGTTTGTTGTTTGTTCTTCAAATGTGGTTGAAGGTAAAATAATTAGTGTGAGTATTCGAATTATTCGTAGTAAAACCACCTCACCCTTGCAACACACTCTAAATCGGTTTTGGCATGACCGAAAAGATTGCGCTACTGTCACATACGAAACACAGGAACTGTAGCAATGGCGCTAATATATCTTCATTGATAGCGCATATGCAATATGGGATGAAGGTAATATTCTATGAATATAACTTACAGCATCTAATTTAGAAAGAGATTGATTCATGGCGTAATGCTCGATAATTTATACCTCAGTATCGGGAAAGATATCTCGCCTTAAAAGTGAACATATCGATGTTTATGAGAATATAGTGTGCAAATGGAAAGGTTGCTTTTTCACATTCGCAAAGAGGAATGTTTAGGGAATGTACAGCTTGCTTCATGAATATAGCACATTCTATGGCTTACTACAGTGATTAATTCACGCTGTCATTAGACATAACTTCCATCAGGTAGGCATGGACCACCAGATGAGCCACTATCCTTGCCAGCTAGCACGTTTAACATCTATAACGTAGTTATTCATTGGGTGGCAAACGCTATTATCTGCACCTCCAGAATCTCCAGATAATGTTGCAAAATAAAACGCGCGTTTCTTAACGATATTGTAAATCCGTGTTCATTGCCCATACGAACACAAATTGTAGCGAAATGTTCGTCTAAACAGTAGTAGGGATTGTTACAAGTGTATATGCTACAATCTTATTTTGTAGTGTATAGTGTGTTTTAGAGCATAGGTCGTTTTATTGCTAATCTATCGCCATTTTGACATCATATAGATGTTTTGCTTTGCAATCGACGTGTTTTTTCTTGTCCAGATCGGAAGCCAGCAATGATAATCACTGCATGGCGTTAATTTAGCATTGCAAAGCTCACATAGCTCTTTATGTAAAAACGGGCATGACCTTTCAAGGATTCAAAGTAATTATCACAAAGGGCCGGGTTTTCAACAGCCCTCTGATAAAATGAATTCACAGTCAGTATAATATCAAAATCAAAAGCACGGCAAAATATCCATCATGCTAGAGGGAAGCTATATATGGGAACGGGGAAAATGTTTCCGTAGTTTAATGTGGTGTATATTTGCGAAACATATGGTTAATAGGTAGGATGTTTGATGCCGACAGAAATTCGAACCTGTAACAATAGCAACATCGGGGCAGATTCCACCAGCCGACAGACGAGAAAAGATTAATGTTTGCGATATAAAAGGAAACTGAATGGCCAAACATGAATGGGTGCAATCGTAACGAAGTCACGCTATGAATGTAGGGATATATATGCTACACGTTAAGCCATGAATAGTTCTTAATTATCTAAGTAAAAAGATAATATTTTATTGCAGTTTACCGTACATGAAGATGTGCCATACCGCACGAGGTAAACAGCATCGCATTCTCCTCCGGATATTATAACAAAAAGGCGTTATGATAACGAAATATTCACGCGCAAGCCTCTATTTGTGTTATTTAAGTGCAACAAATATTCATCGACGTTACATATATAAGCCCGTGACATGCTATTAAAATAGCAAGTGTATGGCAATTAAAACTTGATTCGCCATCACATGAAAAGTTCGTAGCCATTTAAGGCCCCAAACATATTCAATTATTCTAGAAGCAAAAGGTTTTTGTGAGAATAAAACTTCAATAGCCAGGCAAATCAACGTCGTTATTGCTTACACTCAATACATACTTCAGTGGCGCATATTTAAAGCAGCATCGTCATGTGAAGAGAACACTCGGCGCGATTGTCCATGCTGTGCCTCGTTTGTTACTAGGTTTTGTGTCATTCTGCAGCTGCTGAAATGACGGACATAGAACGCCAAGCTACAGAACCAAAATATCGATCGACATTTGTGGTACCACAATTTTTGGACGATTTGAAATTGACAATTGCCAGTGAAACCTAAGACTGTTTGGCATGCCAATATATAACCAATGCCATACATTTATTGCTAGACCAAATTCTCAACTCTCAAATAGGTTTATACCAAGGTACATGAGCGAGGATAATATTTTTCCGTACCTAATTCTCTTAAAGGATGCCGTGAAATGGTAAATATGTTTTGGAATAACGTACCATAACAGCAACTAGACGATAACTGGGGATCCCATCAAGAGAGGTATGGTATAACGAAAACGTTCTTGTTTGAAACTGATATTTTCTTTAATGATTGTATGCATCGATAAAGTACTGCCAGCATACATAGCGAACTACTGTGCGATCGCCGTTTAACTATAGATCGTGTAATCTGTAAAAGCCAGTGTGCAATCGCTAGTTACACCAAAACAGCCGATATCAATGACGGGCACAATTAATCAAACCCCTACACTCTTGTGTTTGTTCACTAATCTAAACAAATTATTTGAATAATGCTACTGGTGCAATAAATGTTAAAAATCAAGCAAATGCCAATAAGCAGAAGTGCTGTTCATTAAACATTGCCAAGCCAAGAACCGTTGTACGTGGGGGGTCCAGTACATTGGGTTACACGATTCGGACGGAGATAACTGTCGTTTGCGTACAGCTTTTAGTAGGAACTTGATTTTCGAGATATAGTCAATTCATGTACAACTACAAATTGTGTTGGTACATTAAAAGCTTATTCAGTTACGATTCAATTATAGACATCTGAAACAAATTTGTTACGTCCCACTTAGTGCACTTAGTACATAAAATTATCAGATTTTAGCACTACTTAACTTCAAAGGGATGATTAATAGCATAATTACTTCATATCCTGATGTTGACTTGTTGTTCGCGAATCGAATACCAATTAAATGTGAGTGGCTAATATTATCAGCCTTATTATTACGTATGTTTATTCCATCGATGCCATTGTTGATGCATTATGCCCATTGTGCTATGGGTTATGTTTGAACCTTAGCAATTAAGCAGACAGTGTCGCACGACTAACATATAGAGGATTTGAGTACAAAGACTGTGAACAAATATTTACCAATACGCTTTAACAACCGAGCCCCCACTTCCCCCCCCCCCCGCACACACTAACCAACACCTTCCCACATCCTGCCTCACGCGTCCGAGTAATTGAACACAGCTAAATTAATAGCAGATTTTAAGTTTCTTTAAGACCGTCAACTTGTTCTCATAGTTAGGTTACGCGATTTACTAGGGCACCATCTTAGATGATTTACTGAATTCCGGCGACTCACGATGAAAAAAGCACTGAGTTGATAAAAACACATGTTACAAATAAATGCACTTTTCGGCTGCATGGCAGATTCCCATCCACTTTCACTTGTCATACACACTCTTAAAGACACGGATGGTGTTAATCGTGTTGTATGAATAAATCAACATTTCGCAATTCCGGAAAATTGTACGAATTATGCAAAGCATCAGTAATAAGCCTATGGACACACAAACCGCCATACATCTGCTGCAAATCTCTCCAACGCATCAGCTCAACAATCATATGTTGTGGATTAGTTGTGACGATATCAGAATATATTAAAATAAGAACATACATGCTGTCATGCGGAACGCATGTCAAATAAGGTCGCTGTATCGGCTAAAATATCTCTAATTAGAAAACCACGTTTAAATGTGATACGTTTTCGTTAATAACTTTGTTAAGAGTGGCTTTCTGGCATTAATCAATAGTGGTTGATGATGCCACACGTTATGAGGTGCGCTCTGCTTATGTAGGTAAACGGTACTGCCCAATTAGCAATACAATATGCTTATACTATGGTGCTATCTGGCGATGATTATGTCGAAACAGTATAAAACACCTAACAAATCCCGAGTCAAATAGGCGCTGCCTGTTTTAATATTAATCCATACATAGCATAGTGTTTAATACTACGCATGAGTGTATTTAGGATAGCAGTCAATTATTGATGTCAAATCCAAATGTTTTACATACTGTACAAAAGTAGAAAACAACGCAATTAGAGCACATATTTTGCCTGGCATCATGGCCAAAAACATAAAAAGTCCGAAAATACTGGTGTGCAATATAAGTTTTTCTGCGCATACAAGAGGAAAAAATGATAAAACAATATGAGGATTTAGTATGACATAAAAGCAGCCAGTTGCAATGATGCAACGACGTTAATTTTAGTGTATTATTTATCGCTACTATCAGCTTGGTCAAAGTCAAAACCCAATACTTTACTTCACCTTTAAATTTGCAAACTGCTTTCCATATATAATGTCAACCTTAATATATATAGGTATAGGCACCTAAACAAAAGCGTCCGCTTAGATCGGCCATAGTCTCATCCCTTCTAAATTGCAAATTACACTCTTGATTCCAGCATCGCCAGATTAATGGAAATGTATTCGATAGGCAATGTTTCCATACATACAAGCTCCGCTTCTGTCTGTGATTCGATACTGTTAGTCCATTTAGTGTTTCATACATCTTTATAAGCACCATACTATGCACTGCTGTCATCTGGTTTGTTCATTTGCATCGTGCTTATGCTGCCAAGAAGAATTTTAAAGAGTCGTATGCTATTATCATTAAGCAGAAAAGCCAATTAGGTTTCAAGTGGCTATTACAAAGGATAATGTCCCGTTCCCGAGTTGTAAGTTCATTGAGTTGTTAAGGTATTTTATATAAGGTTTTTTACTATCTAACTTGTAGCTTATGTATTGTCAAATATAATGGAGATGAATAGGGACAGAGATGGTCCTAGTAACATCTATCTTTATGAATTTATAATCGAACGCGAGATATCAAAAACGTTTGTTGACAGTTGATGGAATATATCATTAATCATTCAGCATTAGCGGTACTGCGGTGTGAATATGGCATTACCATTCATCACTCCGACTAAAAAACGTCTGTTCATTGAGCAAAAACGTGCACGTATCCAATACATGCAAATTCGAGTCATTCAAGTCGTAAGTCTCCGACCCCCGACCTCACCACCCCCCCCCACTAACTCACAAAAGGGATACTTTTGTATTTTAGCATGCAATATCACAAATAATTGTAGTTTTAAAATATATAGAGAGAGCACAATATCAGGTAAATGTGATTGTAGACGCGATTATGTGTGTATGTATGTATGTATGTATGTATGTATGTATGAATGGATGTATGTATTTATGTATGTATGTATGTATGTATGTATGTATGTATGTATGTATGTATGTATGTATGTATGTATGTATGTATGTATGTATGTATGTATGTATGTATGTATGTATGTATGTATGTGTATGTATGTATGTATGTATGTATGTATGTATGTATGTATGTATGTATGTATGTATGTATGTATGTATGTATGTATGTATGTATGTATGTATGTATGTATGTATGTATGTATGTATGTATGTATGCATGTATGTATGTATGTATGTATGCATGCATGCATGCATGCATGCATGCATGTACGTACGTACGTACGTACGTACGTATGTGTATGTATGTATGTATGTATGTATGTATGTATGTATGTATGTATGTATGTATGTATGTATGTATGTATGTATGTATGTATGTATGTATGTATGTATGTATGTATGTATGTATGTATGTATGTATGTATGTATGTATGTATGTATGTATGTATGTATGTATGTATGTATGTATGTATGTATGTATGTATGTATGTATGTATGTATGTATGTATGTATGTATGTATGTATGTATGTATGTATGTATACATATTGTTATGGCTCATGGCTCCGTTGGGCAGTGTTACGCTAATGTAAGCCACTCTGTTAGCAATGATGTTGTTGAAATGTCATTGTATTTCTGTTGCCTTTAATATTTGTGCTGCTGGATGAGTATATCAAGTTACACGTGTCGTTATGTTATTTCCGCACCTGTAAAACGTTCAACGGAATTAGCTATAATTACATCAAGACGGATAACTAAATCCGCCCGAATTCGCCCGCGGTGGTGCTATACAATGAATGGCAACTCTGTTAAGTATTTTCGCCAGATGGTGTAAGCGCCATTTTGTCTGCTACCAATAATTACCGGGTAGGGGAGCATTGTGGTAAAAGAAGCGATTCTATTCCAATACGATCCATCCATCGATCGATACAGGAAAGCCACTCAAGCTTTAATGCATTCGGTACTCATACTTACAAAGGGATGCTCATATTGTATATTTCAAGTAATTAACGGTGCGTAAATGATATCTTGTCTTAAGAGTAAACACCTCCGATTGGCTCTAGCGTCACAAATCGACGGTGTCAACATGTGTCTTATTGTTCCCCAACTAGAATGGGCCAGCAATAGATGCAGTAATATTGTACTTTAGCACCGTACAGCATTGTTATTAAACTTGACTTTTAAATATTCCTTAAATGTCCGCAAAAGAACAAGTTGCTTTGACGACATGAGGAATTACAGCCCTGTTGGCCAACGAATGATATTTGCTAGTGCCAGCGACAGTAACAGTAATTGCGTTTCATATGACTATAGTTATTCGTTATTTATAGCTTCACATATCGTTGCTGGTTATTCAATTGTCAATGGCCTCACATTATGCTAACATAAGAGTGAAATAATAAGCAGCTGTGGTGATTTGAGCAGCGTTGGTTGGATGAGTGATGTGGGCACCATGTTACACTAATGTGGACGTTGGGGTCAGTATTTTAACATCTTCATGATGCGTTCTATTGGCTGTCTTCGAGAGCTACATGTCTGTAGTTCGAGTATTGGTATATGTATGATATTGGCTCTTATTTCATTAGCAACTTCATTCTGATTGGGTACTTCTGAAGCACTCAACCATAGCTTCGCCGCAATGAGCTTATGCTTACGATTGCGTAGGACGCTTTCGTGCTATACCGGAAATGTCCAATGAATTATTTGACGCGGTAAATATTGATAGTATGCAATCGAAGTGGTGAACGAAAATAGATAAGCGAGCGAACATTTTTGTTCAGTGTTACTATAAGCAGCTACGTTCATAGACGTGGGCATGTACGTGTGTACGTCGTAGGTACTATGCAGCTCCAACAGTATCATAGCATGTGTTTTGGTAATATTCTAATATATGTAGCTCGTATAAAATTCTCCACATGCGTATATATACAACATATCAATGTTCCGTTACACATTTTGAAATATTCACCCCAAGCTTTTATAGGTAGACATTGTTGATACGAACGAACTAATGAAATGAATATCCTTTATGCCAATATTATCGACATATGACCAGGTGGTACATTATTTTTGATGTCAGCTAAAAAGCACCAAAAATCGAGTGCCGTCACGAATGTATTTTATGTATACTTGAACAGTGCGCACATGGATAATTGTAAGTATTATCTAAATTCTCTGATTAGCTTCACGTAGCTAAGTCTACAATAGACACCGAAAGGTAAGCATGAAGCCACTTCGCTACTTATCTTTACAGACGATAATGGTTGCACACTTAAATAACGCTATTAAAACCTTTCGTGTAATCTACACGCGCAGTTATACATTAGGATTATCAAATACTTATTTCAACCAATGCTTTGCAAATGTTTTCTTACTTTGCAGGTCGATATGTTAGTCTATAGTAGTTGTTTGTAACATTGTATCCTTCCGGCCAAGGAACAATAGATTTGTTTAACCCGCGTTGCCGTTCTAATATAAAAAACAAATATCAACGTATTTTATCACACCAAAAAGGTCACGCGTAAACGTTGGTTTCTGCCATAAGCATACTCATGTACACATATAAAACAACCCAGTCACATTTTTCTTCCCACTCCCACGATATCCAATGTCATTCGATGAAACGCATATTTATATATTTTTGCTTCTACTAATATTAGTACACTACATTCCGATCTTAGGCATACGCCGTTTTGCGCAATATTTAACCAAAATGAAGAACTAGCGCATTGATTTATATGAACTACAACGTTGTTGTCCTAACCTACTATTAACATTTGTTATCGGTACATAAATTTGTTGTCCTGCAAATGCGTGATGTTTTTTTGACGTCAAGAATGTCAGGACCAAGAAAATGCTTAGGGATTAACGTTACCGTAATCTTTTGCTGACGAATGAGACAATTGCAGAACAATTTCACTTTTTAAATCATTAACTAGATCACAATACATCGACAACTAAAATATCCCCAACATGGAAGACAATTCAGCATTGCTTCGAGGTGAGCGCTGTCCAATGTGTAATGGAAGGAGGCACAATCATAATGTATTTCGTCTTGCTCATCCCATAATACATGAATAGACTACACTATCAACGCATACATAATCTTTGATCCAACAAACAAACCCATATTCTGCGGAGTGTCATAACCCTTGGTCACTAAGCAGCCCTCGCCTCACCTGTATTGTGTCGGTCTTACGGTCAACCAAACTACTTCGAAGAGAGTCACGTAAGCGCTATTGGTTTAATAGAGGTGTTCGTAATACAGTGATAAGCTACATTTCAACCATACAAAAATAATTGGAAATGTGCATCAGGTTAAACAAATGGGTCTTGTCATTACGGAAATGCAGCTGTGAAAACAAAGCTTCTCAGGCTCATTAGCTCGAGTTAAGCGGTTACAGCAAGATGCATCCTAATATGCCCGTGAGCTATTTGCACTTTGATTGTCTTTGATCTAGCTAGTTATTTACCAGGAGACATACACCCGAATTCGCTGAGCTAAGCAGGCGACAGCAAGGACAATGTAATTGCAATAACAATTGCTGCGGGTAGTAAGAAGTGCCTTGTTTCCATGATCACAGCTGCCCCTACCCCTATGCATGTGGTTAACAAGAGAGTTTATCTTGGGCTGTGTATCGTTTGTGGAGCTGGCGATGGCGGCACATACAATGTGTCGATACAAACTTAAAAAGCTTCAGTTCTGCAAAGCAAGGGCAAAAGCGGACGGTCAAAGAACGCTGGATTCAATTGTTTATATTCACACTCAGCTTCGACAGCAAGTAACTTAGCTTGTAAATAATTAACCAACAAAGCATATCCCAAGATTAACACGAGTTTCTGCTAATGACAGGCTACCTTTGTTTTGCAGATAATGTAGTAATTGTCAGGAAGCTTCACCTGTAGCTAGTTTCACAAAAACTATAAGTACCAATCGATCATAATGATATGAGTGCAGCTGATGATAATATAAATTTAGCATTTGAATATTCTCTAATTTGAACCATAAATCCAGAAATATCAAATCAACTCTTGCAGCAATATTTGGCAACCTTTGATAATAGAAATAGCAGTGCCCAGTGAGGGTCTGATCACATTCTATGCGTAAGTTTTTAACAACGCAAATTTGTCAGCGAGGATTGCCTTGGGAATGTGCTCGGGTTTTCGTTGTAAAAATGCGACCTGGACCCCCATAAGTAGGTAACGCTTTGCTCTGCAGATGTGTTGTCGCCCTATGAGCTGTTGAATATTAGTATGCAGGTTTCTTAGATTGGTTTCATCGCATTGATGCTACTATTTGCACTTAAAATGCTTAGTTATGTAAGGCTCCGTTTGTAAAGCCAGTAATCATGTAACATCACATCACGCCTCTTGTGCTGCTTTTTACTTCCTCTTATTGTTCGATAACTCCACAGTGTGGTACTAGCAGGTAATAGCAAGGACAATGTAATTGCTTAGCAAAAATCCTCTATTATGAGGGACATTAATAGAGTTGAGAAATAGTGCACATAACATTAAGAATTTATACATCTGTACACCGATAACTCGCGCCAATCAGGAGCCCTAAGTCAGAGCCGCGAGTTAAATAAAAGGGTGAGTTAGCAAAAACTAGCTCGGCGCATCATCCGCATTTGTTTTCGTTGGTTAAACTTGTCAACAGGATTTCTATACGAATAAGGAATGAAAATGAATTTTATTATATTGATCTATATGGAGATAATTGTCGATTGAACCTGCAAAAATGAGCTGAATTTATGAAGTTGTGGGCTGGTTTATTTTCGCCCCGATCGCCAAACGTTTTTATCACATTATTCGAACCCTATTAACGAGTCAACACCTTGCCCAGGGAAGCCAGATGTAAAAGCGCACTATCACGGATGGCGGAAGCTCAAAAAACCTCGCTATTGTTGGCTTACAAAGCGGATCCAAAACATGAGTACGAGTTATGTAGGTTCGCGAGTAATAGCGACGCGAGTTATCGGGGCAGAGCAGTAATAATTACAATGTATTAACTAAGCCCCCACAAACCCCAAAGCCCTCCTAGGTAACGCCTCAAGTGCACGCTTAATGGGAATCGATGACATAATAAAATCATAACAAAATATGCAAATCTTACAGAATTGACTACATCTGGTCCTTCACAACTAACCAGTGGTTCTCATGGTGATAACGCGATTGACAAAGGCGCCATAATTGATAATTAATTAAATTTACACAACTGTTAATGATAAACCATTGCGAACATTGAAAAGCAAGCTAAAGAAATGCAAATGAAATTATCATCTACTATTATTTGTCACACACATGATTATAAGAATGTTTGGTGTTAACTGAATATTTCAGCATGTTGCCGTGTATGTATTACGGAATAATCTGCGAGTTATACCTTGCAAGGTATATTATTGCCAAAACATACCAAACACATGCGCTCTACAGCAATGAGTAGCTTTCATAACTTATTCACATGACTGGGGATGCTCTAACGAAATCATACCTTTATCTAACCAGTATGATAAAACACTATCATTTTTACACATTTTCATCTAATGGCAATCAACTGAGCTTTGGTCAAATAAATATTCACGTGGTTGTGGGTTTAAAGTGAGATAACGTGAATGAAATGTAACTTAAGTTCTTTGTACCCTAAGTCTAAAGCCTGTTACTAAATAGCAAAGCCGTATTTTTCAACTTTAACATCAAACGGTTTGACAGTTCTATTATAGGTATTGATACAACACAATGTGCGCCGTCGTAAATCACTCATCGGTCGTCTTCCATACTATATCTGATAATAACGGGTAGATGTAAGACTAGAGATGAAACAAGGCACCAGATATGTCTGCTAATTGCACATCAATTTCTGACACAAAATAGATGAGCCCTCTGTTATCATTATTTGGTAGACATGAAATCTTATGACGTGGAGAAATTGTAAACCTATGTGCATCATACACAAAGCGCGCGCAATGAGTTTATTAGCCCAAACATAATTACGTATTGGAAGTATTTCTCGTTCAGACATGCCTGAAATGTGAACGCAAATCGAATGAAAAGTAAACAGATATGGTTGGATCTTTCTATGCCAGTTGTTGTTCTCGAGCAATAAGATGGTCATCGATTGCTCTATGCATTTAACCATTTTTCCAATAATGCAATCGTATTTGTGAGTCTAGAAATAAATGTAGATATATCAAACATAATAATTATTTGGAGGCTTGACGTTGTTGCGCCATAAGAAAAAGTTGCATTATAATTCTCTAGATGGGGGTACTTTATGTCATACCGTGATTGCCACATACATTATGAGGTCATCATTGACTTGCTAAGACGGCAATCTGAGTTTTCCGTCTCAACTGTAATCATAGAAACACTTAAGCTATTCAGTCAATTCTAACAAAATCTCGTTAACTTCATTAAAAACAGAAACAGGATCATCATTTCATACGATGGTGTCCAGGATCTGCTGACACAATGCCTTCACGACTAAGAATCCACTCCGTTAGAATATTGAAGATTTGTCTGGTTTACCTTAGCATAAAAATTTAGCTTCGAAACATCAAGTCATCATGTAACTGCCGGTGAACATTCCAATTCTGTATAATGCGTCAGAGACGCGTCGTCCTAATTTGCAACATTCAAGCTCCGCGTGTGCTTTGGTGGAGCGTCAAATATCCAGAAGAAAGTTAAAAATAATCCTTATTGATATTGCAGAACTATAACATTAGCATCTTATCGTCGTTGGTGATATTTGTTCTAATACATGTAATTATATGGGACCAGTTGTGTCTGTTTCACAGACTAATCAGTCTGTTAATCATGACCGGGCATACCCACGGTACATTGTGGTCATGCCATTTGGAGTGCCTTTTACTTTGCAATGCATAATCAGACGCACTCAGAGAAACATATGTATTGAGCTATTGTATATGAGATAACATGGAATTCATGTCACCACACCTATTCAAGTGTAAACATAAGACCGGTTATAACGCGCTGTTGGTATCGTAGTCAATAAATATACTGAGTATATGGCTCAGACCACTACAGAAGAGAAACAGGACTTAAACAAGAAATACCCGGATTCTCCACCATTTGTTGTGAGGGTATTTCTTGTTTAAGTCCGGTTTCTCTTCTGTAGTGGCCTGAGCCGTATACTCAGATATATAAAGACTTCGGTGAGCATAATATTGTACTACAACCTAGCACAAAGGTATCACACGTTCCTTATATATATGAGGCTGGCACATTATTATTGATGTTTTCTTGTTGACAAATAGCATTGACATACGCCCCTAATATCCGACCCACCATACACCAGATGACCATAAAATTTATTTTGTCGAACGATCCTTGCTCAGCGTGAAATTGTGAAGTCAATTATGGTCCTTAGTATTTGCTCTGATTTACGGTTGTGCGATAAATTATAAAAAACAGGGCTGTTATTCGCTTGTTTTATCGCCTCATCACTAAGAATACATACTTATTTACATATTTTATTGTACGTGTGTATACATTCATTTGGCTATATAATCCTATCAGTTTTGGGCTCTTGCTTTTTACAAGCAAATCGTCCTCTTTGCAATTCATACATAGTATAATTATGATATTCATGCGTAAATGTTCATACAAAGAAAATCAATAACGGAAGACAATTATCCCAAAAGATTAAGGAAGGTCATAAAAAATTAAAGATTGCTCAAAGCATGAGGTTTTTTAAAAAATGCAATAAGGTATACAATCGCATCGGTGCCATCCACGCTAACATAAACCCAGGGCAGATATACTTACACCGGTAGAAGTCCACTCATCTCTTTTTTGCGAAGGTATGAGCCTATGTTTCCTCATACCTAACTGCGTCATTACATATCAGCAAAGTCGCTGAATCCCAAGGCCAAGAGAAAATTTCAGCAGCTGATTATTTCATCGCCAGGAACACACTCACAAACACAAATGAAGTGAAACAGTAAAATCGAAGCGATGTAGATGCCTGGGCCAACATCAAGAAACAATAGGCTTACCAGGAATTGTGACGAGGTTATAAGTAATACTCATAATATATTTTCGTGACCCTTTAGCATCACTCACGGATCTCTCTTTGGTGGCTCGTGGATCTATCCATCACAATATAATTTTTGCCAGTTCAATGACGGAACAATATAATTATGTCAATTAAAGGGATTAGATGCAATGATTCACGTTTATCTCAATTGCTTTAAATCATCCGAGTATTGAGCCGGCAATAACGTTAAAATAAACGTGATATCACTCCATGTTTACATCGGGAGTTACGTGCGTTAATTCCAAGCTTCCATCTATCAGCATCCTGTTGCATCACATTCAGCCGCGTCGCTGTTACCGGCATTACTTGAAGTTTGCCCTACCCCAAGCTGCAATAGATGTTTGGTGATACTATGGGTGCTTTGCCCATGTAATGCAATATTTAAAACGTGCTTAATCACACGATACAATGCTAATAGTGTTTATAATGTGTGGTAAAGATTGTCAACGACTTGCGCGGAATATCATGCAAGCGCATGAGATGATGAAATGTATTCTATGGCAGTACATTAGGCAACGGGACGTCATAAAACTATCCAGTACAGATGTTACGGCTTAGATTGTAGCCCATTATCGGGGCTGCTCATTCTTTGGAAACATATAGTGGCTATAACAAGATATTGTGGTAGCCTTTAAACTGAGTTTATGTTAATGTTGCAAAATAACTGTTCTTGTTACTGTCATAAACAAAACATGATATTGCAAAACACATATCATTGTTGTCACAGCACCGTTTGCGAATTAGTATATAACGCCTCATTTACTGCCGACAGCACAGACTAGACAGATGTGTCTTGTGGTACTCCCTTAACACCAATGCCAAACAACAATGCTTCTCACGAATACTCCAATAACCTCGTCTATCAATATGGTCCTGCATCCCCCGTGACCGTTAATTCCATAATTACTTCGGGCAAATTAAATAATCATTAAATCGAAATCCGGCTTTGACACGTCTTGAACACCAGAGTATTCAAACTTAGTGCGTTATCTACTGAGTGACTGTAATATTGTGATCGTCGGGGATTCGACGATGGCTTACGAGAGGTGTAGCGAGTAATTGATACGGCAAACTGTAGATGTAATCCTTTATTTACGAAGTTGTAGATCGGCACGCTCTGGGGATGTTTGGATGGTCTTTACTACAACTGTGATGTTGAGATGTTCGAAGTTGTAGATGCGTACGATATATATTTCCAAGTCTGATATATGAGGTTTGTCGTTGTATTTATAGGGCTAAATGTGGGCTGGACATAGGTGGCGCATTCTGATTGGATGTCTACTGGCATCTGCCCGCACTGGACATTGCCGCAATTACTGACTAAACATGAAAGGGATTAAGGTTGAATATTGATAAGGTTTAATGTTGAGATCAAAGGGCCTGGTGTTAATTACCTGTAATTCTGATACGTTTCGGGAGTAAAAGGGGTTTGAAGTTGATAGCTTGGAATGTTAATTGTGTGAGGGCTATGGCTAGATCGAAATAAGTTCTGTTTGTTTCAAAGGGATTTTAGAAGTCCTGAGAGTCTTGTGAAATGTATGAGGGTCTGGATGTGATAGAGGGCTGTGATAATATGCCCAAATGCTTAAATATACAAGGGTTATTTCATAATGTCCTTTGAAAATAACTGATGTTGGGTCCATAATTATTTTTTACATAGCAATAAGTATCTTATGTACTGCACACCGCCCTATACAAGTGTTGAGATATTTAATATCGACCTTTAGATTGACAATTAAAATAACAGCTATTTGTCCGAGTAATTGGATTGATTAAACGCGCTATTTCATAACGTTTGCATGTTAGCGTTGGTTCAATTATCAAGTAAGAAAGGCAGTTGCACGATTTATATTCTATTCACATTTTGGAGGGATCATAACCAAATCTCTAGAATATATCTACGCATTAACAATGAGCCGGTTAGTTCCGATAATCGTACTCCATCTCTATCTGTCGATGTGGATCATTTTATTTGTCTCTAAGAGCAGAATGCTGTTGAAATCATACCAGAAAAAAAAGTTAAAATCCTTTCAATACAGTTTACCTAGCAGAATTTGAGACACAGACATATTTACTTTGACGGCTGAAGATGCATTACTCTTTCTTTGTATCATGATGGAAGGTAAGTAATTGCTTTACCGACATAACGTGATGAATTTGTCTTGTGATGTCTGCATAGAGCCGGGTAAATTTAAACAGCTATTAAGGTTAGAAGAACAAAACATCTGGAATTATAAGAACACGTTATGCGCTATTTGTGATACTACTAATTAACATCGCAAAGAGATTGCAATTGAAAATGAAAGTCAGACAGACATATAAAATATGTTTATATATACAATGCCAAGCATTTTAGCATATTATGATTCGGTCGTTCGTTTCGTTTTCATGCATGCGTTGAGATCACATGTGCATTAGATCAAAAGATATACCAGTGCGGCTATTAGGCTACATCAATGGACAGATACACGATATCAAGAATAATGTGTTTACAGAATGGGTCTCCGCTTCAATGCAATTGAGGACAAAAACCGTATATTTGTCATGGCTTGATATCCGATATTATGCACCTCAGTCAAAACAATTCCGTTCAATAGTTCCAAAAACAAGTATATTTCCTTATGCGTCAAAACTGAAAAAAACCAATAATGTGGGTTTGAAAAGGCTTATTATATAACATTTGCCATGAATAATCTCGCTTGAAAAGATAATGATTTTATGGATGTCAACAATCAACTGAAGGGTTGACTTCTATAGGGTAATTCTCTTCTGGGAAAACATCCACCGATGTGCCTTTATCGTTTTATCATCGAAATTGTTTCTTGATGTTGTCACAAAGAGCAATGTTCCTCGCACCAACTCGCGAATACGCATCATGGGAATGACTCTTTGGGGGCACTTAGATGCAATAAATGATGCCTGATTGTATGGGCGCTTTTTTATGTGATCTAAATATGTACAACCTGCTCAACCACACATTCCAGAAATGTGATCATAAGTGTGCTGTGCTTCAATCAAGTTACAATATTATATCTGTAAACATTGATGCTGAACAGCATAAAAGCCTTTGATATTGAATTTGAGATGATGAAATATGGTTTATTCCATGAAAGTACGCCCCTGAACGGGGTGACATAACACTTACCATTTTTTTATGTACAAATCTTGATCGAGGCAGCTATGGCATAAAGTCTTGACGGATGAATTATAGCCTTTTTGTTGCTCGCGCACTGAATGTTTACGTTGCGAAGCTTTTTACTGGGATGATAAGTAGCATAGATACGAAAACAACGCTCTTTTGTTGTCAAGGTACCGTGTCATATCTCGCCTCACCTACTAGAACAGTTTTGGCTTTGTTAACGATATCAAGCGGCGCAAGCTAACGCCACACGCATACAGTAGCAAAAGGATTGTCATAAATCCTCTAAATACATATTTAGTCGGTGTTGTTGTGCGCTCGAGAAGCTAAACGTGCATGCGTCGCTATTAATACATAACGTGTTATCGTGCAAGTTGGGTGAATTTACATATCAATAAAGCCAATAATTCCACAGTAAATGTGTGCAAATGATTTTTGAAAATATATCTGACTGAGACACGCATTGATAGGAGAAGAACGCACGAACTTTGTACCTAATCAACCGAGTAACTGCTCTGTACTCAACAAACAGTCTTGTACCAATAACTACAGGGCTAGGCGTATCATTGCCAACCATCCAAATCAATCCGTAAATCTAGCTTCAATTTTGTATTTCTCAACCGCTGGGTTTAAAAACTATAAACACTTTCATAAGAGTTTCATTTCCATTCATCTATAATTAACTATATAACTATAAACCTGTCTAGTATTATATTCTAACCATCACGCTAAGAAATAGCCATCATCATTGAATTTCGTCACTACGGACAGGAAAAGGTTCATTTCTTTTTCCAGCCTCGTAAGCCGTCTACGATAAACTTGAGGACCTTATAGTTTGTCAGACAGCATTGTGTCACCAACCAAAAAGCAAAGACGTAGCTAATTTAATTTGATAAATATATATCAGTTCGGTCAGTTTGCGTCATTTACATAAACAAACCACCGTCTAAGGAGTATTCAGGCACTGCTGCAGTTCAACCGGTAACCGGTATGTTTTCTTAACTACGACTTCATTGCCCATGTAAAATTTAATCGGCTGAAACTTATTGATTCACAGTTGGTGCACACAAAACGCTAGGAACACTTGATAAACCCGCACTATAATATAGTTTTTTACGCAGCAGTCAACTTGAGGAGTGCTTGAATTAATGTTTTAACACGCCTCGTTTTAAAGTCTCTCACAATCAAACTTGTGTTATCATTTCCATTATATTGATCTTACAACCTAAACGACGTATATTTTTTTCAATTAAATGCATTTTAGATACTCTGTATGGTCTCAAATCAGGAAATAAGACTTGACAGGTTAACTCTAAAATTAAAATGCCATTTTTCCGTTCACGGTCATGAAATTCAAGGTTAACCTTAGAAGCAGGTAAAAGGGCCAAATAAACGCCATTAATTCCATAAATACTTACATATATGTCTGCCTATACACCTGGTACATTAAGATCAATTTCACTCTGTTTGGCATGTCTCTAATAGCATTGATGGGAATTACTAACCAGATGCAGAAGTCGTAACATGATCTCTTGTTGTTCGATAAGACCATGAAGTTGTCGTCGCCTAGTGTGGATAGATCACAAGTGTACTATCTTGTCAAAACTTAATAATGATATATCCCATTTCTCGCAGCTGCCTTGTCTTACGCCGTTAGCATGCGATATGGCGGATATCGTGTATATTATATTGTGTATTCCTTATTGATATACATCATTCCGTCATCGTAACACAAAACATTTGATAGCATATTTTGCAAAGCTTCTGGTAGTAAAGATTATTTGTCTGGGTCATGTAGAGAGTTACATGTATCATCGGCTTGTTAACACTGTGACGTTCAAAGATCTCATGGTCACCTTGGAACATTCTTCAGGAGTTTTCAAAATGATTTTAATTCAACCGTCAAATTGTTCATAACATTATTGCAGGTATCTTAGCAAGTCGAAAATCCAGTAGATTTGAGAATCTTAGGTGACTGTGTGTGAGGTGGGAACGGTGCCCATGTCCTTGTATAAAGATGAATATAGTATATTCATATCTTTAATATTCATTAAGAGCGGCCATCGACCAATGGTGCATGTGAATAACAATCTCAGCAAGTGATCAAATCATGAGGTTGGTTATACTACTTACGCACCTCTGGTTTAAAATCGAAACAAATAAGGAAAAGATTTATGTTGATGGCATTTGTGCGTCCTATGTTAACACAGGATGGCAATTAATAATTAGTTACATATAATCTGGAATATGGATGGTTTCATATTATATGTTGTCCGGATAATTTGTATATACGTGCAAATTACAACCTTCTTACAGATAAATAACAATAGTACTTACTATTGCAGATAATTTGGCATGGTTCACGCAATCCTTCCGATTAGCTGATTTACATGTTGTGATATGCATTGTAATCAATTAATGCAAGAAGAGAGGATTTCGTTACAACATTATCTAAATGCGAAACAAGTCTAAGCGTAATAGTCTTCGCAATTTGGAGAGGAAACTGACATGCTCGATAATTAGTTACATATAATCTGGAATATGGATGGTTTCATATTATATGTTGTCCGGATAATTTGTATATACGTGCATATTACAACCTTCTTACAGATAAATAACAATAGTACTTACTATTGCAGATAATTTGGCATGGTTCACGCTCAAGAATGTACTCATTTTAGCTCGAATTTTGAAGAAACGATATGACTACTTGTGAGTAGGTGTACGCCTGTGAGCAAAATGAGCTTGTGTCTCGTAGTTTATTAACCATATATGATTTTATAGGGACCAGAGGCTATTGAAAGAGCCTTTGTCAGGCAATCGGCTTTGATGTCGTCAGCTTAACATACGACAATATACAGTAAATATATTTAAATTATGAGAAAATAAAAGTCTTTAGTGCCGCAAACACATTGAGATACGGTTATTCGTACAATGTCAAAATATTAGCTTATTCCAATTTGGTGATTTGTTTTTCGAAGAATATCGGATATAAATTGTAGTAATTTCAGTATTTAGAGTTTTATCAAAATTCACAAGCAAAACGGTGTGGTGATATATGAATTGGTAACGTGATTGTGATTCGAGTATTGTTTGTAGGCTCGTCTTAAAACGCGCCTTATAACAGTAAAAAACACTGCTGCATTATTCTGAGTTAATTGATGATCCCAAGGTAATATAAAAGCTATCGATCAAAGTATAAGCATATCTACGTCGACAATAGCATACCTTACTCGTAAGTGAAGAGGAGCGGGCCGCGAATAGACGATCCTTCTTTGTTCGACCAAAATATATTAAATTGCCAGCCCGTTCAAACAAGCCTCCAAACAACGCTGTAGGAATAAAAGCGTTAATCATTGTGTCGATTTGTGTGGCAGCTAAAATCTGTAACTATATATGTGGCATCAATAGCATTAACTGCTTCATAATGTCACCAGGCGACCACCTAGAGCGACATTGTCATATTGCGGTCCCGTTCGGTCTTCAAACTGTGTGGTTCGAGTATTAGCAATGATGTCCTCGTTAATCAAGCCGTTACATAAGGCACAATAAGCACCTTACTAACTTATATCTAAGATTTATATCAGCTACATCCACCTTATTTTCTGCCGCAGACGGTTGTACCACAGCAACTGCACCCATTCATATCATCTACCATGCAAAGTCATATGGTAGTCATTTAGATTTTATGCTAAGGGGAAATTACTTCGCTTTATCTATGCTATTGAATGTGCGAATCATGCCTACATTAAGTGTCGACATACGTGCCTGATAACGATTCAGTTTGATAACCCCGGTGAATTAGGATAATTCACTAAACACTAATGCATTGATATGTCATTCGCATAAGGTGCTGTATTATACAATATTGTATCTGTTTTAGACAGAACAACGTGACAAAGAATATCGTGTTTATCGAATGATTTGGACCTGAAAAAATTAAATATGGTTTGTTACAGGGCGTATTGCTTTATATGATACACCTGAGACAAAGCAGTGAAATTAAATCGCGTGACTGTTTATATTCGATCTAAAGATCGCATGGCCTCAACGAATTCGACACTGCAAAGCCAATTGGCTACGAGAATCATTCTGACGTTGCAAATACGTTTTGTTAAGAACAACGTGGCTTTTGTTATTTGCATCGCTAGCTCTTTTTAGCAATATCATATACTGCCTAGCTGGCAGGTCGCAGGTTATTTGCTGTGTTTGATGCTTATTCAAGTCTGCTTAAAGGGAATGATTACATAGTGAAATGGCAATTAACACCGTATTCCGAGAATTCCCGCAAAATACTAGCACAGCCCGTCTTGCTATTTCTTGCATGTGTCTTTGGCAGCCTGATAGGTGCCAATAAGCAGTACACTGGGTGACCCGCCGTATATTTGATGAATGAGAGTACTCGTTGACAAATAAGCCGATTTGAAGAATTTGTTGGGCTTGACAACTGTCTTCAGATTATTTAATGTTGTGTGTGTTGATTCACTTTACTAGATAATCCAGAATAAAGTATTGATAAACCCCCCGACATAAAACGTAAACAGGCATAATCAATTAATGCTGTAATAATGTAATTGCATGGTCATATCCATTACATGCATTACGAACATGACACCAATGCTGTTAATCAATACCTTTATGAAGATTTAGATTCAAAACAGTTTGCGATTCCAGGCATATAATTAAGAACGTAATGTTAGCCAATATGATGGTGCCTTGTCATGGCGCTCATACTCTCATAATATTATTACCATCGGAAGTGTAATCATTGCTCTCATTTATTCTCATTATGCATTGATATTATGATAGCAAGATGTAAATGAACCACACACAATGCGCACAATCTTACTGTTTGCAAACATTAATTGAGTTATTTCTCATCAATGTCAGCACATCATCTGATAATCGATTTCCTACCAAATATATATCCTATATATTTACCCCTTTAATGACCAAAAAACTTCAGCTCGTCACAAGCAACAATATGTCTTTTAATAATCAACAATACGAGTGAGCACTTTGCTAATATGAATCGTGTCACAGTAATAATAACGCCAAACAGAAAATGCCATTCGCATACATTACAACAGCCTCTGTGGACCATTTTACTTGTTACACACCCATAGCGGATGACTTATAATATTGAATTTGTCATATGATGCTACCGCAACTGTGAATTAATTCTGATTATACATCCTTTCAACTTTTAATTCCGTAGGTAAACAATATAAACAGCATCACAGGCCTTAGACCTTAGACCTTAGACTCGCTATTTGACACGAAATTGCATATATCTCAAGATCAAAACAAAAGTACTCCTTATAATGGATTCGACGGTTAGTCTAATTGGGATATTGGCTCGCACAGCGTTTAATTTATTGTTTCCGCCTAATGTTTCGTAAAGTAAGGTTGGATATCATTTAAGTTTTACCAACATAATTTTTTTCCTTAACTAGTTTTTACTCAAGTGTACAATACTTGTTTTAGTTTACGAATACGCACGTGGTATGTGCATGCGCAGACCATAAGCAGTTTTAGTATACTTTCCAGGTTTTAAATAGGTGATCTAGGGTATATTGCTGTAGTATCTACGTCATTAAGATGTTAATGTATACACTATGATTAGGGTCAGGCTAGACTAGTAAAATGCAGTAGATATTAATTTCGAAAACGACCTTAGCTGCTTCCGTCCTCTAGTTCATCATATCGCGATAAGCATTCTCAATGCATGGGATGACCAGTTTGCCAATATCCGGTTGTTTTTTCATGTGTATATATGCGGTCAGTAATGATATCAGTACAATGGCTTCGAACCGACATGCAGTCTTCAGGGGCAGATACATTGAACAGCAACCCGGGGTCGACCAAAACCATATATTGGCGAATGATCCGGATTAAGGCTGTACACGACGGCTTGGTATTTGCGCTACATTTAAAGTGCCTATTGTACGAAAAATCATTTCCATTTGTTTTCGCCAGACAACGGATATATAACCCAGAAGTACCTATTCTGTCTATGTATCAGTCGTCAAAGTGCGCGCTTTCGGCTTGAAATTCGACTTTAAAGATGAGTCCGGTGTATCGAGACGACGAGCTCATGAATATTTAATCGCCTCCGTGCGACGTCAGCTCCGGTATTGTTTTCGTTGCGAGGCGCGATCTACGCTACGATTAGCGCAAAAGGGCTGTTGGTAATTTCGCTATTTCATCAATTCAGGAGAGCGACGAAGAGACATGGGATGGCACAGATTATAAGCAGACCATCGTTGCTTCGGTAGAGCAAATTTCGCCTATATATTCTAACCTGAAATGAGCGATTCAGACGTCTCAGATGAAGAGAAAAAACACGACGGCGATGTCACTGCTGCGAACGGGCTTACTTTACTGACGTCACACGCCTGGGCCGGACCTAGATAATTGCTGCCGCAGCGTTTTGTCGGGCGCGCTCATTTGAACTGACATTTTATCAAATTGTGGCCTAAACTGATCAGATGCGACGGTTATTGGACCGGTTTGAGTTTATTGATCACTTTAACTGCAAAAGGGGCGTCGATGGGATAGCCAGATTAATACGGTACATGAATATTCGATATAACATCCAGGTCACCTGAACCATTTAAGCTTATTTCCACGAAGGCATCACAATTTCTGTTGTTACGCCAGGCAGGAAGGACCTTAGTCATGTTTTCTTACAGACCAACGAAATTGCCACCTTCCCTTTCCTTTCCTTTCCTTTCCTATATGTGTTATATATATTCATAAACTTATAAACGTATACATATATATATATATATATATATATATATATATATATATATATATATATATATATATATATATATATATATATGTATATATATATATATATATATATATATACATATACAAATATAGATATATGTATAAATATTATTATTTATAGACAGATATATAATTATGCAATAAGATATATATATTTATATATAATATATATATATATATATGTATATATATATATATGTACATATATATATATATATATATATATATATATATATATATATATATATATATATATATATTTATTTATTTATATAAATGATAAGTAATTTTTAGTTATTCGTGTATCATGTATGCCCATTCCCTGATAATCCATCGTTAACAAATCGATATATGCCATAAACGGGGGCCGAGGTGCAGTCTCCGGTACACTGGATGAGATACAACGTTGTCCGACGCCAAAAACGCTTGTGCAAGTCATAATAGCTATACCCAACATGACTGTTCCTACAAACAACGTGCAAAGACATTCCTCCGACAACCATGGAGCCACGAACCCCGATGGCGGATATTACCATTATATTATTTAACCCACTGGACTAGTGCTACCTTTAATTGATTGGCCAAGGGATGAGATTGCTCCGATAAGGGCGGTGTACACCTGGCGATGCAGGGCGGTAGCCACCAATGGTTATTTGTCAAGTTTGGTCGCTTGATTGAATTTACTAGCGCAAACCTACGAATACAACCGCTCCTAACTAATAACGTTAATGAGCGCTCGATGCGATTCGAAGTTATTTCGGCCATTACGTCATTTTTCATTGAAGACGTCTTATGCAACCTTAGTCTTCTGCTAAAGTTTCAACTGTTGGGGTAGCTTAGCGTAGACTCAGTGCTGCACCTGTGCTTCAGGATATCTTACAAGAAGTTATATCACTCTATGGAGATATAATTCTAATTAGGACGTCATCACCGTTAGCAGTCGACTGTAAAGTAACGGTTCTAATTTAGTAAGCTAATTATTAGTAAGGTAATTGTAGTCACTATTCACAGGAAGATTTTCACTTTATACATGTAGTATCGAGAGGTGCTCAGAAGCAAAGGTGAAGTGGTTGTTTTACAACCCGCCAGTCCTGTACTTGCCAACATCGTAAGCGGACGTGATTAAACCCCTTAATGATAGGCCAGCATTCTTTGTAAACTTAATGCTCTGTTTGACGACTTCGGTAAGCGATCAGCAGATTGCTGAAGATTAAGCTGCTTATCGAGGAGAACCAGGTATATTTAAAACCGAGGCACATGGACAATTTATGAACGCATGGCCGTTTGAAGCTACGCCATTAAGCCACCATAACTTGTGACACCGAAAAGCTATTAGCAAACAGACCGCCCTATTCCAATGTATGTCAATGTATGGATGTGCATAAAAAATGATTCACATAAATATTTTAATTTATCAAGTAGGATAGGATAATGCATCATCAGTATAATGAATATCATTGCTATAAAGACCATGGAGGTAAATTGGTGCGACAGCCTTCTATGTAAACATGCTTTTAGGTATTCGGATATTGATTGTCTAATATTGCCATAGTAACACCATGGTAAATAAAAAATATAAAGCTTTTGGAGGCCTGAAAAGCCATGCTTTATTTGAGTAATTGATGGGAATTATACCACAAGCTAACTATAAAGCTGCATTGTTGGGATAAGCAGTGTCGAGAGTCAGAAAACAGAAGGCAATTGTGCCATTATCAATATACATCGATCACTAAGCACTATGCTAAGCTCTCCTGGCACACATGTCGTTTTACTCTCCGCTGTCAGCTTTGTAAGTTCGGCTGCTTTGTACTTTACACGGTATCCATCGGCGTTTCTCTGAGAGAAAATACGGGTGTAGGTTGCGTCAAATTGGAATTATCTTAGCACGAGCCAATACGCCATTGCAAGTTTTTATGTGCTACAATATCGTGCTTTCATATGAAAACCTCGTTTTAGAAAAGCAGGTGTAATGAGATCCGTGTGGCATCTTGTGATATTTATCGCCGATAGTTAGCCCAAGATATACGCGACTGCTTTAATACTATGCTAGTTAACATTTTATGCTTTGCTGCTATGTAGTGAAATGACAAGTATTTATTAATATGCAGATGAATCGATGACACGTGTTAATGTATGATTATATTGAACATGTAGGTACATTGGTATTACATAATTATGAGGAGTTTTCTATGTTGTACAGGTATTTGAACGAGGCTGATAATTATGAATGGTTTTGAGCCTGCATTATCTGCTTAACATCCTGTCTATGGATCTTATTGAGACAAATAAACTTTAAAAATCGGTTCATTACAGTTTGCTGATTATACAACGCTATGCAAGATCAAATGGCATTAAACATAATTATCGGAAACTATCAGTACAGCAGTTGCATCGTAAATGAAAAACACATTACTATTGATTAAATATGATAACAGGAGAATAATGCTTTTAAATATATTCGACTCATACATACTGGCACTTTTGAACCTTAACTGCGGTTTAACTATTTGTGTTAACATTCTGTTCGCTGTGCAGGCAACTGAAGATTCCGAAAAATGAGCGGTATACACAAAATCCCCTAATATAAAAATCTGACAAAGTGTTATTGAACATTGTAGTCTCTTTCTCAATATCATACCTTTATTCAGGCAAGTGACGTGCGTCGATAGTTGATTATATCAATGACATCAGAACCCTTGGTAAAGAATTCGGAATGGAAAACACTGAACCATAATTCACATTAATGAGCTTATCTCGCATTGCTGTATTCAACCTACAACTGCACTTAATGCTGCAAGGCGTTTACCAACACACCTACTTCGCAAGCCATGCATTGGTTATCTAACTAAGGTAAACCATGCCATTTTTTGCCAGAGCTCCATTAGATAATTCGATTGTTCATGTTAGCAACTACAGTTTGTTTGTTTTATGTATGGCTGATTAGTTTACTGGATTTGCCAATATTGCACTTTCCAGTCCAAACTTTCTGTCTACTCGTTCGTAATGTTAATATGACAATATTATGTTGTGATATGCATATATATATATATATATATATATATATATATATATATATATATATATATATATATATATATATATATATATATATATATATATATATATATAGATATATATATATATATATATATATATATATATATATAGATATATATATATATATATATATATATATATATATATATATATATATCTATCTCTATATATATATATATATATATATATATATATATATATATATATATATATATATATATCTATATATATCTCTCTATATATATATCGGATATATATATATATATATATATATATATATCGGACCTCCCCCTAGTCGGGGCCGAAGTTGGGCTGCTAGCTTGTAGGTAAACTAGTGTGCCCATAGGCCAAGGTGTCTACACCGTACCCGGCTATCCACCTCTTTAAATCAGAGGGAGAGAGTGAAGCATTGTTGACGTTGAGCTCATATAGCTTATGACCATCACTGCCTAGTATGTTCATTCCATGAGGGAACTGCTTCTTTGTGAATAGAGACTCCATGTACTATGCGTGGCTTAGGTGTTTCTCAACCACAACCTTCTTCACTCCCTACAAAACTTCGGGACTACCCATAGTTGGGACTACTTCCAGGGATCGTGGGTTAGTCACTTTCTTTTGCTTTTTTTCCGCCCAAGGCCTTTTGCACCCCTATTCTTGGTAACATGCCATCGAGCCTCCCCAACGTCTGCCCACCTTGAATTCTATAGTCCACGACGCCTTTCACGCCCCTTGGATCCATTCGTTGAAGCATGCCAACAACCCCCCCTCCCCCCTCCCCTACAACCCCCCAACATCTGCCCGCGCCCATTAGATGTACTATAGCATACCAGCAGTTGGATTTCCCAGGCCTCGGTCTAGTCTACCCCTGGTATAGCCTACATATCCACACAGCACGCCTTTGTTCTAGCATATCCTGCGTATCCAACGCCTCTCCAACGGTCTGCTCCACATCGGACGGCCTACAAGTCAACCTAACACACCTCTTGGATATCCTATAGCATAGCATTGGATGCCATAATATGGATGTCCTGTGTATACGAAATCTCTCCACACCACTTTGGATGCCTCCAGGTACCATGACCCCCCTTTGTTCTATTTTAGGAGGTATATCGATGTCCTGTGTATACAAAAGCCTCGCCAACGGTCTACACCACCTCGGACGCCCGAGGAAGAACGACCAGTAGTCCCAACTTTGCGCCCTTTTGAACAAGTGGTACCATGTATGTATACTACCAATGGCAATCGAAACTACTTACAAACAAATTGGTCTACGCTCCGATGCATCTCTTTCCTCCCATATACTTCTAGAGAATGCCTACGAAGACAACCCCCTCTCAGATATATCCAAAGTCGACTATCTGGCGGAAAATAGGGAGAGAACCACCCTCCAAGCGCACTATGGCGGGCCACTGTTTTTGGACGATCTATACGTCTTCAGGTACCTGCGCAGGTTTCACCCTGTGCACCACAGACGAAGAAGGTTCTGCAAAGAGAATTGCAAACTCCATCATGGCGGCAACCAAGGATAGCTTTAAGAGAGCACACACAACCATTGCGCACACAACTTCTCGCTCTAGGGTAGGAGGTACTCGGATTCGGGAAACCATTGCTAGCATCGCGAAGGAAATAGGGTGCAAATCAAAGAACCTATGGCTGGAATTGTACCAAGAAAGGGAACCTGAAGGATGCTATGTAGCAGATGTCGATAACAAGGTCGTTTTCAATTTCAAAGCTGGGGAAGTACGCAAGCATGTAGGAGGCTATCTTGCAGAGTTCGCAGAAACGCTCACCTTCGCAATACCTTTCAACACCCTGATGTCCAAGATCGAGGCTGCAATGTATCGAAATCCCAATCTACGGGTACAACAAGGCCACCCAGGGCCATCTGGTGCAAGAGACCGCAGACTATCTCGATGAGACAATGTTTTCGTAGTACAACCCCCAGCCGCCTAATGGACGATCCTAGCTTCCGTACTGGATCGCTGTCAGGACGACAACTAATGGGGAAAAACGATGCTGTGGGCAGCAACAGACTTTGGCTTTCGCATTTGTCCCATATTTCGGATAGATATGCCCTACGACAACCATTCGATAGCATTTGCACCACTCCGTTTCTGTACCACATTTGGCCCCACCATTCTGTGCGCATCCCACAAACCGACACTGCTATTCCAAAGCGATTGCAGCAAGGGTGCTAGAGGTCCCATCCAGCCGACCCAGATAGTATACACAGGAGTAGCTTACGACATGCTCCCAGAGTCGCAATACGTAGAGTGGCAACAAAGGACAATGAAGTGCCAATCAATTGGGAGGAACAAACCAGCCCAAATTATCGAAGAAGTTCCCCAAATAGCGATCCATCGGGTGATATCTATGTGCTCTACCCGCAACCGCTAGAAGCGCATAGAGGATATCCTAGATGCAAAGAATGCAGAACTGTGGAGAGAAGCTACCAGGAAATACCAGGAAGAAGAACGAGAGCCCACCAAGCTCTGGGGAAGATTCTGGAGGGGTGTATGGAGTTCTGCGAAACATTTTGTGTATTGTGTATTGGATGGAGTCGCGAAGACCCTTTTCTTTTGAGATCCAAATCCAGACCGAAAAGACGTTTCGCCCGCGAGGTGGAGAACCTATTGCGTACAATCCGATATCTGTAGCGCACGCGCCACGTCCTGGGATCCTCGAAACATTCCAGGCCTCTGCAGAATCGGCAAGCAGCTTGGATGCAATTGCGTTGGTATATAGTTCGAGAGGACTACGCATCGCTATATCTTGTAGAAACCATATCACCCAAAGCACCATATCTGTCCCACACTGCAGCCATGGAAGAGGGTGGACATATATATATATATATATATATATATATATATATATATATATATATATATATATATATATATATATATATATATATATATATATATATATATATATATATATATATATATATATATATATATATATATATATATATATATATATATATATATATATATATATATATATATATATATATATATATATATATATATATATACCTATGTATATAAATACACAAAAACATTTGTCATTTAATTTAGAGGGCAGCGCTGAGGGTGATGTTAAATATTTGATTGACGATTGACGAGAGCGGTAAAATGTCCTTTCGCAGAGCTTTTCCATTTCCATAACACGTCGCACGATAGGCTAAAAATAGCAAAGATATTATGTACACTATTTTATTGATGTCAACACGATAAATTGCCCGGTCTGGGGTCTTCCCATCCAAAACAGTTCGCCTCTCACAGCGTCCGCGCTGTTTGCGATTCTCGATCATGCCCGGGCTGTAGGTAGTGGTTTTAGATTGTCAATAACTGTCTGGAGCAAAGGAACTAGTCTGGGGTAGACATTGACATTTGTTGGCTCGTCGAGAACATGTGAAGGTATTGAGCAAAGAGCTGTGTGGTGATCAGGAAATGGCACGAAATTCATCTTAGTCATCAGGCAACGATACCATGAAACCAGAACAAGCACATGGGACTGTTGATTTCATGTTTTGGGGCTCGGCGTCTGTTAAAGATATTGAGTCATTGGACTGGTCGAGGTGACCCCGGCTCCAAATCAAACAGAGAATTCCACGTGATCTAAGAGACTCTATGACAAAACGCCATGACAAAACACTTTGACAGGTGGCATTTTAACATTTATTTTTGGCGAAAGGCTTGAGTAAGCGCTCTTAGCGAAACTATTAACTCTTTAGTTCGATCTCGTAGAATTTACATGCAGTAGTTTAATTTTGCTCAGTGGGAAGGGACTTGTCCGGCACCGCCAGGGCCCCATTAAGCATCAATATAATAAGCTTTAACCAATATTATTGGAAACTTGGCGATTATGTATATCACATGGTTGTGCAATTTCAATCATCCTATGTATTATTAGGATAACTTTTAACCGTAGAAACGTTGTCAGATTGCACAAGAGTTTCGCTGAGAAATGCTTTCTATTTGTGTTACTCGAAAGTTTATTTTACTAAAGCACATGTAGTTGAACGGTATTTGACCAAATATCATATTTATACGCTACATGTATGAATGTATAGGCTTACCAAGTGGGTGCAGGTAGATACATACGCTGTCCTCAGTAATGCTGCAATAATGATACACCGCTTAACCCCCGATCTCTTCTTTTTCCCACCCCCCTTTCTTGCAATCAAATTTTCTTGGGTTATTATCGTATGGAGCACTTAGAAATATCCCCATATTGCTTAGTGATGATGATAGAAAGGGCTAAATGATAACTAACCACTGGTCGGCCGGTCGACTGGATATCTATGAGTAATATGCATGTACTATCCACCAAGTGGTAGAGCTTTGTCAAACATCTTCCCGTACAAATTTTAGCCTTTGCTTACACCAGTACAGAAGTGAAAGGGAAACCATGATTCCGTATATGAAGCAAATTTTTTTTTCCAGTGCGACATGCAAATCAATCTAACGTTTGAATTAAATGTTTTGCACAAACAAAAGTTCGAAGGTTCAACCTTACAGGCCAAGTTTATCAGGGTGACGTCTTTTCATTATCCAGCAATATCAATCCATCGATTTATGGCAGACTTTTTACTTATAGACCAATACAGGGTCGCCCTAAGTTATTAATTTAACTCACTTAAAGTCTCTAAAGAGTCCAATGTCTATCCACCATCGATCTCGGAGAGACGCTGTTATTGTATTCAATTTATTGATAGGACCTGTAGGCCGGTTCCCTTGTGTATCTGCGTTCGGTTGGAGATTCACACCGTGGACTGATGCCTATGCGTATGCAAATTACATCGTGCACTTTGGTCGAAAAGTTCTGCGTTTCATTACCTGCGGGGTTTCTTTGTCTCAGATTACACAAAACATTTATATGGAAAACATCTATTCCAAATGCATCAACCTGATATGAAATGAGAAACTAAAACATCTGGCACCATCATTACGTAATTAAATACTTTGAAGCGCCTCGGGAAATAGCTGTTCGCTTTTCAGTTTTTTAACATATTGCTCTTGGAAACATCTATGACACATGATGAGCTTGTCCTCAGACGTTTATCCTCCTTGAAAGCAACCAACGGCAAATGCCATCTCCGGGGTATCGCTCGTTTGCCCAAAGATGTCAAATAAAAAGCAATGAACAACAGCCAGTCTACTTATGCGTAATTATTCTGATGAGAAGTGGTGCTGCACCTTTAAAGCTCAGACGGCTGCTACATAAATGAGATTTAGGCGACCTATCGGTACAGGAAATGTGTGGATTATATGATGGTGTTTCTGCCTTGCAGTGCAAAATATTTAAAACTAATGCATATTCAGTCGGCTGTGATATTAAATCGCGTCGGTGGAATTTATCTCTGTTCTATGAACAGAGATGCTGCACTAATCCGGTTATCACGTTCCATTAAAACTGTAAGAGATGACGTAACTGGCACCAAAACGGTCACTCTTTAATTCTACAAATATCTTGTGCCGCGGGGTCCCGACTGGATGTATATAAATGTCACAGCAAAAGTATATTTGAAAGATAGCTCTGACTCCATATCGACAAGACTAAACCAGGAAGATGATATTCCTTGATCATGCATGGCAAATGTGGTAATTGCTTCTACTAAAGTTCTGAAAATTGTTCGTAACACCTAATAATCATATATATATATATATATATATATATATATATATATATATATATATATATATATATATATATATATATATATATATATATATATATATATATATATATATATATATATATATACGTGCCATCGTACAGAACTGAATTGTATATAAATAAATTCTACTGAATCCATGTGACATTTAATTGACGCCACTACAGATTTACACATTTTGCACCGATATACTGCAGTTCCAGTTAGATCCCTCTCATGTTTAGCTAACAGTTAAGGTGTGCATCTATTTGATGCGTATAGTGAGCTATTCATTGTATTACAGTGTAGTTAACGAACAAAAGGACAGTAACCGGGAGCTCCGATCCAGCTGCACTGAGCACTGACGTTTGAGTAACAGTCATTGTAGAAACCTGCGACAAAACGATCGTTTAACGTGTATTGCACGTGGAATTGCCATACAATTTGTGTTAAGAGCTTCTGACGTTTTAGCTACTGCATTTCAATGAGCAACTCTTGAACTCACACTTTTTTTTACCCCGACACCTAACTGATTTTCACGATTACCCTGTAGTTGTTAAAAGAAATTCATAACGTTTGCTGCACCTATTGAATTGGTAGTTCAAATTAGCTAGCACTTAACGGAAACCCCCGGGAGCAAACATAATAAGCCATCGATCATGTTTCCCATTTACCAATAACGACCAATGGCGAAGAATGAGGCTCTTTCGTTCAATTCGCTCATGTAAATACGACGTATTTACTTCCTATGTGTTAATTTGCTGCAAATATCCATTAATGATTCCAGAACTCGTGCACATATTTCTTTTGAGTATGTCCTACAACTAAATGTCATCAAAATTATACGCATGATTGGTGACTTCTAGTCGGTCTTGCTAGATTTGGGTAGGGACAAAATCACAGTCATTACATAGAACACCTTTGAGTTTTGTTATGGACCACCATCTGACCCAATAGCTATTTATAATGCATCTTCCATTAGACCATAGTGCGTCTAATGCTTATTTAGACTGTGGCCAGCTGCAGTTCACTCAATAGACATAGTAAAGGGCTAGCATCACCCTATAGTTGAGGTCGTGTTCGGGGCACGTCTGTAGTAATATCATCACATTCCCTCGTATACAACTTTATATGGGAATATATTATCTTCAGCAATGCCAACTAGATATTCGTATGCATCTGAATGACGTTCTTGGTGCCACGATGACCAGTAAATAATTTTAGTAACAGTACATTAATGTTTGCATGGGTATTATCCAAGCACAATGTATTATCAGGGAGGTGTGCTTATTCGACAGTTCTCCACATAAAACCACTATCAAGCTTTTATGTGTTAATTCAAAGTCACTGTTACCAGGGCAATAAATGTATTTAGCGTCAGATGTGCACACAATTGCATACAAGAATATACGGTTGAGATATCTTGAGGCCGTTTGCCTAAATGTGTATATAGTGTTGCATTATATGGCATCGAACGATTCAACAGTGAATCCAAACCAAGCAGATTGTGTCATGTAAACATTACCAATGTTCTTGTGAATCATATCTGTGTTAATAATACCCAGAAAAATGGTCCCACCAGGCAAACGGCAATATTTAAAGGAAATTAATAGAAAGCTGCTACTAATGTACTGGAGTTCACTTTCAGTTCAGTCAATTTGAGTCAATAAGATTCGAGCCAGTACAACAGCTGGGTTAGAATATTATTTACCTGGTTATGTCGATAACAGGAACTTAATTAACAATGGCTTAATCGGGCTTTTCCAGCTTTGCAGCCGCCCAAAATGCATTATCTTTGTCCCTCGTGACGTTTGACAATCTACTGATCTTTCGTAGTGGAGACAAGCTTCTTGTCCATAAACTAACGACAAGGGTGATTATTTGTCTCTAATTACTCCATAGGCAGTACAAGGTACAGATATGCAAATGGTCGCACGCCGGCTTTTATCACACAAGGCAAGGGTACCTAATGCAGTTCTGAAAGGCAGTGAAAGATTGAGCATGATCAGCCCTAATGGGTTGGAAAATACAAGAGGATTAATATTCTTTTTGAATTTAGCTGTGATGCAAATGGAACGAATGCAGCTAAATGATATATGATTTGGTGTCTGGATAGTAAAAACAGACTACTCATTCAGTAACTTACCATTTAATTCCTTATTGAGAGTTATTTGAGACCAACACTACGAGAGGCTTTACTGTCATGATTGTTCGTATAGTTCGTGGAAGAACTGGGCAAATACACCTGTGCCATTTGAATAAACATCAAGATCCATTAGTCTAATGCACCTCTCTATGCTGTACTCCAGCCTATTTTATGCAGCTGAACTCCCGTAGACAAATAAAAATTAAGGTGATATATGATGAGGCGGTTGCACTATTCACACGCTACAAAGCAGATAAGATGCCTTGTGCGTCCTTTTGTAAATCAGGATACACTCATGAGCCAACACAATGAACATGATCTATAAAGTCAGTAACGGAAGCTTGACGTAGCAGCAAATCATTTTATCATGTTCCAGAATCCACCTTTTTGTGATTGATGATGGTCAGTAACTTAGTATGACGGGAAGCGTGTCAAGTCGCTTTTTGGCACGACTGTTTTCAACATCAAATATTTGCCTGCGCAATAACAAAGTTGGCATGCGGAACTTAGTTTCGATTCTTTATCAGATAGTGCGAGCTATAATATCATCATTAGTTAGGTTCCTTTGAAATGTCTAGTGTATCCGCTGACCGCTTTTACAGCTTCACGAACATGCATTTTCAAATCATTTTTTTTGTCCATTTCTGATGCATTGAGTCGTGAGTAATTATATTATATAATAAGCATACAATTCTCTCAATCTCTCGTAAGCTGATGGAAGTTCGGATGAATAGTAAAGCGTTAAACCGAATGAGACACTGGCTACTCTGCATCGACATCATGCCTAGTCATGCATAGTCATGCTTGAAAAGGCAAGCGCTTAACATCACAACGACACTTCTGTTAACATTAGCAGGAAAACCATGGTCGATAGGAAAAGTCGTCTAATGCGCAATGTACACTTTGATGCTTTCATCAGTGAAAGAAGAGTCGTTGTCTCAAAGATTAATATGTGCAGTAGATATTATCATGTGCTGTGGCAATGAATGTGCTAAGTGTGACTCTATTGACTATAGGTTGCTATCCTATGATAGTTAATGTCTAATTGGGTGGTTCGGGTGCACTAGCACTAAAAATTGTGATATTGTGGAGCAGTAATATTACATATGATTCACCCACGCACGTCCGTGATATACCAATGGCACAATTTTTAATGAGATACTTTAAACCTATGGGTATATTCATTGTGAACGATGGTCTGCAAAAATAAAGTAAGTGAACATAAATGGAATTTCATTTCTTTGCGATCAATTGTATAATAGCTTTGGAGAAGGTCCGTCATTTTTCTCACACAGGTTAAGTCTATTTTATTGGGGCCTAGTCAAGATAAAGCACAATGTCGCCCAGGGATTTTAATTTACTTTGCATCTTATTGACAATTGAACGCAGGTCACTGAATCTATATCCTACATCAATTATATCATGCACGGATATCATGTATAGATGGTAACCAATGACGGTATGCATAAACTAAATTTAAAATATTTGACTAGGGGCTGCGCTTGTAAAATTTTGTTTTGTATGTTCTTTTCCTCACAGATGATGTTTATTGCGAGCGGGTGAGTATTTATCAAAGAGTATGTGCCCCCAAAATGATACAGCTATGTTTGAACATATTGAAGCTTAATTCAAATTATGGGTCCTGTCGTTTAATGGTTATCTTGCACCGCTGGTTTATTGTAGCAATAGCCGAAGAAGATGATAAAAGTGCACAACCTGCCACATTCAATTTGTTGCACAAATTTACATTTCGGAAACATCTTGTTGGCCAAAATACGTGTGTTACAGCTGTTCATATGCTTATATTATTTTACGCTTGAGCTGCCGTTCGTGAAAAAATATATTGGTGTGATACAATACAAATTAACAATACCATGGCGAATGTATTTGTAGTAAGGAGCTGTTTTTCAAGGTGTGACGACCTTTAGAAATTTACCGCCGACCTTTAGAAATTTACCGCCGCCCTTTGCATGTAATAGCTGTACAGCTAAGGTAAATATGGTTTTACTTATCCCAGTAAAATGTATGCATCCCGGCATTAAACATGTCATGTAGTCATATACTGAATTGTAATTATTTAATTATAATTTAAAACTTCGTTGCGGTACAATTTTGCGTTGTTGTGCTTGCTTGATATTCCAAATAACTTATTTTGTATGTTTTCGCTTATCAAGCGAATAATTATCTTTTTGGATATCAGATCGGGCTTGATCCATTGTGTCTTCCAAAGGCGTTTATAATGGTTTAATTGACACATACAATTGTATTTTTCATTGGAGTTGTGTCTGAACACAGAAATTGTTAATATATGGTATAATGTCGTTAATATACAGATTTTTAAGCTGTAACAACTGCAAAATACTTCAAACGCACGGGTCATCGTTGTCTGATTACAGCCCGCTCAGCTTTCCTCTTGCGTCCGATCCCAAACAGAATACATAGCAAACAATTATTTTGTTTAATCATATGCTTTCATTTCATACGAGGAACAATGACTAAAATTGCACATGATTTTTGCGTATTGCTAACATTGTCAATGCTATTGTATTGTGTCTCGATTTGCAACAATATGCTCGCTTAAATTACTTCAGATATCAATGCCGAGTTTGGTAGCAGATCACAAACCGCTTACGCAATCTTTCTTTATGTAGCCTGAATTTGATTGAGTACAAACTCGTAGCTTAGCCGTCTCGCATGTAGCCAGGTACGACACCTACTTCTAAGCTTAACCAAATGCGAGTTGTGAACATCGCGTGGGAGGACTATTTTATTGAAGCGGTAGAAGGCCTCTGTCAAAACGGAAGTAAGAGAACTCCAGCTCTCGAACTTGATCTGGAAATCTATCCATTATCAGAGCAGTTCACTTTTTTTTTAGTGAACAAATGCCTTTCTCGGTGTTTCCAAGCGCTATGACATTTATTATAAATATGTAATACTTTTATAGGTAGAGACCATGGCTCATTAAGGCAATGTAGTATGTCAAACATACCAATGGCAATATCAAATACTGTTTTATGAGGATGCACATGTACGTGCTATGGCGAGTGATATCCTTAGAAAAGCTGTTATCGTAAACGGGTAGATAATCAACATTCCTGAGATGGTGTTTTATAATTGATTCAATACAATGTTGAAAGCTTCTGGCGTGTTTTGGTCGGTACAATTCATGCACAGGGACAGTCTGCAGTATACGCCAGAATAAGCAAACAAATCAAAATCACATACGAATACTAAGAGAAGATATCGTGACGGCGTTAGCACGCAGGTTATTTGTCTTCGAAGTGGTTGGTTACATAATTCGTATATAACACCCTACACTGGGACAACGCCATATCCGATGACAAATAACCACTTACCCCAAAAATGGATTGAAATTGCAATGTGTATATTTTCGAAGTAATCAAAGTGCTAGGAAGAAACATTTTTTACGTAAAGGTTTATATCATATCATATCACCCACCACAACCATTTACGTCGCACAATAATCAAATCGGCTGAAAGTAATTATTCCGTCAGTAAGCTATCTAGACAGCGCTAGCGGGCATGTTTATTGTCTTACGATTGGCTGGTCATCTTTCAGAAGGCATTCTGCGTTTCCAATGCCACGTTGCCACTTACGAATACAATTGACCGATATTGAAATCTTTATAGTTTCAAAAACATATCGGGACGGAGTTCAGCTGGTTTGGCATCATCAATTATCAGAAAATACCAGTCTATGAGCAAAAACAAAGCAGATTGGACGTTCGCTTGACATATCAAGCCGCTCATTTTTATTTATCTGGTCGCCATTAATGCATATAATTTGATGCTAGTGTGGTAAAGCAGAAAAGACAACATCCAGTTAAAGGTTCAAAACACACCGTCATAGCCATATTAATTATGCGCAGAGCTATGCATGTGAACAAGTGTGACTAATTTGCTAGTGATGTTCATATCAATACCGTGAAATGACCATTTCAACACCATGCTATCAGCTCGCATGCAAAAGTTAGATGTAAACAGTCCAACAAGTTATTAACAAGCTGTAAATGTTGGACAATATCAGGCTTCACTAGTCGGCAGGCGCAATACTCATCATGTATTTAGCCAGTGAAGCAGGCTGATTCCTACGCTCTGAAGTAAATATTGTGATAGATATAGTCACTGAAATGTCAAGCGCCTACTTGCTACTATGCGTTATAAAAGAGCTGATACATGAAAAAATATCGCTATTGATGTAAGGATGAATATGATCCGTTGCATTGCGCTAGGTTGAGCGGAAAGCTAGCAAATGAAAAAGCAACCCCCGAAGGGAATTTCGTCAAATCACCCAATATACTGTAAAATACATCACGGTATAAGGCTCAATAAAGCCTGTTATGGGCTCAGACTGATTGCATGCTCTCTGCGTATATGTTCTGCAGTCACGGAATGGACGATTGTATTGGTTGACCATCAATAATCTGAACGACTTATTAGCTACTACAAGAGAAAGTTTTTTGATGCCCTGAAGTCACGCTTACAAGTACTGGCTATCACCTTTAGCCAACCCTCTCTTCGATTGCCATAGATAGAATAATCCGCAATCCATTTATCTCAGAATAAAACTATCAACTGCTGATTGCGTAGTGCGTTTAACAGGAACTTAACCTGGATTCGAGATATAGTCAATTCATTTACAGCTACAAATTGTGTAAGTAAAATAAAAGCTACTTCAGTCACGATTCAAGAAAAGACTTAGTACATCACAGGTGCATAAGCTAATCAGATTGCAGTAATACTGAACTCGAAAGGGCTGATTATGGCAAAAGAAACTTTATATCCAAATGTCGACTTGTTGTTCGCGAAAATAATAACATTATTCGCCCCTAATTTGACATCTGTTTATTCCATCAATGTAATTGTTGATGCATCATGCCCATTGTGCTATAGGCTATGGTCGAACCTTACGATTGAGTTTCAAAGCAATTAAATGGACATTGTTCTAAGGAAAGCAACAAAGCAGATAACTATTTCTTGTATCTACGGCTTTTTTTTGCATCTTTTGTCTTACGAGAAACATTGAGAGGATTTGAGTAGAAGAACTAAGAACGTTAAAAACAAATATTTATCGATACGAATGAACAACCAAAGTCCCCAAGCACCCTCCCACCCTCCAACACACACACACACACACACACACACACACACACACACACACACACACACACACACACACACACACACACACACACACACACACACACACACACACACACACACACACACACACACACACACACACACACACACACACACACACACACACACACACACACACACACACACAAACTTACACCTTCCCACATCCTGTCTCATCCGTCCGAATAATTGAAAACCACGACATTGAACAACAATTGTTCTCGCACTTATATAACGCGATTAACTATGGCACCATCTTAGATGATTTATTGATTCGATGTGACTCACGATGAAAAGCACTGATTTGATCAGAACGCATGTTACAAAATAAATGCACTTTTCGACTGCATGGAAAATTCCCATCCGCATTTCTTGTCATATCCAAGGTTAAAGACATGAATGGTGTTGATCTTGATGCGTAGTTGTCTGAATTCGCAATTCTGGGAATTTGGACGAATTATTCACTGCATCAGTAATAAGCCTATTGACACTCAAACCGCAATACATATTGTTTAAATCTTTCTAACGCATCAGCTCAACAAACATAAGTGGATTAAATGTTAGGATATCAGAATATCATTGATGTTAAATCAGAACATAGATGCTGTCATTAGGCATGCATGTCAAATGTGGTCACTGTATGTGGCTAGAATATCTCTAATTAGAAAACAACTTTTATATTTTATACAGTTTCGTTAATAACTTGGTTAAGAGTGGCACTCTGACATTTCTCATTAGTCGTTGATAAGGACGCATGTCATGATGTGCGCTATGGTTTCGTGGATAAAAGGTACTTGTCACTCGCAGCGCGATGCCCAATTAGCAATATGATTTGCTTTACGATGGTGCTATCTGGCGATGATTACAAGTCGAAATAGTATTAAACATTGGTTTCTGACAAATTTCGAGTCACACAAGCGTTGCCGTCTTAGTTTTAATCAAAACATAGTATAGTGTTCAATGATACGCGCGAGTGTATTTAGGATAGCAGCCAATTATTTATGTCAAATCAAAAAATTCTACTCGCTGGACCAAAGTAGTAAAAAAAGCTGTTAGGAAAAATATTTCGCCTGCATAGTAGCTAAAAACATCAAAAGGCCAAAGATACTGGCGTGCAATAGAAGAAGCCAATCTGTGCATACAAAAGCACACTTAACCAATGTGATAATTTAGTATGACATAGAAACAACCCATCGTCAACCCCAAGTGTATAGGGTGCAGTTTTCATGCTGTTATCCTATCAAGATCACAGCATATATATGAAGCAAAAGTCAAATACAAGCAATCCGAAATGCCTTTCAAATAATCGACGCCGTAATCATGTTGGCAAAGAATGCATTTAATATCTTTAGTCGTGACTTGTTAGTATTCTGTTTTGTTCTCTGTAATCGTTATCTTTTTTAAGTCAGGATAATTTCGTGCTGAACGTTTCGGCATCGCACAGCGGTATATAGATTGGTGCCAATTCAGCTTTGGCCGATGTGCAAGCTTTTAAATCTAACAAGTCAGAGGCCTCTCGTGCCCTGACTGGTCAGTTTTTTATTGACCGAGCACGCTCTGTACTCCCGGCGCATTTGCATGATTCTTACATCCTAACCCTGTCGAATGAGTAATTACCGTTACCGGTTATGTGTACCTGTTGAGATGACTCTATTGTAATCTGATTAAAGTATCACCTAAACCAGAATCCACTATTGCCTGGCATTATTACACAAACGGATGTTTTATCAGCACTTAGAAGTGTCATATTTGTACTTCACGAAAACAATCTACAATGACATTTAACAAAAGCCTCCGAAAAGACAGGAGTCACAGATTAGTCTGAATGGTATGGATGTGATTTCAATGCGTAGTGAGATTTTATCCTCAACTTAATTGTAATGATGTACGATGATTAGCACATTGTGAACAACACCGTAAGCTAAACGCGTGGTCAAAAAATCATATCACCATTTAAAAGACATGCAATCAGGGTCATGCTGATAAAATATGTCTGCAAGCGCTACCTACGTTATAAATATTCTCCTCAAAGCAAATGATCAGGATAAAAATGCCATGGCAAATTCTGTCGTTAGCTTATGCGCGAAGTTTTGTTCATAGCAGAGAAATATTAGCGCCCCAATGTTTGCGTATCACATGATTCTGCATGAGTTCACTGGATTCCCAGTATTCGACTTTTGTTTGGGAGCATATTGCGCTGCATGTCTTATATAACAGATGCGACAGATCAAACTCCGGCAATTTATTCGTTACTTCAAAATATACAACTTTACATTATTTTAGGGTATTAATGCCCCAAGCTTCAATATAGGTTTATGGTTCACGACAGATGTTACCGTGCTTAAGTGTCTGGGCAGTGTGACGTTTATGTAATCCACTCTGTTAGCAATGATGCTGTTGACATGTCACTGTGGTTCTGTTGCCTTTGACAATTTTTCAGCTGGATGCGCATATTACGTTATAAATGTAATGACAAGGGTTGTTATTGTTATTTCCGTACCTGTAAAATTTTCAATTGAATTAGCTTTTCTTACAAGAAGACGGATAGTAAAATCTTTTTGCGATAATTGTTGATCAAGTGTATGACCATTAATAATGTGTACGATAAGTAGCTTCAAAACTCTCTAATATCAGTATTAAAACATGAAATGGTCAGGTGGGAATGTCCGCCCGCATTCGGCGGTGTTGGTGCTGTAGAAAGAGTAGCGACTTTGTTAAACAATTTCACCAGACGGTGTAAGTGCCATTTTGTCCGCCACCAATAATAACCGGGAGATGGTAAAAGAGGCGATTCGATTCGCATCCGATACATCCATCGCGTGTTAGCTCTAATGCATTCGGTACTCATTTTTACAAAGGGATATTCATTCTGCATAGTTCAAGTAATTGACGGTGCGTAAATGATATCTTGTCTTAAGTAGACACCTCCGTCAGGCTTTAACGTCACAAATCGACGGAGTGAAAGGGTGCCTAATTGGTCCCCCATTAGAATGGGCCAGTAATCGATATAGAATCATTATACTAAAGCACAGCATTGTTAATAAACTTGACTTTTAAATATTTCTGAAATCCGCACAAGCAAACGTTGCTGTGATGACATGAGCAATTACAGCCCTGTTAACCAACGAATGATATTAACGAGTGCCACCAACATTGATAGTAATTGCGTTTCAGATGGCTATGGTTATTCGTTATTTAGAGCTTCACATATCGTTGCTGGTTATTCAATTGTCAATGAACTCACATTTTGCAACCGAAATAGTGACATAACAAGCAGCTGTTGTGATTTGAGCAGCTATTAGAGGAAACTGTATGAAAGTTGCATACCAGTCGTAAGTCAAATGTGCAGATTTAGAGGGGTGTCAATTGCCTGGCGCGCTTTATATGTGGTGGTTGGATGAGTGATGTGGGCACCATGTTTTACAAATGTGGACGTTGGGTTAGATATATTAAAATCTTCATGATGTGTTATATTGGCTGTCTTCGAGTGCTACGTGTCTGTTAAACATAATTCGAGTATTGGTATATGCATCATATCGTCTCTTATTCCAGGAGCAATTTCATTCTGATTGTGTACTTCTGAAGTACTTAACCATCGCTGCTCCGCGGTGAGCTCAGGCTTACGATTGCGTAGGCGTTTTATTGCTATACCGGAAATTTCATAACTTGAATTAATTGACGCGGCCAATTTGGATATTATGCAATCGAAGGGGTGAACGACAATTGTAAAGCGAGAGAACTGTTTGCTCAGCTCTTTTAATAGATAAGTTGTGTGTATGTCATAAGTACAAGGCACCTCCAACAGTATCTTAGCATGTGTTTCGGTAATATTCTAATACATACAATTCGTATTAAATTCTCGACATACTTATATTCACATTATATCAATGTTCCGTAACACATTTCGAAATACTCACCCAAAGCTGATATTGGTAGACATTGTTGATACGAACGAATTAATGGAGAGAATATCTTGTATGCTAATATCATTGACATATCACCAGGTTGTACATCATTTTTGATGTCAGCTAAAAATCATAATTTATTTCCTGATATAGCTGCTGAAGCCTCTTCAGTAAAAATATTAACAATGTTCTTTTTTATTTTTAATATTGACATGCCCGATTGAGGAGAGTTTTTGAATCTTTAAGGGCCAGAGCACCTCCACTTAAATATCGCTATGCTACAATGTAGTGAATACTACGTGGATCATTGATGAATCATGCGAATGGTGCTCTGTATAACTTCTACCATAATAGGGCTAGATTCAACAGCTCTAGCGTAAGTAAGAGGACGCCCACCCAACAAAGGAACGAAGCTTTAAAGGGCGCCATATTGTCTTTCACTGGAAGTGCCGTCGGCTCATTAGTGATGCTGCATTGATCAACTTATGTATGCATTGTTACCCTGATGAACCGCGTAGACAGCTCGAATAATTCATTTTGCTGTTCTCTCTGTAGATTAAAATACATATACCACCACTAAGACAAGTACTACACTCCGTGATTGTTCCGGTGTACTTTACGATAACGCACATGTTGGTACGGCGTCAGTAACCACCGTTCTTTTCGCCACAAGCATATACCAATTGGTTGTCCAGGCAAGTCGAAAGCGTTCCGTATATCCCCCCAATAGACTACCATATCGAGCAAATATGCATTACAAGACTTTTTACTCAACTGCACAATCGCAACATCAACACGGTTTCCAACAAATTCGTCATTGTGTGTTAAAGAGTCTGTTCAGCACCATATTGGTAAAGAGGTTGCCTAGCAAGCGGCTTGGCAGCCGCACCTTGGAAACCAAAAGATATAAGCTTTCAGACTTTCAGTCGCTACGCGGCGCTGCGGTCACAGAAAATATATCTTTACTTCAACTGTCACCATTTATGCGGCCGGAAATTACCCTTGCTGCCTGACGGTCAAGTTTGTGCGCAACGATGCCCACAACTTTAATGAGTTAAGATTTGATGAAATCTACATTTTGTAACCAAAGCGGAAGTATACTTATCAATGGCGAGGTAGTTATAGAGCGCTTAATGATTTACAGCTAACATTAGTGTGGTTTATGGCTTTAGGGAGGCAACGTTTTTGATAGAACGACACAATTAAACAGAACAGATTTCCACTGTACATCATGAACATTTCCATTCAAATGATAATGGTGAAAATTTATCAACATGGTTTTCAAATCAAACAAATATTGTGGCACAAATTAAAAGATGGCATTTGTGCCTACGTTATACGAAGTAATGTATTAACAAAATGATCCCTGAATGTCCGATTTGGGCTGACCAGCCTGTTTAATGAAAGCCCAACCTGGCTAAGCTATATGTTATGAATCTCTCAAATAAATGTGACACATAACTAGCTGTATCATGCCAGAGCTTTATTCGACCATGGTTAGTTTCTTGAATGCTACTACATCGTTCCCTTCTAGTACATAATGTAATTTAGTATATTTATTCTTCCTATATATGATTCCAGTGAAATCAAAGATAGCGGTGACAGTGAGCCAAGTTAACTAACAATAGCTTGAGCAGGGTGTAGTTTACATCCGTACCAGTGTGTCATTTTAGACACGGAGTTCTGAGATGATCCATCACATTCTATTTCTTGTGTTTCTTACATGAATTAGCCGAGGCAGATTAAACATTTTCGTGGCAAAATTGCGATTCGTTCTATGGAAAACAGAAAGCTAACTTCCCTTAAATGCCAGGTCAATGACAATATTATCATTACAAAGTATTGTTACTGACTGTGTTTAATTACGTTTTTAATTTTGAACAGCTTGCTTACAATCAGCTATTGCCATGGCTATGCATTTGTGATGTCTCTTGGTAATAAATCAGCTTTACATGTATTATAGGTAGCAATACACAAAAGTATTCCTGAACTGTTCAAGCTATATTTTTACCAGATTAAGAGAAGACATGTTAACCGTTCAAAGATATATAATATTACTTGACGAAGTATTGTTGATATTTATTTCCCGGATCATTGAGCATTATAATGATAAGTACATGCAACAACGGGCAATACAAACCAATCATACGTTTGGACGACGTATTCTTAATCACCGCTTATGCATACATACCTGAAAAGGCGCAGTCTATGTGCAGGTGCAATGGAGGCTACAGCAGCTACAATTGTGTGTAAAACCGTCACCACAGCTCGAAGCCATGCTTTATAGCGCAGCATTAATCAATGAACATCGTCACCTGAGATTGACCAAGCTCATTCCTTCCACACCAAAAACGTCAACCCTCTGCGCAGCTCTTGTAGACAAAGCTGCGAATTTTTACTTTGCGCCCTGTAAACCTTTGGGTTCCGGCGCATTTCCAAAATATGTCCTCACTCCTAGGTTGACCAAGTATTGCAATATTTATTTCTTGGACATTATTAAGGCCACTCTGGCTTAACTTATGGCAATGTTGTGCTTGACTTTTTTTCAACATTACCGTAACCAATTTTTTTTAAATCGATAAACACATTATGCTTTTAATTCAGGGTGCTAAATTATGGCGACCTGGCATTGCAACTTTCTAAATTAAATTCATTTCTCAGTGTTATGTATGGCATAATTATTTGTCAGCGCAGTCGTTTCGGCTAAGCCCTTAATGAAAAGAATGATTTAATGTTTATGTCGCAATTTTTAGATTATGATGCGGCTAACAGTTTTACAGTGGTCACATTGGATGACATGCGTACATGAGGTAGTAATACCCTGCAGCAGTGATAAGGACGGGTATCATTAAATTTTTGCAGCTTCCATAACCAGGTTTCTTCTAAAATAATGTACAAAGATTTACCCAAGAGCAAAATTATTTCTGCGAAACAATGGACAACAGACTGAAAAGTATTCAAAACCAAAGTATCTAATCGGTTCAGCTTCATATTTACAGATGATGTCATTTTGGTGAACATCGTACGTCTAAGTAGGCCACAAAATGTCAACAAACGCCTGAGAGAAAAGACAGTTGGGTGGATATTTTCCAATTTTCACTTTTTCTGTCCCAAGATGAAAGGGAATTTAAAAAAAAAGAAATAATCAGATGGTTTATAAAGTACACTGCTGAGAGTCGACATTTGCTCAAGTTCTTCCGTAACCTTGACAGACAGGATGTACAAAACGCAATTTTTCTGGCTTGAAACTGTTCGTGGGTAAATAAGAGAGATAACTGTGCTCTTTGGCTCGTTGTCTGTACAACATGCCTATCAGGATTGCATCTTGTAACACGGACCAAATAGTCCGGTTACCGGTGCAACAAACATCACTAAACAAACATATACACACACATATATGTGCATATATATAAATATAAATATATATGCATATATACATACATACAAATATATATATACATATATATATATATATATATATATATATATATATATATATATATATATATATATATATATATATGTGTGTGTGCATATATGTATTTATATATATATATATTCATAGCATATATATATATATATATATAAATATATACCCACATGTATGCATAAAGATTTATATACATATATATATATATATACATATGAATATACATATGAATATATATATATCAATATATATATCAATATATATATATTATATATATATATATATATATATATATATATATATATTATATTATATTTATATATATTTAAATATATATATATATACATATAGATATAATATATATATATATATATATATATATATATATATATATATATATATATAATATGTATATATATAATATGGTCAATTATTGCACTACATGCCTAAGTGTTGCGACTATATGGAAATAGTAATAACGACATAAAGTAATGTTTGTTGTCGCCCCTCTATAGGGACTATGTTACTGAATACCATCCAAAACCATCAGTAACGCTCATCGGTGATTTATATGATATGTTGCATGAACCTATGTAAATAAACGGAACGCCATAACACTTTTCAGCTTAGATGTTACGGCTCAAATTATGGTTGATGATCGTGGCGGCTAATAATTTGAGAAGACCCTGCGGCTATAATGAGATATTGTGGCAGTCTCCAACCTGCGCAAATACGTAAACACTGCAAAGAATGATGTTGCAAATCAGATGTTTTTGCTCCAATCATAAATCAACGTGATGTCGTACCGTACCGTTTGCAAATTGTCACAGCATAATACACTCACTGTGGCAAATGTTGCCTTGGGTGTGATCGTCAATGGCGCTATAAGGTTAGACTCTAAAGCCTTGTGGCACTCCGCTAACACAAACGCCACAAGCACATTCGTCTTGCACATGATTACCACGATGCCTTTGTCGTTCGGTATTGTTGTGTGTTCGAGCAGCTAAATTAACTGAATCAGTCGCTATCAATAATCGCCGACATCAATCAATAACTACACGTGTCAAGTTGTTAATCAATATGATCGTAATCAATACTTTTTGCTGTTATAATAGGTTTGAGCAGGGCCATACGTATCGTTGGCCAACCAACCTATGTAATCCGTCTTTCCATGTTTGTTTAACTCAAACTTTAATAGACCAGAACCCCATACTTTTTAAATACAATGCCTGATTTTATAATGGTTCAATGTCCGCTTAAGAACATCTTATTTCTATGCGACCAACCCTCGAACGAGCTATACATAACAATATTGCCAAATGTGTTCAGCTTACTTTACAAAAATATGTATGTTTATTAGGTTTTGGAACGATGCACAATTAAGCTGCAATTAATTATTCAATTAAGTCACCTGTCAAATAACTCATGCAAGCACGATTGTCGATGCGAGGTTTACATGTCCTGGTAACAAGCAATTAACGCAGGCATTCACTACGTGATTGGTATTTATCCAATTCTTTTGCGAGGCGAATGTCCAATACATACTAAGTGACATTAGCATGAAATCGGATCTTTAAACATATAGAGTTATCACAGTGCATATCACTCTGCACGCTTTTGAGTGCAGCGGTTATTTAAAACGAAAAAAATCTGGCACAATGTATTATCTTCATGGATGTCACATCGTCAATGTTACACGTCGCCATGAACCAGCATACGGTAACCACAACCATTATGTTCAATAGTAGACCCTAACGTGGTTGTTTACATTATAGCTAGATGTATTGCAGGAAAACATATTTCCAACTACTCCGGACGAGGGCAAGCTCTCGGTTGAATATTGATGATTCCATATTTGTGATATATTACCGCTGGACAAATTGTCCATCGTCGCAAGATATATTATTTTATTTTTTATCGGACAAATGCGGAACTAAGTGTGGTAGCGTTTTAAGACGAATCGTTAAATAAACTATGCGTCACCCATTACCACTTATGTACCGGAAAATAAGACGCATTGCACCCAGTCACATGAGACGAACCCATCCACTGCTGTAGGAAGTGCAACAAATTTCTAATGCGTTCGGTCACTTTTTAGAAAGGTTACCCAGAGTAGATTTTGCATCTCAAATAAACAGGCACATATACACATATATACCAACGAAACGCAAGAGTCTCTGGTAATTAATGAGGTATTGATCTAACAATGCACACAATGTTATAACGCTTTTAAATAAAAACTGTTAACACTTTCGTGTTCTTATTGCCATTAATAATACCGAGTTTGGTGATCGAATACATTGCTAATACTCACAAACACTCGCTAATGAGGCCGGTGGTGACTTTGACTTTGTTTAAGCGTCAATGATCAAAATTGCTACAGAGATTTTCTCGAATATTTCAGTTCTTAATAGTCAACGTCCCCTAGCCCCTTGGCTGCGGGCCCCGTTTTACATGTTAATGATATTCAATAGTGTCGCAAGCGGTCTAAGCTAGGATGCGGTCTTGAACTGATGAGGTGTCCCAGATTTGGGATGCTCCAATCAGAAGCCGTGTCTCTCGGTCACTCTCGGGTACTTTTGAGTCATTGTCTCTCATTGGTCAATGTCACATTTTCCGAAGATTCGGCGCCAATATTTGTTTTGATACGCTCCGTTTTACACCTCATTTCACCAGAACTGAAGTATATTCTCTTGCTTAACATGGAAATGACTCCAACGGAAGCCCTCGTTTACACGCAACAGTCACATGGCGTGGCACTGAAAGACTTGTTCGCTCGGCTGCATGATAGGTGCTTTGTGAATGTGCCTGCTGGGGCGGGAAAACATTTTGCTATACGTTGTTAGCTACTGCACTTGGTGCAATGCTTGGAATGGGTCAGGGTTCGACACCAGTGGTTGTCCGCATGCCGGGACAAGTGATTTGTCATGTCCGGCAAGTGACTTGTCATGTCAACTTGTCCAACTGGACGAGTGATTTTTATGCGCCGGGAACGCATTATACAACACCCCGATCTGTGGTTTCAGGCTGAGCGGCACGGTTGCTCACTCAGTCGGCGAGAGAAGCAGACACACTACTGTTCTCTTTAACTGGCTGTATTACGTAAACAGACCATCAATCAGCTAAGCGATTAAAGCGCTTGTTGTGGTGCCAATTAGAACTTTTGAGACGCCCCATAATTCCAAAAGACACTCAGTGTGTTCTCATTGGACGCAGACCGCAACAATGTACATGAGATCACATTAAACCGAGGGTGCGTATCACAAGCCAGTTTCATGAGCCAGACGCGCGCAACTAATGTCAATCCGGGTCACAACGTGATGCCTCAACAGACGCCCCAGTTTTAGACCTTGTCTTGTCGTAGACTCTTATGCACGAAGCATAGCGGAACCCCTGGAGTCTGGGACGTAGACTAGTTCTAAATATAATATATCACCAAGGATTGTGCAAAACATGATGAATCAAAGCTCTTCCTGAAAGCGTTTTCACCTCTATGTAGGCGACGTAAGTGGCAATTCGGACCGTGTATGGTACAATCTCCTTCCATTCATTGCATAGTTATTTAACATGAACCTAGCTTCCAATGGCGTGAGTTGTCCCCCATCGCGCTTAAAAGATAATTGTGATACTGACATTCATTTATAAACGATATATTAGATGTCAACCTGAAAATATCACATTTCAACACAAACAAAGTGATTTCCTAGCAAACAGATATACGTACTGGGTGCGTATCAAATACGTAGTTTCACTATGTAGTAAACTTACCTTTCTACAACTAATATAGTACAACACACAGTTACCTCGCCATTACTCTTCAAATTTGTATCAATTTTTAAACAAATCACAACAAATATTTTGTCACACATTTATTACGAACAAATAATAGTTCACGTAAGAATCCAAAATCAAGCCCGATGTCGCGAGACAAAACGATTTTATTTCCATACATAATGATTGGACATGACTGCAGGGAAAAATATATATATATATATATAGATATATATATATATATATATAGATATATATATATATATATATATATATATATATATATATATATATATCTATATATATATATATATATATATATATATATATATAATATATATCTATATATATATATATATATATAGATATATATATATATATATATCTATATGATATATATATATATATATTATATATATATATATATATATGTATATATATATATATTTATATAGTATATATATATATATATATATATATAGATATATATATATATATATAATATATAATATATATATATATATATATAATATATATCTTATATATATATATTATATATATAATATATATATATATATATATATATATATATATATATATATATATATATATATATGTATATATATATATATATATATATATATATATATATATTTATATATATTATACGTATATATATATATATATAAACATATACATATAAATATATATATATATCTATATGAATTAACATATATATATATATATATCATATATATATATATATGTATACATATGGTTTTATATAGTCATATTTTTATGCATACGGAACAATGTGTGCATCACTGTTTACTTTCATAGACTAGTCATGACAACATTGTTTGGCATTATGATCAGAGTATATTGTCAATACGATGGCGCCATAACGGAATTCACAATATTTATTGCGGAAGTACGGAGCTATTATTACGCTTGACGCACTGACAGGGCAGCAGCTACTTCACGATACGGGTTGTTGATATTCTATTTGCCAGTTTGGAGGCAAAGAACAATGCAATGTAAGCGTTATGTCTTGTGGGCTCATATGTTAGGACCATACCAAAGATTAATTGCGCGACATTTAAATATTGTTTGCATGAAAGTACTTGCTGTGGAGTTGATGGAATGCTGAAGTATCTATAAAAGGTAACCTTATTCTTGCGCTCAACTGAAAGCTGCTTACAACGAAATAATTCAAACGCATACAAAACTTATCTATTTATCAGTTATTTGATAAGCAACATACTGGTCGGCTGGCTCATTGCATCGTTGGTATGTCCTAAAACAAAGCATATCGTCAATCTTATGATTCATTTATCAGCATTATGTTCGACCCGTCTCTACAGGTAAATTCATCAAATATATTTGAATTAGTCATATCGCATATATCACTATGCATTGTACGTCTGTCTGAGCGTGAAAATAGGAACCACGTGCGACAGTCTTTCCCTTAACAAAGAAATAAGTGACTATATCTTACCATCTTCCAAGAGAACAATAAGATATTTGGAAAGAACAGTAAGCGTCGCCGAGTAAGGATAGGTCACAAATCCACGCTGCTTGCTGTCTAGGGACATTGATAAATTCCCGTTGGCGACTTAGTCTTATGTTAACTTAAAACAAAATCGGATTTTTAGTTTAAAAATCGGTATTATCCTTTAGTGCCGAAGAGTAAGGCGCATTGTCCAACATGTGCAACATTGGTGATTTGTCAATAATCCCGAATTGCATTTGCCGTTGCATCTAAATGACATTTGATGCATTGAGGTCCATCAACACGAATTTTAAGTCGACAATTTTTGATAACATGGTAAATGCTTCAATAAGTTGTGAAGTGTACAGTATATTAAAGATATTTTACTGTAAGAGCAGAATGTGTTTCCTATTAGCGAACACTTTAACAGCCAAATTGTCATTGCAGTCGATGTTGACACGGAAGAGATCAAGTTTCTGGTTGGACAGATTAAGTCAACGCGATTTAAGGCCGCTATGGAATGTCCCGAGAGAGTGTATGGGAATGACTGCCCTACGAAATATTGCCAAGGCACCGTGAGCATTTGCCTCTGATATATTACTTTCCTTTGCAATTAATTAATTCATAAACGTGTCGCTGGTGTGCATTTGAGTCAGTTAATGTTCAACTGGTCGATGACAGCAACAACACAAATTGTAAACGACATCGAAAAGACATTAATGATTAATGTCGCTGCTGCTGGAAATCAATTTTGAACTAACATTAGCAGACAAATTGAGAAATTGTGAAAACAAATTGCATTTTCATTAAATTGATGGAACGTTTATCGAGAACGACGGACTGATGATGCGCTGTTGTTCCTTTTATGTGCTTGTACAATCTGTTCAATTCAATAACGTAAGTGAAAACGAACAACCAACTTTGTAAACGCAGTTATATTCCATCTGGCTAAAAACTTCGCCGCCAATTTGGTATTCTATCAGCTGGAATGTAGTTCGAACATCTACCCAGGCTCTCTTTGGTGGTTTCACGGTTCATTTCAGTCATCATAAGTATCTGTATACTTGAAAAGTACACACATGGATAATTGTAAATATTATCTAAATGATCTATTTAGCTTCACGCAGCTAAGGCTACACGAGACATCGAAAGACAAGCGCTAACCTGGTTCGCTACTTATCTATACGAACGATATGGGTTTGCACTGACTTATGGATTATCCTCAGGCGCGCTACATGACACATGAGACATCACAAGAAGTTCCTGCTCAATTTCCTGAGCATTGTATCCTTCTGGCTAAGGAACAATGGATTTTTGTAACCCGCGTTGCCGATCTAATATCAAAAACAAATATCAACGTATTTTATCACGCCAAATATGTCTGGCGCAAACGTTGTTTCCTACCATAAGCATACTCATGTACACATATATAATACTGGGAGTAGTCGTCAAAACCCAGTCAATTTTTTCTGCCCAAAAGACAACCAATGTCATTCGATTAAACGCACATTTAACCCCTTAACTATTCAATCCGAATACACCCTTAACTTTCCCCCGTGTTCAATTAAATTTATGTGGACGTAACCTGTCATGAACGAGTTTACTTGAATGAAACAGTTATGAGTTTAAATATTAGTGCTAAATACGCTACGGTCCGATCTCTCTGGAACTCCGTTCTGCGCAATATTCAACCTAAATTTATATGTTCAACAACTTTGTTGTCCTAACCTACAAATAACATTTATTATCGGAATCTACATTTGTTGTCCTTCAAATGCGTGATGCTACTTTGACGTCAGAAATGTCATGACCAAACAAATGCTGAGGGATTTACGTTTTGGTAATCTTTGGTCGATGGATGAGACAGTTGCAGAACAGTTTCACTTTCTATCTTTTCAAAACCGAAGTAACAGAATCAAAACTACATTTTGTAAATAATTGCGCAGCATCTATCCGCTTGATTGATGTATTGTTCCTATGTTGTAAATTAATTAATCCATCCTTACCTTGATTTATACATCGCTGTGTATGTTCTTAGACTGTTTAGACAGGCGTATTGATTAAGCAAAGGAAATGGATGAGGCGATGCCATACTGACACGGAATCGCCCTTACTTGTTAAGATAATGCTTGCACGACAAAACAAATTTCATTAAAAATAGAATTATCTGCATGACATTTTCACAGGCAGTCTGAACAAAGCTAGTTTTTGTACAATTACCTTTCATTGCTAGGAGATGTACAACACGGAGCAGTGCATTATTGTGTTGAAAATCACTGGTTACTTAGCCTGATTAATGATCCAGCCGATCAATTTACTTTGACGGGAGTACATGCGCCACATTTTCCGCAGCTAAATCATGCAAGGCTAGCATAAGATTTACAGACACGCTTTCATGAATATATTACATGAGTAGACAAAATATAAAAAATCTGGTAATCTTGTAACATCGGAGCAGAAACCGTTTATCTAGAAAAACTGCAATCTGAAGTGCAGCTGATGATAATATAAAATTAGCATTTAAATATTCTATAATTTGTGCCATAAATCCAGAAATTACAAATCAACTCTTGTAGCAGTATTTGGCAACATTTTATCATAGAAATAGCAATTCCTAATGAGGGTCGGATAACATTCCCTGAGAAAGTGTTCAAAAATGCAAATTTGTCAGGTTTTCGTTTTGAAAACGCAACCTAGATACCCCTGAGCAGGAAACGCTTTTCTCTGCAGCTGTGCTGTCACCCTGTGAGCTGTTGAATATTAGTATGCAGTTTTTTTTTAGATCGGTTTCATTGCATTGATGCTATCATTTGTACTTCAAATACGTAGTTATGTGAGGCTTCGTTTGTAACAACAGTAACATGAAAATTGGACGGCTCTTGTGCTGCCTTGTAATTCCTCTTATTGTTCGATAACTCCACAGCGTTGTACTCGCGAAAACGCCATATACATGGCCCCATTATCCATGTTATAATTAAATGGAGAATATGTGAGGTGCACCAATCTTTTAAATTTCCGTGTGTTATTGGCATTAACAGAGAGATTCCGAGAAAAATATGAACCACACATCATGTGACTGTGTTCCGAAGCCAGAATCTACTCAAAAAGTCTTTATCTCGGGATTATAAAGGGAAAGATAAGAATTAGTACAATAGATTAGCTCTGCAACCCAAAGCCGGTATCTCACTTTTGAACACTTTGTAAATCTCAGCCCGTCCGAATGCTTGTCTTGTTGTTTTCGGGATTGCGAAAGGCTGGCGGAATGATGACGATTTTCTGCAAAGTGATATAAACCTCCGTTAAATAGTGCGTAAAAGTGTATGGTGCGACTAACATACAAAACATATAAACAGTTGCATATATTTACTATGTCCAACGTTTGAGACCATTCAGATATATGTAGAGTTGTACAAACCTTCACAAGCGACATTAGTTTGGGGATATGCAGATTGGCTTTGGAACGGTATGCTTTTTGTATTCCTCTACGGATCACTGAAATGCGCAACCTTGTTACATCATAAAGCCAACGGTGCTGCATTATACAAGCACTGCCTAGCGACATTACATAATTGTAGTCCACTTCGTTAATATGTTTATGGTTCTAGATTTAAAACTACAACGAGTATACTGCCATTAACATCCATATAACAAGAGTCGATTTCGACATAACGTATGTTAGCTCGTGTAAAAGCCCGTAAGCTATAATGTTTATAGATCGCTACGTTTAGCATTAAGCATACCGTTAACATTTTAAAGAGTCTTATATGCACTTATCACAATATAAAACAGTTAGTGCGCAACACATTTACTATTATGATAATTCAAACAAAAATTGCTGTAAAACATTGACTAAACCATTATTATATGGTAATGAAGTTAATATAATCATCATTTACGAAACATAAGAAGCGTTCCGCCATGAATTCGGTAATGATTTGGTGGGAAGGCTTGTCTGTGATCATCATAGCGTTTCAGACGAGTCATAGAGCAATAATATTTGTGAAAAGACTTAAGAGAAGATACTGTGATATAATTACAAAATGTTGTTGCCTTCAGAACTGTTAGTTATTCATAGCAGTTCGGGCTTCTGCCCGATCCGATTATCTCTCATTCAGCATTGATTCAGCCGAAAACACCAGTTTCAGTATCTTACAGTTGCAGGTGATGTCAAAGGGCATATAAAAATAGAACACGGCGAGACCCGAATGCAATGCACAAGCTGCTAACGATTTTGTTCGTCGGGGCTATATGGTTCTTACACCCTTAAATGCCGTCATTCTGCAAGTTACAGATGCCCGAACATTTACGTTATTTGTTGGCCAACCTTCGGCAAAGGACAAATATATTATATACCTCAATTTTGTAACCGTCGATCAGATACATACCAATTCCTAGTACCCAGGCTCCATATCAAAACACCCCTTAAAAGCTAACTAGATCAAGGTTGACACTTTTGACATATAAACTCTCTCTTTGTCATTTTCTGTTACCTATAGAAAGTCACATTAAGTATTTAGAAGATAAAACCGAATTTTTGTAGTATGCCCCACGCAAACCATTGCTTTATTATATATCGGTCAAATATCAGTGTCATGCCGTCATAACTTTAATACCGTCGGAAGATGCGTTGCGCGATAAATATTTACGAACAATAGGCCGTTTCCCGGTGACCCGGAAGTAGTTCGTCCCGTACCCCGTCTTGTTGCTACCCTTAACAAGCTTTTCCTTAGCGACGCTGTATGAACAGTTTGTAGCATACCGTAGATGATGTTATGAATCTGTTTTTGCCAAATAATTTACGATCACATCGAACCAGAATGCCCACGAAACATTGCTGCTGGGGTAGGTGCAACTCTCAGACAGCCGATATTGAGATCGTGGAAGATTGAATGGCGAGTCTTTCATTCCTTTTCCAAAGCTACGCTCCAATCTAAAGAAATTCAGAGAGCGGGCCAGGGCATGTGGACAGGTAACCGTGCAAGACGTCTTGTTGATATATTTATATTACCGTCGTGCGCAGCTAATGGACGGGAAAATTTTGGGCCAGAGAAGGTTAACAAGGGCACCTGTATCTGTACAACGCATTTCATCGGTGGAAACGGTCCAACAATTGAGCATCCTAACCCAATACCTGTTACTTCCCAATCAGAAACTGAACTTCAGCGCTTCATGCTCCTGCACATAAAGAAACATCCTGTGTTGATCCCCCCATGCCAAAGCAGCAAAAACAAGAACCAAGAAACCATATTTAAACATAAACAGGTTCTCAAGACTCAATTATATGTTAGTGTTAAAAGTATGATTTGTTTTCTTAACTGCAGTTAAGATCAAAACAGTTTATATCTATTTGTTGTATTTTTCCACTGAATATAACAAGACAGTTCCTTGCCGACTCTACAAAACACTGATTAATTTTACAATAAAGAATAATAGACACACTTCCATTACATTTAACCGAGTACCATTTATTTATAAACATTATGGCTATTATGAACCAGAACATGGAAAGCAACATTATAAATTAAAACAAACTATACATTAAAACATTGGTGCACAGACAAAATAAGAACACTATTGCTGTGCCAACTTGATTATTCTGGAAAGAGAAATGATGAAAACAAAAATGCGACACATTGCACACAATTTCTGCAAACTTTTCTTCATCAAAGGGTACACTGACAATGTGGAAGCCTTTTATTGTGTACAACACAAAGTCAAAATTCTGTACACCATAAATTCCCATCTGTCCCTGAACTTGAGTGTAATAAGCACTGTTGTGCTTGAGGTGAAGAAGCTGTGCATCTTTCAATTAACCGCGGTGTATACAGAACGGGTACATTTCTCTTTCTTGGAACCCAATCGAGACCTGGAGTGGTAGCGGGTAAATCGTCTCCCATTATTTTAGAAATGAGCACAGACGGGTCAGTATCTGGTTTGTTCATGATGGTTGAAACACCGAGGCTGTGATTCGTCCTAGCCTCATTGCATGCCAGGCTGAGTTATCGGTTTGCCCTTTAGTATCTGAATCAATGAGTTCAAAATCAGCAGGGGCGTATTTGACAAATCGGACAAAATTATCTGCAGTGCATTCAACTGTGGTGACTCCCGGTATGGCTCGAGCAGACTGTATGATGTGCCCGACAAACTCCTCTGCTCTATCCAGCACACCCAGTGAGAGGCATCTTGGCTCTGGCTCTGTAGACTGAGATGAAGGTTGACTCGGGTCTTTCGAGTAGTTCCATGACTTGAGCATGAGGATTGCTCTGTTAAAGAGAAAGAATCAATAAACTGACTTCATTCTGTATGCATACCCCAGTTGTCTATTTTGTACAATCAGTTCTATAAATATTGCACTTTATTCGGCTTCATTTTAGCATATGTGCATTAAACTGAAGCATTTCCATACCTGTCTGATTTTGTGTGCTGGAGCTCTGCAGCTGTTTCTCTGAGGTGGGCAACCTGTCACTTGACAAGGGTAAAATGCATCAACTTGTTTATCAAGTGATGACTCTAGTTCGGTTCTATACCTAGAACAGATACAAAAATGATAGTAGAAATTACTCATGGACTTAATAATCCTAACTGACAACTTTAGGCTGGGATATATACAGCTTATGTTATCTCATATGAGCCAAAATATTTGTCTCACCTCGCACTATTAATTGCAATATCCTGTACTGGCACAGGATAGTCGTGCTGTCTTGAACGTCTCTGCTGGAGCACATGGCCATCAGCAAAAAATATATAGTCTTCGAAAGACTTGTAGCTCTTCACTTCATTTTGTGGTAGTCAGAGCGCGATGCTATCAAATAGTTGAAAATATCGTAGAGAGTATTCTCCGGATTACCACAGAAAAGTCAGCGGAGAACTGCAAACTAGACTCCGAGCACGGGGCAATACCAATTTCGCACGACTACAGTCGGTAATCCGTCGTAGTAACCCGGCTATCCATCCAAAAACTCCGCAGTTGTTCGACTTTCCAACGCGAAAATTGTGCGCCATTGTTGTGAACATGAACCTCTTTTCTCACGTACCTAGTTACGCGTGCATGCGTAATTAGGGTTATCGGGAAATAGAGTATTGATATACCAGTTGTATTTGACATACATAGTACCATGGGCGCCTAAACAGATGGGCTTTAATGTGTTATGCTTGGAATGTGGTATGTGGTACATGAACGCATACTAATCTCCTTCTGTATGGTTTGGTGCATGAATCGTCTGATTGCCTACCTTAACAGCGCATAGATGAATGGATGTCAAGGTATATGATGAATAAGAACAACCACAAGGAATGGATTGGCATACGCAAATCTCAAATAGCTGTTTTTCTCGTAAAAATCGAAATATGAATGCAAAAGACAATGGTCCTCGTGACATCAATGCATGTATTTGTCAAACGTTTGCATAATATCATTATCGAATGCCTGCATAGTACACCAGAGAAACGCCTCGGTAAAGTGCATTGTACTCGAGGTAAATAATGATTGCATGGATGTATATTTGCGTAACATTTCTTATTGGCTGTTTGCTATAACCACGATTTTAAGAGTGTAGACATAGCAACATCCAACTGATGAGAATAGGTCAGTATTCTTCGATATTAAACGTCAAGGAAACAAACAGTAGATTTTTGGTGATATTATGGGTGCTTTGCTCATGTAATGCAATATTTTACGACGTGCTTAATCACACGATGCAATGTTGATTGTGCTTACAATGTGTGGTGATGTTTCTTAACGACTTGCGCATAAAATCATGCAAGATCTTGAGATGGTGATATATATTATGAAATACGTTAGGGTACGGGACGCCATAAATTTCCCAGTACAGATGCTACGGCTCAAATTGTAGCCAATTATCATGGCGGCTCCTTCTTTGGAAACACATAGTTGCTGTTACGAATATTATGTTAGCCTTTTAACTGCGCAATAATATGATTTATGCTTATGTTGCAAAATAACGGTTCTTGATACTGTCATAAACACAAATGATGCTGAAAAACATTTGATTGTTGTCACAGAACCGTTTGCGAATTAGTATTTAACGCCTCATTAACTGAGGCAAATGCAGACTAGACAGATGTGCCTTATGGGACTCCCTTAACACCAATGGCAAAACGCAATGCTTCTCACGAATACTCCAATAACCTCGTCATTCGGTTTTACCACGGGCTTCATCAGCTACGCTTGGTTCATTTGTCGCTATCAATATGGTTCTGCATCCCTTGTGACTGATAATTCTATAATTACTTCGGGCAAATTAAATAAAACATTGAATCGAAGTCCGACTTTGACACGTATTGAATACTAGAGTATTCAAACGTAGAGCGTTATCTACTGAGTGACTGTAGTAAGCCCAAATGTTTATATATGCAAGAGTTATTTTGTAATTTCCTTGAAAATAACTGATGCTGCGTCCATAATTATTTTACAGAGCAATACGTATCTAATGTATTGCAGACCGCTTATCCAATTCGTAATTCAGGTATTGAGTAAATAAATATCGACCCTTAGTTTTACATATAAAATAACTCAAAAGTCTATTTGAAATAGAGGATAAAAACCATATGTTTGTCATGGGTTAATGACCGATATAATGCACCTTAGTCAAAACAATTCCGTTCAAAAGTCCCAAAAACATATAGAAATGATTATTCTTTTTAACAGCAGTTTTCTAATGCGTCAACACAGATGAAAGATTGAATGTTATCAGTAAGGCAATATCACACGGCAAGATATGTTATATCACATGTGATGATGCCGACTATTATGAGAAATATTGATTTTATGGATGTCAACCATCAAGTCAGGGGTTGACTTCCAGAGGGTATATCCCTTCGAAGAAAACATTAACAAACGGGCCAATATCGTATTATCTTAACATTGCAAACGTTGTTAGTCTGTAGACATACAAATTTCATCGAAATTGTTACTTGATGCTGTCACAAAGCGTAATGTTGTTAGCATAAACTCGCGAATATGCCACATTTGATTGACTGCTTGGGGGCTATTTGAGAGGAACTCGAATTGGATATTGTCACGCAGATGCAATAAATGATGCGCGATTTTATTGGCGCTTTTTGTTATGAAATCGAAATATTTACGACCTGTTAAACCAAACACAATCCAGAGATGCAATCAAAAGTGTGTTGTGCTTAAATAAAATTGCTATATTATGCCACAAAACGCTGATGCTGAACACCATAAAATCCTTCGATATTGCCTTTAACATAACATCAACCACTTTCTATGTAAAGGCACAGATCTTGTTCGTGGCGGCTTTGACATTAAGTTTTGGCGGACTCTATAGTTTGTTTTGCTGCACGCGCACTGAATGTTTACGTTGCCAAATAAAGGTTGTTACTAGTATCATAAATCAACATAGAGAAGAAAACAACGCTCTTTTGTTGTCAAAGTTCCGTGTCATATCCCGCTTCACCTGCCAGAACAAATATGGCTTTGTGAACGACATCCAGCGGCACCAGCGAAAGCCACACCAATGTAGTAGCGCAATGCTTGTCATAGATACCCTAATTACATCTTTAGTCGGTGTTGTTGCGGGCTCGCGGAGCTAAACTATGTGCATACGTCGCTATCAATACATAACTTGTTAAATTCCCCAATAAATGTGTGCAAATGAAATATGAATAGATATCTGACTGGGACACGCATTAATACGAGACGAACGCACGAACTTCGTACCTAATTAAATGAGTAACTGCTCTCTACTGTTATACGTATCGTTGCCAAATGTACTCTCCTGTCAAAACTCACTACTGATTAATCCCACTTCTCACAACTGCAATGCCTTGCGCCGTCAGCGTGCGATATGGCGGATATCGTTTGGTTTATTCCTCATTGATATACATCATGCCGTCATCGTAATACAAAACATTCGGTAGCATATGTTGCAAAGCTTCTGGTTGTAAAAAGAATATTTGTCTGGGTCATGTAGAGAGCTACATTTATGATCAATTTGTCGGCAATGTGACATTCGAAGATCTCCTGGTCACCTTAAAACACTCGTTATGAGTTTTAAAAATGATTCTAATTCGACCATCAAACGGTTGATAACATTATTGTAGGTATCTTTGCCATTCGGAAATCAAGTAGAATTGAGAATCTTAGGGAACTGTGTGCACTGTGGAAACGATGCTCATATCCCATATAGTATAAAGATGAATAAAGTATATTCATATATTCAATATACATTAACAGCGGCCATCGACCAGTGGCAGCTATAGTCGATTACTAAATAAGTGGCATCAATAGCATTAACTGCTCCATAATGTCACGTTGCGACCACCGTTAAATAAAGTACAAACTTATGTGTAAGATTCATATCAGCTACATTCATACATTCTTCTGCCACACACGCCTGTGCCACAACACCTGCACCATGTAATCCATTATGCAAAGTCATAATGTAGGCATTTAGATTTCATGCCAAGTGGAAATCACTCGGCCTTGTCTAAGCTATTCAATGTACGAATCATGCCTACATAAAGTGTCAACATACGTGCCAGATACCGATTCAGCTTGATTACCCGGTGAACTAAGATAATTGTCGTCGTAAACACTAATGCATTGATATCATTCGCATAAGGTGCTGTATTATATATCATTGTATCAGTCGCAACGTATTTCTTATCCACTAGTGTAGACAGTGGTCTATCTATTGAGACAGGTAAACATGACAAAGAATATCGTGTTTATCGAATTAATTGGACCTTAACATTTTTTTATATAAACGAATTGTTTGTTACATGGCGTATTGCTTCAAATGATATGCCTCAGACAAAGCAGTTCAATTCAATCGCATATTCGATCTAGAGATGGCATGTCCTCAACGAATTCGACATCGTGAAGACAATTGGCTATGAGAATCACATTTCCAAATAATTTTTGTATAAGACAACGCTGCTCTTGTTATTCACATCGCTTTCCCTTTTTAGCAATATCATATACTAAATACCTGGTGGGTCGCAGGTTATTTGCTGTGTTTGATGCTTATTCGAACCTGCTTAAAGGTAATGACTACATGGTGAAATAGCAATAAACACCATGTTCTGAGAGTTCCCGCACTGAACTAGCACACCACGCCTTGCTATTTCCAGATACAAGGTTTTCCATCATACGCGTGAGTGAATTGTGCAAAAAAGCAAATAATTTAAGTCAAATTTCCAATGCTTGTCACTTCAAATATTAATGAAACCAAACAGTTATTGGAAATGTAACGTCACATTGTAGCTGAATATGGCATACTACGTAATCAATAACTGTAATATGTATCATGGTAAACATACACCACAATACTATATCCTTATTAGGCATCTAAAGCATTTTCGCAAGCAATTGTTCGAAAGTTGCTGGCACGTATCATCAACCATGCAGTTATACAGGCTTTTGGAAAGTTTCTTGCTGAAGAGCTACTTAGTAATTGAGCAATTGCATTTGCGAACAAACACTAGAATCAATTTCAACCACTTACTGTTATGCATTTGTTTTGGCAGCCTGCTAAGAGCCAATGTGCAGTAAGTTGTGTAACCCGCCGTATATTTGAAGAATGCGAGTACATGGCAACTCATTAATTTGAAGCATTTAAGGCAACTGTCTTCAGTTATTTAATGTTGTGCGTGTTGACTCACTGCGCTCGACAATACAGAATTAAGTATTGATAAAACCACCAGCAGAAACTTAAACAGGCATAATCAATTTATGCTGTAATAATGTGATCATATGATCATATCGAACTCAACACAAAGCTTATTCAATAGTTTGAATACAGCTTCCCTGCAATACGAACCTTGTTCAAATGCTGTTAATCAATACCTATATAAAGATTTAGATTCAAAACACTTTGCGATTTCAGGCATATAATTAAGAACAAAATATTAGCCTGTATGATGGGGCCTCGCCATTGCGCTTATACCCTTATAATATTCTTACCATCGGAATTTTAATCATTGCTCTTTTGCAATTCTCATTATGCATTGATATTATGATAGCAAGATGTAAATGAACCACACACAATGCACACACCTTACTGGTTGCAAATATTAATTGAGTTAATTTTCATCAATGTCAGCACGTCATCTGACCATCGATTTTCTACTAAATAAATATCTTATATATTTACCACTTTACTAATCGACTGGACTTCAGTTACTCACTTGCAACTGCAATTCCCCGCTGCTATGCTTATTTTAATAATCCAGAACACGAGTGAGCATTCTGCATATATGAATCGTGCCCCGGTAATAATAACGCCAAATAAAAAATGCAATTGGAATACATTACAACAGCCTCTGTGGACCGTTTTACTTGTTACATATCAATAGCGGATGACTTAAAATAGTGAATTTGTCATTCGATGCTACCGCAACTGTGATATAAGTCTGATTATACATCAATTCAACATAAAATTCTGAAGATGAATATTAAAGAAAACAACATCTCTGATTCGCTATTTGAAACGAAATTGCATTTATCTCAAGATAAACACAAAAGTGCTTCTTATAAAGGATTCGTTATGTGAACTGGGGTAATGGCTCGCATTCTGGTTGATTTATTGTTTCCGCCTAATCTTTCGTACAGTACGGTTAGATATCATTTTGCCGTTGATTCTAGAATTTACTTAAGTGTACAATACTCGCTTTAGTTTACGAACACGCATGTGGTATATGCATGCTCATGCGCAAATGTTGAGCTGGACAATGATTCACAGATCTAATTATGCTAAGATCATAAGTAGGTTAAATATACTTGTCAGGTTTTAAATGGGTGATCTAGCGTATATTGCTTTATGATCTACATCATTAAGATGTTAAGGTATAAAAAATGATTAGGGTCCGACTTGACTAGCAAAATGCGGTAATAACCGTAGCTGCCTTCGTTCCCTAGTGTATCATAGCATTCTCAACACATAAGATGACCAGTTTGCAAATGTCAAGTTATTTTTCCATGTGCATTTATGCGGTCAGTAATGGTATCAGTACAATGCATTGGAACCGACTTCAGTCTTCAGAGGTAGAAACATTGAACATCAATCTTTCGTTTCGACCCGGGAGCGATCAACACCATGTATTGGCGAATGAGCCGGATTAGGGCTGTACACGACGGCTTGGTATTTGCGCAACTTTGAAAGGGGCGTCGATGGGATAGCCAGATTAATACGGCACATGAAAATGCGTTATAACCTGAGCCATTTAAGCTTATATCCACGAAGTCATCACCCATTCGGTTGCGACACCAGGCAGGTACAACATTAGTCATGTTTTCTTACAGACCAACAACATTGCCAATTTCCTGTTCCTGTCACCATAGCACACACCAGAGGACCATTTAATATTGTTAGTCGGATACAATTAATGAGTAGTCACATCAATTTGAAATCACATAGGTTTGCTTTGATTTATTTACGTTTGTGCTATTACTTATAAATAAAATCGAGCTGCCTTTTAAAGTATTGCTGAACCCGGCGTGCGTTGATGTTTGCAAATGCCTATGTATCTAGTAGCGCAATGTAATTGGTTATGAACCGACAATTAGTGACTAGCTATCCATGCGCTGCTGGCACACGGTACATGTCTTTACCAGCCCATTTTGATGTGTTGTCGTTTCCCTTTCATTAACATATGTTGTATTGTGTGTTGATCTTTACTGTTTTACATCCCCACGCACCCGAATACTTTTGCATACATTCATAACTTCTTGCCTTTTTGTAGCAAGTGGTTGTATTCATCCAATAGGTTCCATAATTAAGATATATGTACATATACCACAGATTCATTAGTGAAGGTGTTGCGCTGAGGCTTTTGTGGTTAGCATTAGGCATCCCCTGGAGCAGCATATTAATGCTTAAAACATTGCTCTAGACGTCAGAAGAATTAAAGAGACCACGACTTGCAGTGAAAAGAGGCATGAAACATGTATTTCTACATGCACCTCCTTGCTGGCAGTTAATCACTCAATCCCCTGATTAGCCATTGTGTACCGGATGATACACAAGGATGATATGCAAGGATATCCGACGGCAAAAACGCTAGCGCAAGTCATAATATCGATAACCATTATAGTTTTTCATACAAACCAACGTGCAAAGACTTTCCTCCGACAACCAAGGAGCTACGAACTCCGATGGCGGATAAAACCATCATATTATTTAACCCACTGGACTAGTGCTACCTTTAATTGATCGGTCAAGGCATGTGATTGCTCCAGCAAGGGCAGTGTGCAACTGGCGATGCAGGGCGGTTGCTACCAATGGTAATTTGTCAAGTTTGGCCGCTATATTGAATTCATTAGCGCTAACCTACGAACTCAAACACGCTCAACAAATAATGTTAATGAGCGCTCCGGGCGATTCCATGTTATTATGCCTATTTTGTCATTTTTCATTTAAGTCGTCTAATGCCACCTTAATCTTCTGCTAGAGTTTGCAATGTAGGGGTAGCCTAGCTAGGGGTGCTCCAGGAATCTCACAAGAAGTTACATCACTCTATAGAAATATGATACTATTTGGGACGTCATCACCTTTAGCAGTCGACTGTAATGCAACGGTTCTAATTAAGTAATTGAGCACACAACGAAAGCTCTGAAAATATGGTCGCCGGAGTATGCTTGTGGTTTATTTGATATTAACTGACAGTAAGCTAACTGTAGCCCCTTATAGGGGCAGATTACACTTTATACCTGTAGTATCTAGAAGTGCTCAGAAGTAAACGTGCAGGGGTTGTAAAACAGTTCGGTAGTCTTGTAATTGCCAACTTCGTAAGCGGACGTGATTGAACGCATAAATGATAGGCCAGCATTCGTTGCTCAGTAAACTTAACGCATCGTTTGACGACTTCGGTAAGAGGTCAGCTGATTGCTGAAGTCTATGCAGGTTCTCAAGGAGAACCAGGTATATTTCAAACAGAGGCGTATGGGCAATTTATGAACGCATGGCAGTTCGACACTATGCCATTACACCCCATTATTTTTTACTTAGACATTGAAAAGCCTTTGGAAATCGGTAGGCTCCATTCCAATGTATGCCAATCCATTCATCTGCTTAAAAATGATTCACATCAATCTTTCCATTATCCAGTAGGACAAGAATATGCATCGTTACTATTATGAATAGCATTCCTATACAGACAATGGATGTAAATTGGAGCGCCAGCCTTCTATGTAAACATGCTTTTAAGTATTCAAATAGTGATTGTGTAATATTGCCATAGTAACACCATAGTAAATATAAATAAGTTGGAAGACTGAAAAGCCATGTTTTTGATGGGAATTTCACCACAAGCTAACTATTGAGCTGCATTATTGAGATCAGCAGTGTCGAGAAAACAGAGGGCAATTGTGAAATTATCCATATACATCAATCACTAAGCATTATTCTCATCTGCCGCTTTGTACTTCACACAGTATTCTCTTAGAGATCAAAAGGGTGCAGGGTGCGTCAAATCAATGCACGAGCCAATGTATTTATACATATATATATATATATATATATATATATATATATATATATATATATATATATATATATATATATATATATATATATATATATATATATATATATATTTAATCGAAATAAACTAACCATATAATATGTAACAAGTACCAACAATTGCCTTATGTCCATGCTTAATTCTTGACCTAGGTTTAGAAACGAATATACATTTTTCGCATTACATATACTCTCAATTATTAAAGTCAGAATAAATGCGCCCCTCGTAACAAATGCGTTTATTATTTAATTTAAAGTGCATCGCTGAGGGTGATGTAAACTATTTTACAGTTCCATCAAAGAGTTTATAGCCGAGTTAAGCGGGCTCACTTCGTGTGGCTCTGCGGTTATGACTTTCCTAGTTATAATACACTGCAATCGTAAGGTGGTGCTTTCGTGGAAATAGCACCTGGAAATACTGGACTGACGTCACTGCGCTTGAGGAGAGTGGGGAAATGGCGTTCCGCAGAGCCTTTCCACAACCACAGCATGTCGCACAATAGGCTAAATGTAGCAAACATAGTACATTATTTCATAGATGTCAACTCGATAAATTGCCAGGTCTGTGGTACATCTATCCCACCCCCACCCCCACCACCCCCTTCCTGACTTGCAATCAAATTTTTCGGAGAAATTATCGTTTGGAGCACTAAGAAATATCACCATATTGCTTAATGATCAATGATAGAAAGGGCTAAATGGTAACTAACCGCTGATCAGCCGGTCGACCAGAGATCTCTCAGTAATATGCATATATTATCCGCCAAGTGGTAGAGCTTTGTCAAACATTTTCCCGTACAAATTTCATCCCTTGCTTACACTATTATACAAGTAAATGGCAAGCCATGTTTCCGTATGTGATGCAATTTTCTTCTTTTCCTGTGGGACATGCAAATAAATCTAAAGTGTGAATTAATGTTTTGCATACTCAAGCGTTCGAAATTCAACCTTACAAGCCAAGGTTATCAGGGTCACGTCTTATCATTGCCAAACAATATCGATCCATCAATTGGTGGCCGACCTTTAACTTATAGACAAAAACAGGATCGCCCTAAATTATTAGTTTTACTCACTGAAAGTCTCGATAGAGTACAATGTCTATCCACCATCGGCTCGTAGAGACGCTGTTATTGTACTCACGATAGGACCTGTAGGCCGGTTCTAATATGTATCTGTGTTCGGTTGGAGATTCACACCGTGTCCTGATGCCTATGCGTATGTAAATTACATCGTGCACTTTAGCCGAAAAGTCCTGCAAGAAGTTGGTTTCATTACCTGTGGAGTTTCTTGTTACGCAGAATGCGTCGACCTGATATGAATAGAGAAACTAACACATTTGGCAGCGTCATCACGTTATTAAATACGGTGAAGCGCCGCGGGAAATTGCTGTTCGTTTTTCACTTTTTAAGCATATTGCTCCTGGAAACATCTATTACACAGGGTGCGCTGACATTTTGATGACATCGAATGTCATCCAAATTATACGCCTGATTGGACAAAATCCCAGACATTACCAGGAGAACCTTTGAGTTTTGTTATGGACAACCATCTAAGCCAATAGATATGTATAATGCATCTCCAATTAGACCGCAGTGCGTCTAATGCTTGTTTAGACTGCGGCCAGCTGTAGTTCATTCACTAGACATAGTAAAGGGCTAGCATAAAACAATAGTTAAGGTTGTGCTCGGGGCACGGTTTTAGCGATATCATCATCTTCCCTCGTATACAACTTTATATGGGAATATATTATCTTCAGCAATGCCAACTAGATATCCGTATGCATCTGAATAACCTTCTTAGTGCCACGATGACAAGTATATAATTTTAGTAAGAGTATATTAATGATTGCAATGGTATTATCTATTCACAATATATTATCAGGGAAGTGTGTTCATTCGACAGCTCTCTACATAAAACCACTATCATATGTTAATTGGGAGCCACTGTTACCAGTGCAATAACTGTATTAAGCGTCGAATGGTCCGCACAACCGCACGCATATCATAAGCAAGATGGCCCATTCTAATATACGGTTGAGATATCTTAAGGCCGTATGTCTAGATGTATATATAGTGTTGCATCATTTGGCATCGAACGATTCAACAGTGAATCCAAACCAAGCACATTGTGTCATGTAAACATTACCAATGTTCTTGTGAATCATATCGGTGTTTATAAAACCCAGAATAATGGTTCAATCAGGCAAACTGCACTATTTAGAAGCACTTAATAGAAAGCATCTACCAATGTACTAGAGTTTACCCTCATCTCACTCTATTTGGGTCAAGAAGATTTGAGCCAGTAAAACAGCTCGATAGCATTGCCAAAATGTGATATTGTAACGTTAAGAATCTATATCGATGCGGAATGAGTCAGGGTTTTAATATGTTTTACCTTGATATCTCGATAACAGGAACCTACTTAACAATAGCTTAATCGTATTGTTCTAGATTTGTAGCCCATAATGCATTATCTTTGTCAGGCACGCTTCTGTCAGTAAGCTAACGACCAGGGTGATTATTTGTCTATCAGTGCTCCATAGGCAGTACATGGTATTGTGGACTAGTTCTGAAGCCAACTGAGTACACCTTACATATGCAAGTAGTCACACACCGGCTTTTATCACATAAGGCAAGGCTATCTAATGCAGTTCTGAAAGGTAATGATAGATTTAGCATGATCAGCCCTAGTGATTTGGAGGATTAATACCCCTTTTGTATTTAGCTGTGACATAAATGGAACAAATGCAGCTGAATAATCTATGATATTGTGTCTGGATGGTAAAGGAGACTACTCATTTATTAACGTACCATTTAATTTATTAATAAGAGTGATTTGAGACCAACACTACCAAGGCTTTACTGTCATGATTGTTCGTATAGTTCGTGGATGAACTGGGTAAATACACCTGTGCCATTTGAATAAAATGCTGTACTACAGCCTATTTTATGCAGCAAATACACGATCCATATCTATTTCATAGCCAGATACATGCAAAGTAAAGAAAACCCGGATTATTTCAGTTATACGCTCTGGATTATATTATATGATCATTTGGCTGATTTGCAATAACTCCCGTTGACAAAAAAAAATTAAGTTGATATATGTTGAGGCGAAGCACTATTCACACGCTACTAACCAGATAAGTCGCCTGGCGCGGCTCTGTGTAAATCAGGCTACGCTAATGAACAAACACAATGTATATGATCTATATAGTCAGTAACGGAAGCTTGACGTAGCAGCAAATCATTTTATCATGTTCCAAAATCCACCTTTTTGTGATTGATGATGGTCAGTACCTTAGCATGTCTCTTTTTGTCAAGACTGCTTTCAACACCAGATATTTGCCTGTGCGATATAAAAGTTGACCGGGAATGATTTTATAATGCGAATGTGAGTTTCAACATCATCAAGCATGCTCTTTATCTTCGCACCCATTCTTAGCCTTTCGTCGTCATAATCAGAAGAACGTAAGGTAAACATATTTTTCAATACACAAAACAATACCCAGAGCAATCTACGCTTGCTGCTGAATAATTTTGGCAAAAGGATGCAGCAATATGTTTCCTATGAAACCGCTTTAATCATTGCCATATGGTTTTGCTCTTTAAAAGGCAAGCGCTTAATTCCACAACGATACTTCGGTTAACATCAGCAGGCAAAAATTGGTTGATAGGAAAAGTGCAATTTAAAATTCGATGCTTCATTAATGAAGGAAGAGTCGTTGTCTTAATATTAATATTATCATGTGCTGTTCCAATGCAGGTGCTAAGTGTGACTAAGTATTGACCATAGATTAGGCTTTGCAGGATAATTAATGTCTAATTAGGTGGTTTGAGCACACTAGCACTAATAATTGTGTTATTGTGGAGTAGTAATATTATATATGAATCACTCACGCACGTCCATGATATACCCATGTTACAAATTTTAGTGAGATACTTTAAACGTATGAGTCTATTCATTGCGAACAATGGTCTGTGAATATAAAGTAAGTAAACATCAATGGAATATTTTTTTCTTTGCTATCAATTGTATAAAAGTTTTGAAGAAGGCCAGTAATTTTTTCTCACACACGTCTATTTTATAGGGCCTAGTCACGATAAAGCACTATCTTCCCAATGACTTGTAATATACCCTCTTATTGACAATTGAACGCATGTTACTGAACCTATAACTCGCATCAATTATATCATGCACGGATATCATGTATAGCAGGTAATCAATGTCGAATGGCTATTTAATGGTTAGAACAAAGGGAACAATCACTTACGGCACATTCGTATTTAAAAGAGTAGTGTTATTGACACATCATGTTCACATAATACGTATTTAATCCACATACAGCAGCATGCATATACTAAAATTCAAAATGTTTTACGAGAGGGCTGTGCATGTAAGTTTTTTGTTTGCATGTTCTTTTTCTCACATATGGTGTTTGATGCGAACGGGTGAGTATACATCAAGGAATATGTGCTCCGAAAATAATGCAACTATGTGTGAACATGTTCATACTTAATTCAAATTATCGGTGCTGCCGTTTAATGGATATCTTGCACCGCTGGTTTAATATAGCAATAGCTGAAGAAGATGACAAAAGTGCACAACCTGCTATACTCAATTTGTTGCACAAAAATACATTTAGGATACATTTCATTGACAAATATATGCACGTTCCAGTGGTTCATATGCTAATATTGTTCTACGCTTAAGCTACAGTTCGAGAAAGGAAATATTAGTTGAGACAATACAAATTAACAATACCATGGCGAATGAACTAGTTATAATCAGCTGCTCTGTCAAGATGTGGCGACCTTTTGAAATTACCGCCGCCCTTAGCTGTATAGCTAAGGTAAATATTTCAGTGATTCCAGTAAAATGTATGCATACTGGCATTAAACATGTCATGTAATCCTGTACTGAATTGTAATTATTTAATAATACTTTATAACTTCGTTGCAGTACAATTTTACGTTGCTGTGTAGGACAGCAGAAACCGTAAGGAAATGCTATTTGTACTTGCTTGATATTCCACATAACTTATTTGGTATGTTTTCATTTTCTTATACCATTGCATGAATATCAGTTTGGGCTTTATCCATTATGTCAACCAAAGATGATTATAACAGTCTAATTGACACAAACAATTTATAGTATGCTGTCATTTATATACAGATATATGTAACAACTTTGAAGTACTTCAAACGCACGGGTCATTGGTGTCAGATTACAGCCCGATCAGCATTCCCTTTGCGTGCGAACTAAAATAAACACACAGTAAACAATTTTTGTTTCATCATAGGCTCCCAATTTATACGAGGCACAATGAGTGAGATTGCACATGCTTTTTGCGTACTGCTGACATTGTCAATGCAATTGTATTGTGCCCCGATGTGCAAAAATAAACTTACTCGTGCCATTAACATACAATGCAATAAGACTCAAATTACTTCAGATATCAAAACCGAGTTTTGTAGTAGATCACAAAACACTCACGCAATCTTTCTTTATGTAACCTGAATTTGATTGTGTATAAACTCGTAGCTAAGCCGTCTGGCTTGTAGCCCTGGTACGACAACTACTTCTAAGCTTAACCAAATGCGATGGGAAGTTGTAAACATAGCGTGTTAGGAATATGTATTGAATTGGTAGAAGGCTTCTGTAAAAACGAAAGTAAGAGAAATCATCCTCTCGAATTTGGTCTGACATTCTATCGATTGCTTTTTTCGGGGTGTTTCACAGCGTTGTGACAATGACTGCATAAATGTAATGCTTATATAGGTAAAACCATGGCTCAGTAAGGCAATGTAGTATGCCAAACATACCGATGGCAATATCAAATACTGTTGTATGAAGATACACCTGTACGTGCTATGGCGAGTGATATCCTTAAAAAGCTGTTATCGTAAACGGGAAGGTAATCGACATTCCTGAGATGGTGGTTTATACATGATTAAATACAATAAACTCACTCCAAGTCCGACTGTAATCGTTGCAGCTGGATAGCATCAAGCGATTGAGAGATTTTGGCACGATACATCGCAATCTTTCTCAATATAAATAGTCTGCTCACATATATAAGACATTACATTCACCTGTACGATTCTCCAATGTATGTATATTTTTCACGTTGCTTGAATGTAGCAAAGTTGCATCATGTCAATGGACTTGATGAGTATTTGCCGCTCCGTGTTATGATCGTTTCAGGAGCAATAGGCAGAGCTATTGCTATCGGGTGCATTCCCAATAATGCAAGAATTATTGGATTTGATGATAATTAGGGTCGTATCCTGCATGCCGTTGACGCGTACTACCTTGATTCAATAGAAACAATGTCTATATTTGCATGAGGATAAGTGAGGCTTTGGATTCATAAACCATAATGTCTGCTTAAAGCTTCTGGTTTATGTTTTGGTCGGTACTTTTTTGCACACAATTTCACATGCGGTGTTTTCCGAATAAATATCAGCGAGTCGGATATTGGACTACACTATTCGTGCACAGGGGCAGTCTACAGCATGAAACTGAATTATTAGATCAATTAAAATTACATCAGATTACCAAGAGAAAATATCTTGACGGCGTTAATACACAGGTTGTTTGTCATCTGAGTGGTTGGTTACATAAAGCGTCGATTACATCTTGCACTAGGAATACGCCACATCCGATGACAAATCTGCACTTACAAAGAAAATAGACTGAAATTGAAAGTAAGTGTTCCGTAAGTAAGCTATCCAGAGAGCGCTGGCGGGAAGGTTTATTGTCTTACGTTTGGCTGATCACGTTTCAGAGCACATTCAGCGTTTCCAATAACACATTGCCACTTACGAATACAGTTGGCTGAGATTTAAACTTTTACTGTCTCAAAAACATTTCGGGACCGAGTTCAGATGGTATAGCATCATCAATTAGTAGAAACGACCAGTCTATGAGCAAACATGAAGCAGATTGCACGTTCGCGTGACAAAGTTGTCACTCGGAAGAAGTAACCTATCAAGCCATTCACTTTTTATTTATCTGGGCGCCATTAATGCTTGCAAGCATATACTTAGATGCTAGTTAGATAATCCATTTAGGAGTTCATATGACACCATCATAGCCATGTCAATTATGTACATAGCTATGCATGTGAACGAATTTGATTAATTGTGCTAGTGTTATTCATTTCAATACCGGGAACTACTAAATTGCGGGCCTGATGTGTACTATTACAATCTATAGTTTACTGCTTTCTATTCCTTATGATCAACCTAACAATTCAGGCATTGTTCAACACCATGCTCTCAGCTCGAGTGAAAGAGTTGTAAACAGTCCAACAAGTTATTAACAAGCTGTAAATGTTGGACAATACCGATGCCACATAGATGCCATATAGCGGCGGATACAAGTGTATACAACCGAATGGCGGATCAGCGTATTTTACATGTATCTGCCCGAATACAGGCAGCATTTCGAATTCCACCGTCCCCTGAAACAATAAAAACAGTTCGTAGTTTTAAGTACATCTCTGTTACAATGAAGCTTTGAGAGACCAGTTACCCCGTGGCTCAGATGATCACGTTTAATGACTGTTTCATCTCTGAAAGAGGCTGCACCCAAACCGGTAGCCTGATAGAACGGATGTGCACCATCGCCCCAGCGTAGTCGGCTTTGCAGCCCAGTCTTGGTAACGGGTTTGTGCCTAGTGGGCGCGGGCACTTAAAGGGAGCGATCAAAGCATCACAATGATCCCCATCCTTCATTGTCTCGTTCATGCAAGTGACATCTTAACCCCTCCATTGCATACTTTTAAGTTGAATCCAGTAGTCAGTTATGAGAACGTTACATGTGGCCCTTCTCAGATTTGCTGTTCTAATGTTTCATACCAGGATTTACCTTTCAACATTAACATAAAGCGACACTGCGACGTATATAGCAGGCCAACTGATCTCAATAACTCTTCTCACAAGTTAAAATTGCATAGGTATAATAAAGCTGCCTCTAATTACACTTGGCGTTTTGACCACTACAAAATGACTGTTGGCAATTATCATGTGCAGCGTGAAAGATTTAATTGATCTAGGATTGATGGTGGGGCCCATGTGCTATTCAAAGGCCACAGGATCATTGTAGGATACGAGATTGGATGCGTTGAGCTCTCCTGATAACATCAGGCTTCACTAGTCGGCAAGCGTAATACTCCTCATGTATTTAGGCAGTGATTCGGGCTGATTTCTATGCGCTTAAGTATATATTGTGATTGAAATAGTCACTGTTATGATAAGCGCATACTGGCTACTATGCGTTATAGGAACTGAAACGTGCAAAAATAGGAATAGGATGAATATAACACACCGGATTGCGCGGGGGGGTGGGTTGAGCGGTAAACTGATCCTCACTCGGATAGGGGTGTGCCCGCGGGACCTCGAAAACCCGTACCAAATGGCAAAAAAACCCCGTCGTACCCGAATGTATAAACCGTCGTACAAGACCGAGAGGGGAATACCTGGTTTCGTCTAAATCAGTTCCCAATATATGTACGTGGTCTTTTAACGTGTTTATATCACTTCGTATGATCGGCCATGGATGAAAGCCTTTTATGGTCCCGTAAAACATAAGACTGATTGAATGCTCTCTGCATATATGTTCTGCAGTCAGGGAATGCATCATTGTATTGAATGACAATCATTAATCTGAACAACTTAGTAGTTTATACAAGAGAATTTTTTAATGCACCTATCTACATATAGCTTTGCTTCTAAAGGCACGCTTACAAGTACTGGCTGAATCATCTCAGCCAGCTGCTCGCTCGTAATGACAATCATTACTGGTCTCCAAAGTGTTAAGTTTTTTACCTATCTACATATTTTCGTAAAGGTACAAATGGCTCTTAAGCTCCCCTTAAGCTCCCTTAAGATTTATTGGCATTCAAACGGTAAAAATTTTAAAACGCCAGAATCATCGCCCTAGTGGTGGGGCGGCGATTTATGTGCTTGCCACTGATTACACCAACAAGCAGTTAGAATGTTTTACATCAGATAACAAGGTTAGTCGTCTGGTGATGACCTGGTTCTGTGTGATGTATTGTGTTTTTCTTTTGTTTTGTAAATAAGTGTGATAGACATTTACGGTTGTGTATGTCTTCTTGTTTGCCAATGGTTTCATTGTTTCGTGTTTTGCCGGCATAAACATACTGTCAAAACAGTCCTATCTCTATTAACCCAAACAAAAGGTCATCGTTTGACTACATCCGGTTGCCAAAATCCGCACATATATCTGTTACTTATGTGTTGAAGGAATGGCAGTGTGTTTGAATGGACCCGTTTGGGATAGATCATCGAAAATATACATGGAGCGACATGACCTGTTCTGGACTGCGAGAAAGCTATGGTCGAGAAAGACGTAGTACCCTCTTGTTTTTGCAGCCACGTGACACAAACAATCGTGTGTTTCAACATTCAATGGTAAATATAATCAAATTGCAGCATCCGGTTAAGCCAGAGGGTTAATGCACCAGTTTCCCATTCAAACACTAACAAGATTATTAGCAATTAGTATTGGCTTAATACGAATGACGACGTATCGATGTTGTGATGATTATTAGGTGTCCGTCAGTGAACCGTCAGCAGCAGTAATACACCGAGCGCTTTCCTTGACAATCGGCTTTTGAAAAGCATTCCTTTCACAGGGGTAACCATTGATTTTGTCACTACTCGGCACCTCGCGTCAGAAGCTGATCATCGCTTTATTCCTAGCACAGATATATGATGGCAGCGGATATAAACGTGGCAGTAAAATAAACCAACAATGCATTTGCATCCCTTGAGGTTGCTCCAGATTCGGCCAACTGCCTTTCGATAGGATGAATCAACGCTACGATCTGCAAGAGCTACATTATTGACCGAATTATTTTCTAAGAGGCCAATTGTCTTTCCAAAATGGTCCTAATATGAGCAAGCAATGCTTTTATCAGTTGTCACATTGGACGTCACAGGCTTTGTTGGGCTTGACAGGTTTAGTGATGTAAGTTTGAAGGGCAGAAGGATCGTTAAAGGCGGATACGACTAATCTAGCCGCAGTAGAATGACGCGAGAGGAGACCGAATATGTACGCCGGCGCATTCAGCCAGTGAGGAAGGCTATCGCCATTAAAGACACCGCTAGCAATGGGTTTATCAATTATCCAATGTTATTCTCTCCTCGTCGGCATTGGTGCTCTGCCTATCGTTCCTGAACAACAAATAGCACACAGCGCTGATTTGTCAACTGGTCGGCCGAATCAAAGCTAAATGGCTAATCCATTCAAACATGCAGGGTTATAATATGCTTAATATATATAAAATATGAATAGATATATTTAATCTGACTAGTTCGTGTGACTCGGAAAATCACAATAAATGACGGCCCTATCTCTGAAAGGGGATGAATTCGACCCTATAGCTCAGTTGTTAAACATCATATTCACGTTGCGATATCACCTCGTTGTTGATAATTACGTTAAAACCTTTATATAACCCTTCCCATTAACAACTCTTGTTCAGCAATAATGAAAGTAGACTAAATGATAACATCACTAAATATTGACATCGAATCATAAGAGAAATATTCATTGTCATTTTCTAGGCGTTAGGTACAGAGGATATGGTAATTTCGGTCGGCTGTTTCCATAAAACGAACACGATTTATTGATTATCTAGATAGTTAGCGATCAATTCAAGATACAAAAATATAATATTTTTAAATTTGGGCAATAACCAATCGATATCCTGGACAATAAAGCTAACCCTGTCCATTCATCTGCACGTTGTTTTATGTTTATCGAATTATTCTTTTAGTTGTAATATAAAGACTGCCTGCAAATTTATTATTATTGATAACTGTTAATTGAGAACTGCGTACATTCCAATATTGTCATTTGTAATGCCATGTGCCAATGTTCATTCGGATTTTATGCGATGAATACACACTAGGATAAAACACAAGGATAGCGCTAAGCAACTATCTGCCTCAACCAACTGCTGAACCCACGTATGACAACAATATTGGTACCGATATACGTTAGACATAGTTTGCAAGCGTGGCGAACATTGTCATTGCCAGACAATGCCTTTAAGTTTATCAATAATAGAGGCTGAAATGTTCGGGAAATCCTGCAAATGGCTTTCATGATATTTGTCACACAGATTGCGAGTGGAACAAAAAAGTAGTAACTTGCACGGGGTAAATAAAACCATATAGTCAACAAAGGTCGCGACTGCATAAGATATCTATTGTATCTTGAGCAAGTGCGTAGCAGGGTGCTAAAGCTGCTTAGAACTTCCACAAAGTACATCCAATACGATCATATATTAATAGTAAATAGACATGCGTTATAAAAGTATACTATTGATGGTAAATATGACCATTAAAGACCTTAAATGTCAAGGTTTAACGAGAATATTTCCTACCCGAGCATCTCCTTACTAAAGCGTAAGGAGTCATAGGTAATAGATCTGCAAATTGGAGTATGATACTTGGGTAGAGAATGGCACGAAATGTATTAATGCCTTTGCATACACTGGTTTTTCACATATTGCCGAAGTACAGCATCGCGTATTGTACACAAATAACCCGTATCAAAACCAAATTTTGTGCCTCCCACCGTGTGAGAGATATTGAGGCAAGCGATAACGAATATGATAGATGTGAGAATAATTGGAACGTAATCGTCGCCGAAGCCTTTAATGTTGCTATCGTTCAGAAACCAGAAAAGTTTAGCAGATTGTGTATGCACTTATGGAATCCAATTATTTGATCCCACTTTTATGGTTTCCCCGAATAATTTACCTTCCAAGCTTCATAGAAGCTGTTTATCGAACATGACCTAAAAAGGGGTATTAAACATTCCGTTATACAAGAAACGTGCAAACGTCTTTCAATGTGATCAATACAGGAGGTACATTATTTGAGAGCTACATGTTTTTCGTAATTGATATAGATCTGCTAACTTAGGTGCTCGAAGAACACGAGGACGCTTTAAAGCCAGTGTCTCAATTAGAAGGCAGTAGAGTCACTACGCAAACACGCACATTCAATTCCGTTGGCGCTAACTGTTTCTGACAATCCCACGTGGTCTTTTAAGTATGGCAAAAATGGTCTGTAGTACTCACGCCTTGTGGAAGTTTATGTCCGTCTCATTGGATAAATCTAATGCCGGCCCATTTACAATCCACCGTTTTTAGCTGCAACCGTGAATATTTCTGCTCACCCAGGCAATTATTTATGCACTATCCATGCTTACAGTCTATGCCTTTTACATTATGATCCGACACGCCGAGTTTAATCGATGGCGAATATAATGAATTTACACAGGGATTCTACAATCATTTATAATTAACGCCGTGCTAAAATGACTATTCATCAACGCTGTCCTTGGATAGCATTAGGAACACAACACTTTATGCTACAATGAGAAGATAAAGCCTATCATCTCGCTCACTGCACTGACAAGCAGCATCATGTTACATTGTATTGGGACCAAGCAGTTGGGTGTGGTGTCTTTATTAGTTACGTCAGCTATCATTTGCCAAAAATAGAATTAATGCGAATGTCTATCGTCAAACATCACGCCTTCTTCTTCGACTCTTCACATTGGAAATGGCCGAGAATAATGTGGTCTGATAAATGTGAGGAGCTTGCACTACTTGCATTAAGCCATTCATTGAAGCAATCATCTCGAGTCGAATTCAATCAGAACCCCTTCAACGTAATCAGTGCATAAACCTGCTAGCATTTCACTTGCATGACATCCGCCATAGCCGCTGTGGTTGGCTAGTAGTTATTGGTTGGCCGGCTGCTAAAATTTCAAGACGCATTTCTTCTGCTAACCATGGAAAGACCGCTTATCATGCAATGTAGCTCGTTGGTTGTTCGGTGGTGCAAAGACAATGTGAGTGCATTGCACAAATAAAGAGAATCATTTGAGGCGTACACAGATGAGTATGTTTGTTCAGCGTTAATATGTGCACGTTTTACGGCACTCGGTGTCACTTGAGATATTGCTTTGGCGCCGTGGGCGGGGTTTCTATTTGACAGTTAAAAAGGGTAGGGTTTCTCAAATCACCGCTGCAACTCCCACACAGAGCATTCGCCGGAATTACGGCTTGGTCGCCATAATCGTTGTGCAATCTTATTACGTCGTGTTGCTGTACAAGCATTGCTCAGAAAATGAGTTTGAACCAGCATTTCCAACCGTTATTGTTCTCACACTTGCGCGATATGTGTTGATAGTATAGTGGATTGTTGGTTATAGACACGAAATGGCGGGCACCAAACGGACAAATAAGTGAATAATTTATCGTGGCTATGATGTATCTGCTATTATGGCGCTTTACTCACGTAACCCTTCTCTCTGGATATGTTGCCTACCATTCAATTTAACAACACTGTTATGTAGATGTATATGCAATAACCAGGTAATGCAATAATTTATCAATAATTTAATTGCCTTCTGCATAACATATTTGGAATGGGTGGACATCAAATAGAAAGAACATTTCATTGCGCTATTTGAGCATCAATATCTTTTGGTCACACACTTCCTTTATTTGACGCCTATAACTCCGATGATGACACGTTGGGATCTTAATTAGTCTCGTTTAACATTTGCAGAATATCTATTTACTATCTCTAAGTGACTCCGTTTGTCTTTGTACGTTATTTATACAAAAGCATGTACATCGTGCGAGTTCTAGAGGCTTGTTCTTTCTTTTTTCTCGGGGTCTTACTTGCTAAAGATGCGAAATATATCGTACGTGCGAAGAAAAGCCGACACCAATAGCATGGCAGCGACCACATATTTAGATATAGAACCCGACTATCGACTATATAGGTGCCCTTCATCATAAATGAAAATGGAATGCGGCTTTGTTGTACTACCTGACAGATTACCTGTTAAATAGTCATTAAATTTGTAGTTATTTTGACGAACATCATGAACGCTATACTCAAGATCTTACCGCATTTCCTCTGCAAATGTGCCAGCATTAACCATGATATAATGGGCATCGCTTGACAATAACAACAAACAATGCCACGTCTATTGTGCATGCTGATTATGTGAAACACACTACCTGGCTAGTACTGTTGTGATAAATGTATCCAGCACTTAACAGCCGCATATAGTGGCTCAGTCTAATCCTTTTTATGTTACTTTGAAATGCTTGGCATGCAAAGAGTGTAATCACAGCATTCAATTGCCTTTATCTGCGCCAATTATCCTAATCAACTTCCAACGCCAGAAACACTAATCAATGCATGCAATTCGTCTAGCCCGAATGTAACACCACAAGGATCCCCTCAACAGGAACCGCAATTAGCGATTTCATTATGAAGTTAATGTCATTTTTTTGCCAAACATTAGTGTCGTGTGATTGTGTGCATTCGAAGCGAAATCTAGTTTGTTCGTGTTAAATATGAATGTGATATAGAGCTCTCAAAATTTAAAAATTATCGCTAAGTTCACCACAAAGAATCGCACTCACCAGTTTAAATCATTAGCATGTATTTAACCATTGTTTTTGACACACGAATGTCAACTGCGATCAAAATGCATCCGACTTATTAGGTATAAAGTTTGGAATGATATTTTCCTTATAACACAAAGGATAGTTTTGAAGCAAATTCATCATTCCTCATCGCCACGGTACGCAAAATATTTTATAAACTTTAATGGTTTATCTTTCATCAAGAACAATGGCACGATTTCAGTCATGTTTTTCAGGCATTTCAACGCTTGCTTTAAGGTGTAATCTGAAACACGGTTCGATTTTTATAGTTTATTATTCAGCACTCCTTCGACGTTAATGAGCGTTACACACCTATTACACCGATTTCTTCACAAATGACAAAGTGTCAATATTTGTAGCAGGAATATGTTTAGACAAGCTTGGTCCAATGTTAACACAAAAGTTATTAAAGTTGTTTGAGATTATTCTTATTCTTATTTGATATTAGGTCTCCATTAATATTAAATTGTTCGGGACACCTAGTGACCTTCTTCTTGTTTAGAACTTCCTTAATCAATGTCCATGATTTTTTCAAGTTGTCTTTGTTCATAGATAACATGCTATCACAACGATCTCTTTCATACTTTTTAATCATACTTTGAAGTTTGTTTTTATATGCTTTATAATATATTTTATTGCTTAAGGTGGGACACTTTGAACTTTTAATATACAGTTTATTTTTTACTCGTACCGATGTTTTGAGCCCTGCTGTTAGCCACAGCTTTCGGTTTTTATAAACAGAAATTACATTCTTTAAAGGAAAATGGGTATTAAAGTGATCTATAACGATTTTATGTATGTGTATGCTTTCTATGTGTTATCGTTATGCAAGATATTACTCCAATCTACCTGCAGGAGTGATGTTTTGAACTGCTGAATATTATTTACATTATAAAACCTCTGCTTTTTGTTGATGGTCCCAGTCTGACAGGAAACTTCTGAATCAATATGGAAAATGGGAAAATGGTCGCTTATATCAGTGCAAATAATACCCGAGACACCATTCCTTTCTTGATGGAAATTACAAACTATGTTATCGATTAAAGTAGCGGAGGACGAAGTTATTCTTGTAGGTTTTGTTATTAATGGCGCAAATGAAAATGAATACAATGTTTCGAGAAACTCAGCTGTTGAAGTATGCACATCAATATTTAGTAAGTTGATATCAATGATCGCTATCAATAATTTTTGTTGATACCCAAATTGGTTTGATCAGGGCCATACGTATCGATGGCCAACCATCCTATGTAATCAGTCTTTCTATGTTTTGTAAATCATTCTTTGTATCTGCGTTCACAATTAATAGACCTGAACACCGTACTTTTTAAAATGAAATGATTTTATAATGTCCACTTAAAAACATTATATTTCTATGCGACCAACCTACGGACGAGCTATATATAACAATATTGCATACATGTATTCAGATTACTTTACAAAAATATGTATGCCTATTTGGTTTTGGAACGATACACAATTAAGCTGTAACTAATTATTCAATTGAGTCAGCTGTCAAATAACTCATGCAAGCACGATAATCGATGTGAGGTTTACATGTCATGGTAGTAAGAAATTCCTTTGCAAAGCGAATGTTCAATATACACTTAGTGATATTATGCAGTTGTCGGATCTTTCAACAGATAGATTTATCACAGTACATAACACTTTGCGCGCTTTTAAGTGCAGCGGTTATTTAAAACGAACCAAATCTGACACAAGGTATAACCTTCTTGAATGTCACATCTTCAATGTAACACACCGCAATGACCCAGCATACCGTAACCACAACCATATTATTCAATAGTAGACCCGAACATGGTTGTTTACTGCAAGCTTCGGTTAACCACACAACCCCGAGCATTAGAATCTACTTGATCGCCACATTATAGCTAGATGTATTGCAGTAATATATTTTTGTATATTATGAAACGTACACTGTGTTCTACTCAACCACCTAAACAATCGGACAAGTGCGGAACTAAATGTGATAGCGTTTTAAGACGAATCGTCAAATAAACTATACGTCACATTTCACCACCTATGTAGCAGAAAACAAGATGCATTGCACACAGTAACAAGATACGAATTCATCAACTGCTGTAGGAAGTGCATCAAATCCCCAAAGCGTTCGGTCACTTTTTAGAATGGTTACCCAGAGTAGATTTTGCATCTCAAATAATCAGGCACATGTGTGGTATATAACAGAGAAATGCAAGAGCCTCTGGTAATTGATGAGGTATTGATCTAACAATGCATGCCGGTGGTGACTTCCACTTGACTTTAGCGTAATTGATCAAAATTGCTACAGAGATTTCGTCGAATATTTCTAAACATAGTATATGACAATAGATTGTGCAAAACATGATGAATCAAAGCTCTTCCTTAAAGCGTTTCCACTTCTTTGTAGGCGACGTAAGTGGCAATTCGGACTGTGTATGGTACAATTTCCTTCCATTCGCAGAACGGTTATTTAACATGGACCTAGCTTAAAATACTTGAGTTGTCCCCCATCGAGCGTAAAAAATATTCGTGATTCTGCCATTCATTTATAAACGATACATTAGATGTCAACCTGAAAATATCACATTTCAGCACAACCAAAGTGATGTCCTAGCATACAAAAGATATCGTATCGGATATGTATGAAATATATATATTTCATATTATATATATATATAGACTATATATATATATATATATATATATATATATAGATATATATATATATATATATATAGAGATAGATGCATATATATATATAGATGATATAGAGAGAGAGAGAGATATAGAGAGAGAGATCTATAGATATATATAGATATATATAGAGATATATATATATAGGTGGATAGATATATATATATATATAGATATATATATATATATATATATATATAGATATATATATATAGATTCATAGAGATATATATATATATCTATATATATATCTAATATATATATATACAAATATATATTTATATATATATATATATATATATATATATATATATATATCATATATATATATATATATATATATTCTCTCTATATATATATATATATATATATATATATTATATATATATATATATATATATATATATATATATATGGTTTCTTATAGTCGTTTATGTTTATGTGTACGGAACCATGTACGCATCGCTGTATACTTTATAAGGCTAGTCATGACAATATTGTTCGGCAGTATGATCAGAGTATATAGTCTATACGGTGGCGCCATAACGGCATTCACAACTTTTTTTGCGGAAGTACGGAGCTATTATTACGCTTGACGCACAGACAGGCAGCAATGCGCGATGCACATTGTGAAGCACAGTAGCTACTTCACGATCGTGGTTGTTGATATTCTATACGACAGTTTTGTGGGAAAGAACAATGACATGTAAGCGTTATGTCTTTTTGGCTCATAATTTAGATCCATAGCAAAGATTAATTGCGCGACATTTTGATATTGTTTGCAAGAAAGAAGTTGCTGTGGAGCTGATGGAGAGCTGAAGTATCTATATAAGGTGACCCTTTTTCCTCGCTCAATAGAAAGCACTTTACAAAGACATAAATCAAACGCACACAAAAATTATCTATTTATCTGCTATTTGATAAGCAACATACTGGTGGGCTGGTTCATTGCATTGTAGTTAAGTCCTAAAACAACGCATATCGTCAATCTTATGATTTATTTATCATCATTATGTTCGACCAGTTGTCACAGGGTAAAGCTCCCTCATAATTCTTTAACATACGTTCTGATATAATATTCTACAACTTAGTTTCCTATGATCCAAAGTTAAGAGTGCTCTGTCAATGGAAAACTAGTTCTATTACGTCCACCGAATCATAACAACAGTTAAGACTAATGATTAGAAACCCTCATCTAATAAGGCGGACAGTGAAACGGTGTACCAAGGCTTGCGGGTAAATGATTCAAGACCTGCTCTTAAAGCGTTTTGTTACAGTGGTAGTATAATGATGTTGTACGAATATTTTGTGCCGGCAGCATGATCGAGTTAGGTACCACAATCTTAACATCCACTAGACTACGGCGACATATTTGAATACCTGATCTTAGTACATTCATCAAATATATCTGAGTTATTCATATTGCATATATCACTATGCATTGTACGTCTGTCTGAACATGAAAGGAAAATAGGAACCATGTGCGACAGTCGTTCCCTTAATACGGAAATAATTGATAAAGAAATAAGTGAATATATCTTACCATCTTCCAAGAAAACAATAGGGTATTGTTTCGTATTTGGAACGCACAGTAAGCGTCGCCGAGTAAGGATAGGTCACAAATCTATGCCGCTTGCTGTTTAAGGAAAATTGATAAATTCCCGTTGGCCGACTTAAGCTTATATTTACTTAAAAACAATATCGGATTTTTAGTTTAATAGTCGGTATTCTCCTTTAGTGCCGCGGAGCAAGGCGTATTGTACAACATGTGCAACATTGGTGATTTGTCAATAATCACGAATTGCTTATGGCGTGTCATCTAAAAGACGTTTGATGCATCGAGGTTCATCAGCACGAATTTTGAATCGACAAGTTTTGATTACATGGTAAATGCTCCAATAAGCTGTGAAGTGTACAGTATACTTAGGAGGATTATTTTACTGTAGGAACAGAATGTGTTTCCTATAAGCGAACACTATATCAGCCAAATTGTCATTGCAGTCGATGTAGACGCGGAGGAGATCAAATTTCCAGCTGGACCGATTAAGTCAACGCAATTAAAGGCCGCTAAGCAATGTCCCGATAAAGTGTATGGGAATGACTGGCCTATGAAATATTGCCAAGGCACCGTAGGCATTTGCCTCTTATACATTATTTTTCTTTGCAATTAATTAATTCATACACGAGTTACTGGCGTGCATTTGAGTCAGTTAATGATCAATTCATCGATGCAACAACAGCACAAATTGTAAATGACATCGAATAGAAATTTATGATTGATGTCGCTGCTGCTGGAAATCAATTTGGAACTTACTTCAGCAGACACATGAAGAAATTATTAAAACAAATTACGTTATAATTAAATTGATGGAACGTTCATCGGGAACGATGGACTGATGATGCGTTGTTAATCCATTTCTGTGCTTGTACATTCTGTAAATTCCCATAACGTAAGTGTGAACGAACAACCAACTTTGCAAACACAGTTTTAAGTCCATCGGATTACAAACTGCGCCGCCACTTTGGTATTCTGTCAACTGGAATATTGTTCGAACATCTACCCATGCTCTCTATGGTGGTTTCAAGGTTAATTTCAATCATCATTAGTATCTGTATACTTGACCATCGACTCATGGATAATTGTAAGTATTATCTAAATTCTCTATTTAGCTTTACGCAGCTAGGGCTACAAGAGGCATCGCCAGCGCTAACCCATTTCGCTACGTATCTATACGGACGACAAGGGTTTGCACAATTAAAATACGCTATTACAACCTATTGTGTAAACTGTCTACACACGCAAATATATGTTTTGAATATAAAATACTTATTTTAACCAATCCTATGCCGATTTTGCCTTACTTTTCGAGTAAATTTGTTAGGTCATAACGTTTCCTTCAGCGCATTATTTGATTCCAGCACACTGTCTTATGGATTATCTTCAGGCACTCTACATGACACATGAGGCATCGCAAAAAGTTCCAGCTCGATTTCCTGAACATTGTATCCTCCCGGCCAAAGAACAATGGATTTGTGTAACCAGCGTTACCGCTCTAATATAAAAAACAGATATCAACGTATTTTATCACGCCAAAAAGGTCACGCGCAAACGTTGTTTCCTACCATAAGCATACTCATGTACACATATAAAAAACGGGGAGTAGTCGTCAAAACCCAGTCACATTTTTGCCGGAACGATATCCTTTTCATTCGATGAATTGCATATTGATTCCTTTAATTATTTCAATCCGAATACACCCTGAACTTTCCCCCAGTAATCAATTAAATTCATGAATGTTACTATTTTTCAAAAAACAGTTGTGAAATGGATGAGGGTATATCGACGAGTTAACTCGTCGGAAACACTGCATGGTAACCTGTCATGGACGAGTTTAAATATTTGTGCTAAGTACACTACAGTCCGATCTCTCTCAAATGCCGTTCTGCGCAATTTTTGTAACCAAAACTAGTGCATTGATTTATATGTTCTTCAACGTTGTTGTCCTAACCTACAAATAACATTTATTATCGGCAACTACATTTGTTGTCCTGCAAGTGCGTGATGCTACCTTGACGTCAAGAATGTCATGACCAAACAAATGCAGCGGGATTGACGTTTGGGTAATCTTTGGTCGATGGATGAGACAATTGCAGAAAAGTTTCCCTTTTGAAATCATAGACTCGATCACCATACATCAACAAATGAAATATCCCAAACTTGGAAAACAATTCCAATGTTTAATGTAAGGAGGCTCAATCCATGTGTCTTACGTCTTGCTGGTCATTGTTTCTATGCATAGGCTGCACTATCAACGCATGCGTATACTTTGATCCAACTATCGAACTCATATTCTGCGGAGCGTCATAACAATTGATTACTATGCAGCACTCGTCACACCTGTGTGGTGTTGGTCTTAAAAGTCAACCTAACCACTTATTAAAGAGCCACGTAAGAGCTATTGATTTGAGAGAGGAGTTAGAGCTAAGATAAGAAAAGATAAAGATGAAAAAATTTATTTTGTTATTTGTGAACTAGAACAGGCTTGCACCTATCGAGCTGGTGACCTTAACATATTGTATTTGTTTCAGACAACGAACATTGATATTGCATTATACAGCAACACAGTGGTATGATGCAATCTGAAATAGAGACTACATACTACATCATAAGTATCAGATATTGAAAAATAAGTAGCGTATTTAGTTATGGTGTTACTTATCATCAACATACGCCATATAACTACAAGGAAGTGAAAAAATATAAACATACAAAGATTTAGGAAAAACATACATATTTATACATACATACATAATGTATAAATAAGGTTCGTATATAGTGAATACAGTAAGCTAGGTTCGTAATACAGTGATGAACTATATTGCAGCAATACAAGAATACTTGGAAATGTACATCAGTTTAAACAATCGGGTCTTGTCATTACTGAAATGCAGCTGTGAAAACAAGGTTTGTCAGGCTCATTAAGTTAAGTGGTTACAGCAAGATGCATCCTAATATGCCCGTGAGCTATTTTCACGTTGATGGTCTTCGATCTAGCCAGTCATTTGCCAGGAGACATCGGAATTGGCTGCAGCCGAATAATAAGTGAAAACGAAAAGTGGCAGAGGACAGGTGCAAGGTAGGTGCATTAGAATGTTGCCAGATTACAGCTGCCCCCATCCCTACGCATGCGGTCAACACGAGAGTTCATCTTGGGCCGTGTATCGATTGTTGATCTGACGATGGCGGCACATAAAATAACTGTGTACATAAAAACTGTGGTAAAAAAAGAACTGTCAAAGAGCACTTGATTGAATCGTTAATATTCACATTCAGCTAGAATGGTAAATATTGGAGAACTTTTGAATCAAATAGTTCTCCCCGCACAGCTTCGACAGCAAGGAACTTAACTTACAAATAATTAAACAACAAGAGGATATCTTGGTACCAAAGAAAATATCTCCCAAGATTACCATAAATTTGCATTAATGACGGGTTTAGCTATGATATGTAGATGATGTAGTAATTGTCACGAACCGACACCTATAGCTAATTTCACAAAAGTTCTGCTTGAGAACATGTTTTTGATAAGCATTCGCTAGAGGTACCCATCAATCGTAGTGATAGCCTTAATCTTCGGTCAGATGCATGATCTTGTTTTATCATAATCCTCCTTGATTGTTTCGAGTGGTATCCCAAAACACTGTTATCAGCAAATATGGACGCAGATTGTTGCCCGCATATATATATCTTTGGCGGCGTCGGTGTAGACGCGTAAATAATATATTTTTAATCCTGACGCTGGGGTTTTTAAGGAGGATTTATTCTCTATGCAGCGCCAAACCATTCTCTTAAGTAGTATTTAACAAAGCCATATTGAAAAGTTGCCATCATAACATTTCGAATGAAGATTTTAATTTGGATATACCTCCAGACCGATTATAAATCAGTGACGCATGCGAATGATATCATCATATTAAACGATATCTTCATTATGAGGGCCAATCGCAGCGCAAATATCTTTTCAAAACCGAAGTAATCGAATTAGAACTACACTGTGTAAATAATTGCGCAGCATCTTTTTGATTGATGTATTCACGGGATTCATTTGCAATAGTGCAGCGCTGAGCAGTAGCCGATGGACGTATCTGCCATGTCAATAGTTATCATGATATGACCATCAACTACCTTGCTGTATTTAAATATGCTTTAACAAGTCCCGTACGTCTGTATTGGGAGTGTTTGAGCCTCAAAAGAGAGACACGATGGTTGTGTGAAATAACGTCTAAAGTTCTATTTTAGCAGAATTAGGTCTTGCTACTCCCTTTCTTTTTTTACTCCGACATGCCGCGACTTATTGGCTATGTGGATATCTACCGGTGTTGTTGGCGATTCCGCAATATGCTTATCATAGACTTATGGATCGGTACAAGTAGATACTGTCAAATATATATTTGTCAGATAGGACCTGAAAGACTCATCATGCACCGTGAATTTCAATAGCATTGCGACAAAGGTGAATATGTATTAGCCAAGGAAGTAAGGTGACGTACTAGCCTTGTAGACAAATATATTGATTAAAACAAGTTAGAGAGAAATAATTAAGTTGAATTGAAGGGTACATTTAATCGATTGGTCTTAAAAAAATTGTTGACGCTCCAGCTACAGGACGGATATAAGTCCAATATACTGCTGCAAACGCTTGAGCAGGTTAAATACTTAATTTATGGTAAGCTTACTGTTGCAACAGGACTATTACAAAGGGCCGTCCTGCCCTGTGGTACATCCTGAACGTTTTGAACTTTCGGATATGGTTATGGGTACAAATAACGGGAGGTTTGGGATACTTTTGTAGTTGTGATTTCATAATTAAAGTTTAAATCAAATAAATCACGTAACTTTTTGCGGTCGCAAAGTGCAATATTGTTCCGAAAAACCCTCGAATTTTGCTAAATATGTTTTAATGAAAAGGGAAGCCTTGCCCGGACCATGCATAAAAGCTTGCAATAGATGTTTGGTGATATTATGGGTGCTTTGCTCATGTAATGCAATATTTTACGACGTGCTTAATTACACGATGCAATGGTGATTGTGCGTTCAATGTAAAGTGATATTTCTTAACGACTTGCGCGAAACATCATGCAAGCTCATGAGATGATGATATTTATTATATTCTATGACAATACGTTTGGGAACGGGACGCCATATCACTTCCAAGTAAAGATGTTACGGCTCCAATTTTTGTCCATTATCATGGCGGCTCGTCTTTCGGAAACACATAGTGGCTAGGGCAAAATAATGTGGTAGCCTTTAAACTGCGCGGTAATGTGATTGCTGCTAGCGGAGTTTATGTTTATGTTGCAAAATAACTGTTCTTGCTACTGTCATAAACACAAATGATGTTGAAAAATACATTTCGTTGTTGTCACAGCACCATTTTGCGAATCACTATATAACGCCTCATAAACTGAGGCAAATGCAGACTTACAAACACTGCCGCCTGCACAGATGGGCTTTGTGAGACTCACTTAACACCAAAGGCAAAAAAGCTTCTCACGAATACTCCAATAACCTCGTTATTCGGTTTTACCACGTGCTTCATAAGCTACGCTTGGTTCATTTGTCGCTATCAATATGGTCCTGCATCCCTTGTGACCCATAATTCTATAATTACTTCGGTCAAATTAAATAAAACATTGAATTTAAATCCGGTTTGAAACGTATTGAATACCAGAGTATTCAAACTTAGTACGTTATCTACTGAGTGACTGTTATAAGCCCAAATGTTTAAATATGCAAGGGTTATTTTGTAATGTCCTTGAAAATAAATGGAGCTGCTTTCGTAGTTATTTTTTACAGGGCAATAAGCATCTAATGTATTGCACACCGCCCTTTCCGATTCATAATTCAAGTATTGACTAAATAAATATCGAACGTAAGATTTACAATTAAAATAACAGTTGCATGTCAGCATGGGTTTGAATTTTCAAGTAAGCATCAGGATTTGAGACACAGATATATTTACTTTGCCGGCATAAGATGCACTGATCTTTTTAAGTATCAATAATGTAAGGTAAGTAATTGCTTTACCGACATAACGTCATTAATTTGGCGTGTGATGCCTAAGAGGCTGAGCAAAATTCAACCAGCATTTAGGGATAGAAGAACAAAAACACCCGACATCATAAGAACGTGCCCATTTGTGATAATGCTGCATAACATCGCAAAGAGATTATAATTGACAATAAAAGTCTCTGGTACGAAAGAAATATGAAATACGCTTATTTGTACTATGTCAAACATTTTAGCATATTCAGAAAAGATGTTTCGTCATTGGCGATATTAAGGTTTCGATTTCATGTACGCGTTGTGCGGCTATTAGTCTGTCTTTTTGGAAAGAGATACGAGATCAAGAATAATGTGATCACTGAAAAGGTCTCTATATATATACAGATATATATATATATATAAGATATATATATATATATATATATATATATATATAGATATATATAGATATATATATATGTATATATATAGAGATATATATATAGATATATATATATATATATATATATACATGATACATATATATATACAGACATATATATATCATATATATATATAGATATATATATATATGTAGATATAGAGATATATCTATATTTATATATATATATAGATATATATATATATATATATATCTATATATATATATATATATATATATATATATCTCTCTATATATATATATATTATATATATATATATATATCTCTATATATATATATATATATATATATATATGATCTTACTGCCAATATATGTATATATGATCTTACAGGCAATAGAAATCAACTATTCTTATATTTCTGTACCTAGTACCAATTTTTGTCCATGCTACATTTGCGATTGCGCCCATCATAACAAAAGCATTCTGAGGGAGATGCTAAATTTTATTTACAGATCCATCAAAGAGTTTATAGCTAAGCTAAAAAGGCTCACTCGTGTGGCTTTGCGCTGATCGCTTCCCTAATTGTAATATACTGCAATCGTAAGGTGCACTTGCGTGATACAACCAAAAGCACATTGAAATACCAGACCGACGTCACTGCGATTGCATGAGCGGGAAAATAGTCGTTTTGCAGAGCCCTTTCACTCTCAAAGCAAGTCGCACAATTGGCTAAAACTAGCATCGAAAACAGTTGGCATCTCACCGCGTCAGCGCTGTTTTACGATTCGCGATCTTTCATGTCCACGCTGTAGGTAAGGGTTGTAGATTTTCAATAACTGTCTGGTGCGAGGGAACAGGCCTAGGGTAGTCGTTGACATTTGTTTGCTTGTGGGGAACTTATGAAGGCATCAAGCAAAGAGTTTACAGCTACTCTTAGCTGTGTGGTGATTAAGAATAACACATAATACACCCCATGAAATCAACAAAAGCACATAAGACTGTTGATTCCAAGTCTCAGGGCTCGGCGTCTGTTAAAGCGGTGACTACAGCTCTAAATTAAATAGAGAATTCCGATTGGCTTTAAGAGACGCTATGACATAAAGCCTCGTTCGACAGGTGGCGTCTTTACGTATTTCCTCGGACGAAAGGCTTGCGTAAGCGCTCGTAGCGAAGCTATAAACGTTTTTTAACGATTTCTTTAAATTTACATGCAATAGTTAACATTTGTTTGCTTTCATGTCAGCTGATTATATAGGACCTGTCCGGCACCGCCAGGGCCTCATTAAACCCCAAAGAGAATATGCTTTTGCCAAAATGATAGAATCGGCTAAATGATAACTAACCACTGATCGGCCGGTCGACGGGAGATCTATGAGTAATATGCATGTACTATCCGATAAGTGGTAGAGCTTTGTCTAACATCTTCCCGTACAAATTTTATCCTTTGCTTACACCAATATACAAGTAAATGGGACTCCATGTTTTCGTATATGAAGCAAATTTCTTTTCCTGTGGGGCATGCAAATAAATCTAACGTGTAAATTAAATTTTCGCATACTCAAACATTCGAAAGTTATCAGCGTCACGTCCTATCATAATCCAACAATATCGATCCATTAATTGGTGACTTTTAACTTATATTGTTAGTTTTACTCACTAAAAATCACAAAAGTGTCGAATGTCTATCCACCATCGACCTCGGTTAGACGCTGTTATTGTATTCACTATATACATAGGATCTGTAAGCCAGGTCTATTGTGTATTTGTGTTCGGATAGAGATTCACATCGTGGACCGATGCCTATGCGTATGTAAATTACATCGTGCACTTTGGCAAGAAATTCCTGCAAGAAATTGGTTTCATTCCCTGTGGGGTTTCTGTGTCTTAGGTTACGCAAAATATTAACTGGAAAAACATCGACCTGATATGAATAGAGAAACATTTGACACCATCATTACGTAATTAAATGCATTGAAGCGCCCCGGGAAACAACTGTTCGTTTTTCAATTTTTAAACATTTTGCACTCGAAAACATCTATGAAACAAGGTAAGCTTGTACTCAGGCATTTATCCTCCTTGAAAGCAATCGAATATACAAATGTAATGTAAGAGAGTACGAAAGTATAATGGGTTAGCGTCGGAAGTGAATAATGCGCCTGATTTACAATAATAAATACTTCCTGAGCTAGGATTGGAATTGAGCGTTATCAGAAAACTAAATAAACATGCATGAGCTATGCCATGGAAGGTACTCCCCTGATCCACGTGCAATTACTCATTTGTAACGGCATCATATGATTTTGCATGAAATATCTGTACATGCAAGTAACTCGCTACCAAACTCATGTCGTGTCCTAAACCAAGTTTTTTGTCGAATGAATGGCGTTGTTTGGCTTATTGCTTTATCAATCATCCTTACATTTATTGCATCAATGCTGTTAACTATACTCACTACCGGTAACTGTTTTTTTTTGGCTCAGTATTCTCTTGCTTCAGTCATAAATCATGGTAATGTTCAGCTGAATAGTATGGGCCATTTAAAATCCATCGCTTAATATGTAGATTTACAAATGGCTTCAAATAAAACTCATATCGTATTCATGGGTTCTCCGCCGTAAACATGTAAATAAATACTTCAAAAGACATTACCAAAACCTTAGTCTTAAGACACGTGTGCATAGGTATGGATGAATGCGCAACATTTGTGGCGTTATAGTGGCCACTTCGCTTGAAGCCCCGATGAGAGCCTATCACACCTCAAAGGTTCGCAATGTTCTTGTGAATCATATCATAAAACCCGCTATCAGACGAACTGCAATATGTTGTATCGTTATATAGAAAGCTGCTTCCAATATACTAGAGTTTACTTTCAGTTCAGTCTATTTGAGTCCCGAGCTACCAGTGCCACACCAAGAAGATCCCAGCCAGTGAAACCACCTTGATAGTATTGCCAACATATGATATTTTCCCGTCAAGTAAATATATCGATGCGGCATGAGTCCGGGTTTTAATATCAATTACCTAGATTAATCAATAATAGAAACGGACCTAACAATGATCTTACCGGGCTTTTCTTGCTTTGGAGCCCCAAATGCATTATTTTTTTACCCTCTCGACCTTTAAAAATTTACCACCGCACTTTAAATGTAATAGCTTTACAGCTATGGTAAATTTTCTGTTCTGATTTTAGGTAAATGTATGCATCCTGGCATTAAACATCTCATCTGGTCCGGTACTGAATTGTAAATATTTAATTTTAATTTAAAACATACTTTTAGTAAAATTTTAAGTTGCTGAGTAGGGCAGCAGCAAAGGTAAGGAAATGCTATTGACACTTGCTTGATATTCCTAATAACATATATGATATGCTTTCGCTTTCTTATACCACTGCATCAAGCAAATGATTATCTTTTTGGATGGCAGATTAGGCTTGATCTATTGTGTCTTCCAAAGGCGATTGAAATAGTTTTATTAACACATACAATTGTAATTTTCATTAAAGTTGAGTCTGAACACGGACATTGTTAATTTATAGTATGCTGTCGTTTAGATACAGATATATTAACTATTGCCCGCTCAGCATTCCCCTTGCGTGCAAGCTAAAACAAATACACAGCAAACCATTATTTTGCTTCATCATAGGCTCTCATTTCATATGAAGAACAATGAATGAGATTGCACATGCTTTTGGCATATTGTTGACATTGTCAATGCCATTGTATTACATCCCAATGTGCAACAATATACTCGCTCGTACCGTTAACATACAATATAATAGGCTCAAATTACTTCAATAGCAATGCCGAGTTTTGTAGTAGATTACAAAACGCTCACGCAATCTTTCTTTTAGTGACCCGAATTTGATTGAGTATAAACTCGCAGCTAAGCCGTCTAGCCGTCTAGTGTGTAGCTAGGTAGCACACCTACTTCTAAGCTTACCCAAATGCGAATGGAAGTTGTGAACATAGCGTGTAAGGAATATTTTATTGAAGCGGTAGAAGACATCTGTAAAAACGGAAGTCTCCTCCTCTCGAACTTGGTCTGACATTCTATCCACTATCAGAACAGTTCACTTTTTTATCCAAGTGCGACTGCGATCGTTGCAGCTGGATAGCATCAAGAGATTGAGAGATTTTGGCACGAGACATCGCAATCCTTCACAATATAAATAGCCTGCTCACATATATTAGACATCACAGTCACATGTATGATTATCCAATTTATGCTTGTATTTTCCACGTTGCTTGGATATAAGAAAGTTGCATCATGCCAGTGGATTTGATGAGTATTTGCCGCTCCGTGTTATGATCGTTTCAGGAGCAATAGGCAGAGCTATTGCTAGCGGGTGCATTCCATTGTTTTTTAGCCCATGATAATTGTATCGTATCCTGTATGCATTTGACGCGTACTAGTAGCTTGATTCAATAGAACCAATGTCTATATTTGCATGAGGATGGGTGAGGTTCTGAATTCATCAACCCTGATGTCTGCTAAAAGCATCTGGCTTATGTTTTGGTCGGCATACTTTTACACACATAATTTTACTTGGGTGCTTTCCGAATAAAAATCAGAAAGTCGGATATTGAACTATACTATTAATGCACAGGGACAGTCTGCAGTATGCGCCAGAGTTATCAAGTCAATTAAAATTACATCAGATTACCAAGTGAATATATCTTGACGTCGTTAGTACACAGGTTATTTATCATCTGAGTGGTTGGTTACATAAAGCGTCGTTTACACCTTATGCTAGGACAACGACCCATCCGACGAAAAATCACCACTTGAAAAAAGAAATGGACTGAAATTGCGATGTGTATTAAAATTACATCAGATTACCAAGTGAATATATCTTGACGTCGTTAGTACACAGGTTATTTATCATCTGAGTGGTTGGTTACATAAAGCGTCAAAATAAAGTTATCAAAGTGCTGGGAAGAAACATGTTTTAAGTAAAGGTTTATATCATATCGACACAACCATTCACGTCCTACAATTATCAAATCAGTTGAAAGTAAGTGTTCCGTCAGTAAGCTGTCTAGATAGCGCTAGCGGGAAGGTTCATTGTCTTACGATTGGCTGGCCATGTTTCAGAAGACATTCAGCGTTTCCAATGCCACATAGCCACTTACGAATACAATTGACTGATATTTAAATCTTTATTGTCTCAATAAGGTTTCGGGACCGAGTTCAGCTGGTATTACATCATCAATTAGTAGAAACGACCAGTCTATGAGCAAACATGAAGCAGATTGCACGTTCGCTTGATAAAGTTGTTACTGAGAAGAAATAACATATCAAGCCGCTCCCATTTTATATATCTGGGTGCCATTAATTCTTGACAGTCTGTAATTTGATGGTAGTGTGGTAAAGCAGGGAAGACAACATCCCGTTAAGGGTTCATACCACACCGTCATAGCCAAATTGATTATGCGCATAGCTATGCATGTGATCGAATGTGACAAATAATGCTAGTGATTTTCATATCAATACGGTGATTTGTAATATTGAAATCTATAGTTTATTGCTTTCGATTCCTTGTGATCAAACTGACCATTCAGGACATTGTTCAACACCATGCTCTCAGCTCGAGTGAAAGAGTTAGATGTAAACAGTCCAAAAAGTTATTAATCAGCTGTAAATGTTAGACAATACCGATGGCACACAGATGCCATATAGAACAGATACAATAGTATGCAATCGACTAACGCTTCAACCAATTTAACATGTATCTGTACGGCTACAGACAGCATTTCAAATTACGCAGTTGCCTGAAAAAATAACAATAGCTTGTAGTTTACTACATCTCTTTTACAGTGAAGCTTTGAAAGACCTGGTTCCCCGTGGCTCAGATGATCACGTTAAATAACGTTCCATCTCTGCAAGAGCCTTCACCTGAACCGGCAGCTTAATAGTGCAGAGGTGCACCATCGCCAAAGCGGCGTCGGTTTTCCACC
>CM067343.1:55619944-55684944 GCA_034190875.2 Urechis unicinctus | reverse complement strand
TACTATGAGCTTACTTATGAGTTAAGTTTCACATAATCACCAAAAGGTACAGCACTAACTATTCCATAAATGTTACGGATAAATATGACGAGACCCAAGACTGATCTCTCAGAAAACCTGCTTTTTACGTGCATTTATTCAAAATCGACTATTTAGCGAAGCTGACTCTTCAATTACGCCGGTATCCCGATATCTACGCTGGTGCCTTACTAAAAGATACCCCGGGTATGATGAATGCGATATCCCTGGCCGGCGATCTCATAAGGGAAGAACACCCTGACAGAAAACCCCCAGCAAACGCAACAAGCTGCAAGGGCAGTCCGCAGAATGAGGATCCTGGTCAGTTGCGGTGCCCGTGTTCAACTGATGCATGTTGCAATCCCTGTACCTGCAGTCAAGCAAATACACGGAGGAGAGAGTGGCATTTGGCTTGCACAACCCCAATATCACTGTACTACCGTGTAGGTTTCTTTACTGATATATAACCTCTAGCACTTCATCATCGTTCAAGTCCCGACGGCGATGGAGGAGTGACGGCGGAGACAGACAACACTGTTCTCCCGGTGAAGGGATTAATACCATGCATATGATGCAAGAGCACATTAAATGCTGGTTATTGCTTTGTATTATCGGGCTATTCTCTGGATATGAGCATAACATTCTTACGAATGGTTTGAAATGGGCCTACCAATACAGAATTAACCACGACGAATGAATAATGTACGCATTAAGGGCCTTTTTCAGCCTCGTGTATCGCGCCTACAAGCAAATCTAATGCCCCACCTTTCATGCAAGCGTTTTCCTTTACTATTATGCCTTGAATGGCGGTTTTTGAACGCGGGTTTCTCCAAAGCGTACCTCCCATCAAGAAAGAGTACACCACTTATCCTAACACCTATGTATTACAGGAGCCGATTAGACCGAGACAGCGCCACCTTTACATTAAAGCAGTAGATGTAAATATGAACATGTTAGCAGTGTTGAGATTTTGATGATATTTTGATTTATTCTGCAACTATACTCATATCCAATTGCATGAGAGACGAACCGCTATTGTTAGGCGTTAGATGTGTTTCTATTGGAGCAGTTTGGCGCGTAGATATTTGGCTCCACTGAGTACATTGACACTGATGAACCTGAAAGATAGTGTTGCTACCTATCAGTGGTCTATTTATGAGTGCGACAGGGTAAGACCCTTCAATTGGCAAGAGAAAAACTCCAAGGATCTCAGTCTGGGGTCAAGCACTTTAATGTGTTGAGAATCACTCAAACTGAACAAACAAGCTGCAAATGTTATGAACTGTCCTACAAGCTTGAAAAAGTGTTACCGAAACACATTATAGTGTCAATTTCAATTGCAAGGCAAAGGCATATGGCATCAGTTTTCTGAACATATAAGAAGTGAGACTGAAGGCGATGTTTCTGTTGTTTGCGAAGTGCTAATGTCTAATATCGAAACTGCATCTACGGTAGAGGTAAACCATTCAGTAGATTGATGCCACCTAGCTGGTTTTAACGAACAAAGTCAAAGTTGGGATGCTGTTATTGACGATCATTTAAGGGAGCATCATTAATAGGGCTTCGACCCGATCACCAATACGTAAATTGGCTTATTACATAGAGCCAACGTACAGTATCGCGTATTGTACGCACATAAACCGTATCAAAACCAAATTTGGTGGCTCCCACCGTGTGAGAGATATTGAGGCAAGCGATAACGAATATGATATAGATGTGAGAATAACTGGAAAGTAATCCTCGCCGGAAGCCTTTAATGTAGCTATCGTTCAGAAACCAGATAGGCCTAACAGATTGTGTATGGGCTGACGGAATCCCATTATTCGATCCCATTATTATGGTTTCCCCCAGATTACTTTCCAAGCTTTATATAAGCTGTTTATTGAACCTGACCTATAAAAGGATATTAGAAAATTTTCGTTATACGAGAAACGTGCAAATGTCTTTCAATGTGATGAATACAGGAACTACATTATAGAGCACTATATTTCTGCCCTAATTGATATACATCTGATGAATGAGGTGCATTTAAAAGAAACAATTGACGCGTATCGTAGATGCCAAGGACACAGCTGTATCGCCGAGGCGCGTTATTGCTAGTGTCTCAATTAGAAGGCAGAAGAGTCACAATGCATGGTGTGCATCAAATAAATAAGCACATTCAACACTGTTGACGCGTACTGTTTCTGACAATCCCACGTGGTCCTTTAAGTATGGCAAAAGATACAATATGGTCTGTAGTGCTCACGCCTTGTGGAAATTAACATTGCGCCTCGTCTGTCTGATCGGATCGAGCTAATGTTGGCCCATTTAATCGATAACAGCTGCAAGCGTGAATATTTCTGCCCACTCTGGCACTATGCACTATCCATGCATACAGTCTATGGTTTTCACATTATGATCCGGCATGCCCAGTGTAATTGATGACAGGCACGTGGCAAACAAAATGAACTTACACAGGGCTTCTACAATCATTTATAATTTATATTCATTAACGCCGTGCTAAAATGACTATTCATCAACGCCGTCCTTGGATAGCATTAGAACACAACACTTTATGCTACAATGAGAAGATAAAGCCTATCATCTTGCTCACTGCACTGACAAGCAGCATCATGTTACATTGTATTGGGACCAAGCAGTTGGGTGTGGTGTCTTTATTAGTTACGTCAGGTATCATTTGCCGTGAATAATGTGGTCTGATAAACTTTAAGAGCTTACAATACTGGCATTAAGCCACTCATTGGAGCAATCATCTCTTGTCGAATTCAATCAGAACGCCTGTAACCTAATCAGTGCATAAATCTGCTTGCATTTTGCTCATGGCATCCGCCATATCCACTGCGGTTGGCTAGAAGTTATCGGCTAGCCGGCTTCATAATTTCAAGACGGAATTTCTTCTGCTAACCATGGAAAGGGCGCTTATCATGCAATATTGCTCGCTGGTTGTTCGGTGGTGCAATGACAGTGAGAGGGCATTGCACAAAAATGAAAATCCTTTGAGGCATACACAGATGAGTTTGTTTGGAACAGGTCACAAATGTTCACGTTTTGCGGCACTCGATGTCACTTGATGCATTGCTTTGGCGCCTTAGGCGGGATTTCTATTTGACAGTTAAACAGGGCAGAATTCTTTAACTCACCGCTGCAACTTTCACTCAGTGCGTTTGCCGTAATTAGCCGTCATCCACTGGATGTCGTGTCGTGTTGCTGTACAAGCATTGTTCAGGAAATGAGTTTGAACCCACGTTTCCAACCGTTATTCTTCGTATAAAGCTATATTAGCCGTCTATAACTGAGTTACCAAGCAATGAGGAAGGGTCTTGCAGATTAGGTTGGGCGATCCATATCAGCAATGAGACCTCGCATTAGACCGTTTTGAACGGTTTTTGTACACGGCCTTAGACTCATTTGTTGTATGCAGAACTAAATATTAAGAAACGAACATATTTTTTTTAGAAATAAGTAATATTCCTAAATATCATTCACCCATCTACACTCACAAGATAATACTCTTGGCACACAAGAGGGTAATCCTGAAGTCATTGAACTATAATATGCAGTTCTAGTTTGACATTGTAAATATGACTTCACTTATCAATCATCAATTGCGACGGTCGAGTTTAATATCTCCTACAGGACAGGTTTACATCCACGGAACTAACTATCTGTCTGACTCGCAGTACTGATACTGGTGACAAGTTTGACTGTTATGGCAGCATATTCTACCAGGTACGCAATCACGATTGTCAAATCTCTTAATGATAGAAATCGTGCATATTAAATTTGAAGTAGAACTGAGAAATATATATGTATTGCACACAACATTGACATGAAATTTCCTATACTTGGCAAAGGCAATACTCAGAGGCAAAACCACGCCATGCTAACGCGTATTTATATGCAATGAAATATTATCTGCTAGTTTGAGAATCATAAGGCATGGCTCATTGGCTTGATTTTTATGAAACGACACTCTAGTGTATGTGTTCTAAATCAAATTAACCATCCATGTGTTGGAGCCCTTAAAGACTCTTATTCAGGCTGCGATATACGATGGCATTTTTTCCGCCGATGACAATCAAACGGGTATTATATGCTTTAGCTACAGATATAGTACCATAACATAAGATATTTGGAGTTTGCAGTCGCACTAACGCGATTTGTGGTGATATTATAGTTGATTGTTGCTTATGAACACGAAATTGCGGTTGCCAAACGGACACATAAGTGAATAATATATCGTCGCTATGATATATTGCTATTATAGCGCTTTACTCATGTAACCCTTCTCCCTGGATATGTTGCCTACTATTCAATTAAACAACACTGTTATGTACGCACATCTGCAATAATTTTATTTCCTTCTGCATACACAATATGTAATGCGAAGAAAAGCGACACCTATAGCATATTATTTACTATCAGTATAGTGACGCGATTTAAACTATAGACGTGCCATATATCATTCATAATACAACTATAGATGTACTCATCGAGTTCTAGGAATTTGTTCTATCTCTTTTTTCCATTTTCCTTAGTAAAGATTCCATTTCAGTTCGTACGAACATCGAAGAACGCCGACACCTATAGATCTAACTGCATTTTAAATATGCAAATGACTATGAACATTGACGCTCTTCGTCATAATGAGCATGGCTTGACAATAACAGATTACCAAATAATGCCGTGTCAACCGTGCAAGCTCATTGTTTGTGACAAACACACTAACCTGGCTATGCTGTTGTGATCTAAATGTATCCAGCAGTTAATGAGCCAACATTAGTGGAAATAACCAATCCTTTATTGACAACAACAGCAAAAATGCTCCGTACAACCGTCAAGAGTCCATTGCAAACATGAGGCATATGGTATTACAATCAAGGAGTTGGAGATTGTATCCGCAGTGATTATGAAGCATATATCACCTCTGACGAATCAATAAGGATAACACCGTGACGACGAATGCATAGCGTACAAGCTAGATTCTGTAGAGTCCGTACAAACTGAATGCATATAATACTACAATCAAATTTCCGAGCAACACGCATTTCGTATTACGCGAATATATGAAGCGCTTACCTCCAAATGTGCATTTGAGTACCTTGTCATATCTAAATCAACTTAGTGGTTACCCGGTGTTAAGGAATCATCTTATATTCGACAAGGATACCACTGTACACGAGTTATGGGCATACTGAGCGTGATTTATATGTAACTAGCCCTGAATGCCATTGCAACTCGCGTTAAACGCGAAATCAATTACGCTCTACCTCCAAACGATATGAGTATTTTCATATCTAATGATCAATCAGGCAGCCCCGGATTGTTATATTCTTATATTCGACAAAGATAACTGTACAGGAGTTATGGGCATACACAACTGCAAATAGCGTGGTGTCAATTGCAACTCGAATGTTAAAACAAAATCAATTACGCTCTATCGTTTGATGCTACATGTCTGGTAATCGGATGATTCAACAACACCGAGAGATTGAGATAATGCAGCCAGTGGCTGTTGACGCCAAAGCACTGCGCTGCTAGAAGAACATGGTCGCGTGTATATATTTGCAAGCAGTGTTGAACATCATCGTCATCTAACAAAACCGTTCAAGTCTTGAAAGATTTGCCAAGAGCATTGCTTTTGATTACAAACATTTCCTGGTGTCAAATGGTGGCGCATACACTTACACCTTACACAGCGTAATATGGCTGTATTCTTCCCCGATGTAGGAAATGAAAATGCAAGGAAAAAATAAGCCTATTTGCTCAATATTCAATTAATTGTAAACTTTACATCGCGATACATATTCCGACCACAGAAATAACGAGCTGTTATTCGTCGGAATTGAACATACGGCAAAGGTATTGAAAATATTGCCCATACTAAAGAGTAATAAAAATGCCAAACAATTAGAAATCAGTAGTTGAACACGCATTTGAATGGAGGAGTGTTCAATTTGATGAGCAATTGGCGTATCAGTCGGATTAGTTACATTGTGTCTAGACATAAGATGTTTAACGTCGCTCGTAGAATTTGTATCAGCATATGTCGAAATTACCAATGTCTACATTTGCTTTGGTTAGGAAACGTGTTCTTTATAGCCGGCTTCTTTATTATCGAGAACGAAACCATGACTCTGTCTAATAAGTTATTTTTAAATACTCTCAGAGTAAAAGGCCACTCATTATCGTATAGGGTTGATTAGAATATCGACATTCGGTTTGGAGAGGTGTATTTTAAGGCACGGTACTATATTATCAAGAGCGGAACTGAAGCATTTGGATAATTAACGATTCACCTGTCCGTTCCTTATAGACAAAGCATCCAAGCCGTTGAACGGTAGTCGATGTGCATCTCACCGTGTTTAGGAGCTATCTCACCGTGCTTAAAAACCATTCGAATTCACTGTTCATGCGAGAAAACAAAAGTTTAACAATTATTTGCAATGCTGTGCGAATGGCTTTGTTTATACCAAGCATGGTAATCATGTCACAATTAAGATAACGATCTATCATTTTGTGAATATCTCAAGTGATTAAGAGATACTTCTTTATTCGTTCAAAAATCCCTAACTTTCTCAGGATAAATTACAGATAAGCCGACGTCATTAATAGCAACTATGTAAAAATTACAAATCTTTAGCTCGCTTAATGCCGATGGCTTGTAAACTAGTAATTAATCATATTCAATGTAATGGAGGTGCCGTTGAAGAAGTCACTACTCTCTGTATTCAGTATCGCATGGTGAGCGAACATGGTTATAACCCTGTGCTAAAAACTATGTAAAGACGATCGTTATACAGGAGTAATATCATCCAGAGGGTTGATGTTTATGCGTCGGCTGTGTACATAAAGCCGCCATCGGGTGATTGGATGATGATTGAGCGCCACTTTAATCAGTAGAGGTTGTTGGTCAGCTTTCCCGGAGTATATCACCTGATCACATATATTCAATATTATTGAGTACCAAATTGAATTTTCGCATAATCGTTAGAAAACGGTGCATAAGAGGAGTCAACTGAAGTGCACAGCCGTAATCAGATAAACAGCAGAACTAATCTGTCATCATATATGGAAATATGAAACAACATCATTACCGAAATTTGGATTTGCACTTCCGTCAACTGATATGTTTATGTATCGGGCTGGGAAAAGGTTGAAGTCGAGATCCCATTCAACGTTAGCTATTGTATTAATCTCTCATAACATGAAACTCATAGCAATAAGTATGTATGGTTAAATGAGCTTCTATGAGAGCATTCTAAATTATATGCATGTACGTAAAGTAACTGTGCTGTAAGTAGCTATTCACACTCCTACTGGTTGTCATCAGAATTTCGCAATTCTAGAAGTAATAGAAAATCGGTCAAAATGCACAATACATATTTGTATATTCTTTCACTCGTTTGACTGCATAATACAAAAGGCCGGTTTGTATAACAATGAACAATCCTATTTGCAGACTGTACCTCCTACATTTGCATTACGTTTCTATCAAAAAGCAGTTTAATTAAATAAATATTGACAACCGTTCGATAGCAAATGTCTATTTTAAATTCTCGTTTACAGGGTGCATTGCAAGTCATTCTGCTACCTAGGTGTCTTTAGGTTCGCCTCGACAACCAAATTCAGCTAATATTCTCAAGTTCAGGCTGCCTGTCGATTACTGATAAAAAAAATAATTGCAAGATCATCGGGTGTCCGCTACTTGGGACGTAACCGGTCATGTAGCGACATTTCGGTCAATGCCTGATACATTAATCTTCCATAGGTCGTCCAATAAACCCTGGTTGTATTTCCCATCTGAAAATAGCATCTATATGTTAGTGAAGTGATTTTACTTCAGCGCACATGCAAAACTGATTATTCAACAATGCCTACTTTTGTGCCTGATTTAATGCACTGCTGAATTGCCTCCTTTTCCGACTATTGTGTAACCCCTCAGACATGCTGCAAGGGATTATAACACACCCTAACTCAGGCACACGTGGATAAATATGAGAGATAACTGTGCTCTTTGGCTCGTTGTCTGTACAACGTGCCTATCAGGATTGCATCTTATAAAGCAGACCAAATAGACCGGTTACCCGTGCAACAAACATCACTAAAACAATCATATACACACACATACATGTGTATATATATAAATATAAATATATATGCATATATATATACATATATATATATATATATATACATATATAAATACATTTATATATATATATGATATATATATATATCAATATATTTATAGGGATACATATTTATATATATATATTCATTATATATATTATATATTTATATATATTTATATATATAAGTATTAACATATATATATATATGTATATACATTATATATATTTATATATATGTTCAAACTATTGCACTATATGCCTATATATATATATATATTATATATATATCTATATATATATATATGTATATATATATTTTCAACTATTGCACTATATGCCTAAGTGTTACATATGTATATATATATATATATATATATATATAATATATATATATATATAGATATATATATATATAAATATTTATGTATATATATATATATGTATATAAATAATATGGTCCACTATTGCACTATATGCCTAAGTGTTGCGACTCTATGGAACTAGTAATAACGACATAAAGTAATGTTTGTTGTCGCCTCTGTATAGGGACTATGTTATTGAATATCATCCGAAACCATCCGTAACGCTCATCGGTGATTTATACGATATGTAGCATGAACTTATGTCAATAAACGGGACGCCATAACACTTTCCAGCTTAGATGTTACAGCTCAAATTATAGTGGATGATCGTGACGGCTAATGATTCGAGAGGACTCTGCGGCTATATCAAGAAACTGTGTCTCAAAGCTGTGCAATGACGTAAACACTGCAAGGGTTGATGTTGCAAATCAGATGTTTTTGCTCCAATCATAAATCAACGTGATGTCGTACCGTACCGTTTGCAAATTGTTACAGCATAATGCACAAACTGAGGCGAATGTTGCCTTGGGTGTGATCGTCAATGGCGCTATAAGGTTAGACTCTAAAACCTTGTGGCACTCCGCTAACACAAAAACACATTAGTCTTGCACATGATTACCACGATGCTTTGTCGTTCGGTTATGTTGTGTGTTCGAGCAGCTAAATTAACTGAATCAGACGCTATCAATAATCGCCGACATCAATCATTAACTACACGTGTCAAGTAGTTAATCAATATGATCGTAATCAATACTTTTTGTTGTTACTCAAATAGGTTTGAACAGGGCCATACGTATCGGTGGCCAACCAACCGATGTAATCCGTCGTTCCATGTTTGTTTAACTCAAACTTTAATAGACCAGAACACCATACTTTTTAAATACAATGCCTGATTTTATAATGGTTCAATGTCCGCTTAAGAACATCTTATTTCTATGCGACCAACCTACGAACGAGCTATCCATAACAATATTTCCAAATGTGTTTAGCTTACTTTACAAAAAATGTATGTTTATTAGGTTTTGGAACGGTACACAATAAAGCTGCAATTAATTATTCAATTAAGTCACCTGTCAATAACTCATGCAAACACGATTGTCGATGCGAGGTTTACATGTCTTGGTAACAAGCAATTATCGCAGGCATTCACTACGTGATTGGTATTTATCCAATTATTTTGCGAGGCGAATGTCCAATACATACTAAGTGATATTAGCATGAAATCGGATCTTTAAACATATAGAGTTATCACAGTGCATATCACTCTGCACGCTTTTGAGTGCAGCGGTTATTTAAAACGAACAACATCTGGCACCATGTATTATCTTCATGGATGTCACATCGTCAATGTTACACGTCGCCATGAACCAGCATACGGTAACCACAACCATAATGTTCAATAGTAGACCCTAACGTGGTTGTTTACATTATAGCTAGATGTATTGCAGTAAAACAGATTTCCAACTACTCCGGACTAGGGCAAGCTCTCGGTTGAAGATTGATGATTCCATATTTGTGATATATTACCGCTTGACAAATAGTTCATCGTTTATGCAAGATATATTGTTTTATTTTTTATCGGACAAATGCGGAACTAAATGTGGTAGCGTTTTAAGACGAATCGTAAAATAAACTATACGTCACCCATTACCACTTATGTACCGGAAAACAAGATGTGTTGCACACAGTCAAATGAGACGAATCCATCAACTGCTGTAGGAAGTGCAACAAATGCCTAATGCGTTCGGTCACTTTTTAGAAAGGTTACCCAGAGTAGATTTTGCATCTCAAATAAACAGGCACATATACACATACATACCAACGAAATGCAAGAGTCTCTGGTATTTGACGAGGTATTGATCTAACAATGCGCACAATGTTATGATAACTGAACGCTTTTAAATGAAAACTGATAACACTTTCGTGTTCTTATTGCCAGTAATAATACCGAGTTTGGTGATCGAATACATTGCAAACACTCACAAACACTCGCAAATGAGGCCGGTTGTGACTTTGACTTTGTTTTAGCGTCATTGATCAAAATTGCTACAGAGATTTTCTCGAATATTTCAGTTCTTAATAGTCAAGGTCCCCTAGCCCCTTGGCTGCGGGCCCTGTTTATATGTTAATGAAATTCAATAGTGTCGCCAACGGTCTAGGCTAGGATGCGGTATCCCAGATTTGGGATGCTCCAATCAGAGGCCGTGTCTCTCGGTCACTCTCGGGTGTTTTTGAGTCATTGTCTCTCGTTGGTCAATGTCACATTTTCCGAAGATTCGGCGCCAGTATTTGTTTTGGTACGCTCCGTTATACACCTCTTTTCACCAGAACGGAAGTTTATTCTCAGACCGCAACAATGTACATGAGATCACATTAAACCGAGTGTGCGTATCACAAGCCAGTTTCATGAGCCAGACGCTCGCAACTAATGTCAATCCGGGTCACAACGTGACGCCTCAACAGACGCCCCAGTTTTAGACCTTGTCTTGTCGTAGACTCTTATGCACGAAGCATAGCGGAACCCCTGGAGTCTGGGACGTAGACTAGTTCTAAATATAATATATCACCAAGGATTGTGCAAAACATGATGAATCAAAGCTCTTCCTGAAAGCGTTTCCACTTCTATCTAGGCGACGTAAGTGGCAATTCGGACCGTGTATGGTACAATCTCTTTCCATTCATTGCATAGTTATTTAACATGAACCTAGCTTCCAATGGCGTGAGTTGTCCCCCATCGCGCTTAAAAGATAATTGTAATACTGACATTCATTTATAAACGATATATTAGATGTCAACCTGAAAATATCACATTTCAACACAACCAAAGTGATGTACTAGCAAACAGATATACGTACTGAATACATATCAAATACGTAGTTTCACTATGTAGTAAACTTACCTTTCTACAACTAATATAGCACAACACACAGTTACCTCGCCACTACCCTTCAAATTTGTATCAACTTTTAAACAAATCACAACATATAATATTTTGTCACACATTTACTACAAATAACTTAATAGTTCACGTCAGAATCCAAATTCAAGCCCGATGTCGCGAGACAGAACGAGGGGAATTTCCATACTTGCTGATTGGTCATGATTGCAGTTAAATTGATATTTATATAAATATATATATATATATATATATATATATATATATATATAGATATATAGATATATATATATATATATATATATATATATATATAGATATATATATAAAAGATATATAGATATATATATATATATATATATAGAATATATAGATATATAGAGAAATAGAATATATAGAGAGAGTATTATATATCTTTGTATATAGATATTATTTCTATATATATCTCTATATATCTCCCTCTATTTATCTCTATATCTCCGTAGTATCTATATAAATCCCTCTATATATCTATGCCTATCTATCTAAATATCTTTCTCTCTATCCCATGAATCCGTTAGATCTATATCTCTATATATATATATATATCTATATATATATATATTAACATATATATATATATATGTATATATATGGTTTTATATAGTCATATGTTTATGCATACGGAACAATGTGTGCATCACTGTTTACATTCACAGTCATAACAACATTGTCCGGCATTGTGATCAGCGTATATTGTCCATACGGTGGCGCCATAACGGAATTCACAATATTTATTGCGGAAGTACTGAGCTACTATTACGCTTGCATACTAACTGATTGATCATGATTGCAGTTAAATTGATATTTATATATATATATATATATATATATATATATATATATATATATATATATATATATATATATATATATATATATATATATATATATATATATATTATATATATATATATATATATATATATGTATATATCTATGTATCAATATAAATGAATATTTATTTATATATAAAATATACATATATCTGTATCCCTCTCTCTATATATATATATATATATATATATATATATAAATATATGAATATATATGTAAATATATAATGTATATGTATATATATGTATGTATATTCCCATATGTCTCTATATATAGATCTCTATATGTATCTATATAAATATATGTATATATATCTCCCCGTCTCTATATATAAATATATATCTCTATGTATATATATGTATAAATCTATTTATATATATATACGTATATATATGCCTAAATCTCTATATATAAATATATCTCTCTCTATCTCCTTCTATTTATATATATATATATGTATACGTTTATATATAAATCCCTCTATATATATATATATTTATATATATAATTCTATATATATCAATTAACATATATATATATATGTATATATATGGTTTCATATAGTCATATGATTATGCATACGGAACAATGTGTGCATCGCTGTTTACTTTCAAAGGCTTATCATAAAAACATTGTTCGGCATTATGATCAGATTATATTGTCTATACGGTGGCGCCATAACGGAACTCACAATATATATTATGGAAGTACGGAGCTATCATTACGCTTGACGCACTGACAGGGCAGTAGCTACTTCACGATAAGGGTTGTTGATATTCTGTTTGCCAGTTTTGAAGCAAAGAACATTTGCAAAGAACATTGTGCGACATTTAAATATTGTTTGCATGAAAGTACTTGCTGTGGAGTTGATGGAATGCTGAAGTATCTATAAAAGGTAACCTTATTCTTGCGCTCAACTGAAAGCTCCTTACAAAGAAATAATTCAAACGCATACAAAACTTATCTATTTATCAGTTATTTGATAAGCAACATACTGGTCGGCTGGCTCATTGCATCGTTGGTATGTCCTAAAACAAAGCATATCGTCAATCTTATGATTCATTTATCAGCATTATGTTCGACCAGTCTCTGCAAGGTAAATTCATCAAATATATTTGAATTAGTCATATCGCATATATCTATGCATTGTACGTCTGTCTGAGCGTGAAAGAAAATAGGAACCATGTGCGACAGTCGTTCCCTTAACAAAGAAATAAGTGACTATATCTTACCATCTTCCAAGAGAACAATAAGATATTGTTTCACATTTGGAAGGAACAGTAAGCGTCGCCGAGTAAGGATAGGTCACAAATCCACGCTGCTTGCTGTCTAGGGACATTGATAAATTCCCGTTGGCCGACTTAGTCTTATGTTAACTTAAAACAATATCGGAGTTTTAGTTTGAAAGTCGGTATTCTCCTTTAGTGCCGAAGAGTAAGGCGCATTGTCCAACATGTGCAACATTGGTGATTTGTCAATAATCCCGAATTGCATTTGCCGTTGCATCTAAATGACGTTTGATGCATTGAGGTTCATCAGCACGAATTTTCAGTCGACAATTTTTGATAACATGGTAAATGTTTCAACAAGTTATGAAGTGTACAGTATATCAAAGATTATTTTACTGTAAGAGCATAATGTGTTTCCTATTAGCGAACTCTTTAACAGCCAAATTGTCATTGTAGTCGATGTGGACACGGAAGAGATCAAGTTTCCGGTTGGACAGATTAAGTCAACGCGATTTAAGGCAGCTATGCAATGTCCCGAGAGAGTGTATGGGAATGACTGGCCTACGAAATATTGCCAAGGCACTGTGAGCATTTGCCTCTGATATATTATTTTCCTTGGGAATTAATTAATTCATAGCGTGTCGCTGGTGTGCATTTGAGTCAGTTAATGTTCAACTGGTCGATGACAGCAACAACACAAATTGTAAACGACATCGAAAAAGTCATTAATGATTAATGTCGCTGCTGCTGGAAATCAATTTTGAACTAACATCAGCAGACAAATTAAGAAATTGTGAAAACAAATTGCATTTTCAATAAATTGATGGAACGTTTATCGAGAACGACGACTGATGATGCGCTGTTGTTCTTTTTATGCGCTTGTACATTCTGTTAAATTCCCATAACGTAAGTGTGAACGAACAACCAACTTTGTAAACGCAGTTATAGTCCATCTGGCTAAAAACTTCGCCGCCAATTTGGTATTCTATCGGCTGGAATGTTGTTCGAACATCTACCCAGCTCTCTGTGGTGGTTTCGCGGTTCATTTCAGTCATCATAAGTATCTGTATACTTGAAAAGTGCACTCATGGACAATTGTAAATATTATCTAAATTCTCTATTTAGCTTCACGCAGCTAAGGCTACACGAGACATCGAAAGACAAGCGCTAACCTGGTTCGCTACTTATCTATACGAACGATATGGGTTTGCACTGACTTATTGATTATCCTCAGGCGCGCTACATGACACATGAGGCATCACAAGAAGTTCCTGCTCGATTTCCTAAGCATTGTATCCTTCTGGCTAAGGAACAATGGATTTTTGTAACCCGCGTTGCCGATCAAATATCAAAAACAAATATCAACGTATTTTATCACGTCAAATATGTCTGGCGCAAACGTTGTTTCCTACCATAAGCATACTCATGTAACCATATACAATACTTGGAGTAGTCGTCAAACCCAGTCAATTTTTTCTGCCCCAAAGACAACCAATGTCATTCGATTAAACGCACATTTAACCCCTTAACTATTCAATCCGAATACACCCTTAACTTTCCCCCGTGTTCAATTAAATTTATGTGGACGTAACCTGTCATGAACGAGTTTACTTGAATAAAACAGTTTTGGGTTTAAATATTAGTGCTAAATACGCTACGGTCTGATCTCTCTGAAACTCCGTTCTGCGCAATATTCAACCTAAATTTATATGTTCAACAACTTTGTTGTCCTAACCTACAAATAACATTTATTATCGGAATCTACATTTGTTGTCCTTCAAATGCGTGATGCTACTTTGACGTCAGAAATGTCATGACCAAACAAATGCTGAGGGATTTACGTTTTGGTTATCTGTGGTCGATGGATGAGACAGTTGCAGAACAGTTTCACTTTCTATCTTTTCAAAACCGAAGTAACAAAATAAAAAACTACATTTTGTAAATAATTGCGCAGCATCTATCCGCTTGATTGATGTATTGTTCCTATGTTATAAATTAAGTAATCCATCCTTACCTTGATTTATACATCGCTGTGTATGTTCTTAGACTGTTTAGACAGGCGTATTGATTAAGCAAAGGAAATGGATGAGGCGATGCCATACTGACACGGAACACTTTTGTAAATAATGTTAAGATTTTACTGTACTCAAATACGTCGCCCTTACTTGTTAATATAATGCTTGCACGACAAAACAAATTTCATTAAAGATAGAATTATCTGCATGACATTTTTACAGGCAGTCTGAACAAAGCTAGTTTTTGTACAATTACCTTTCATTGCTTGGAGATGTACAACACGGAGCAGTGCATTATTGTATTGAAAATCACTGGTTACTTAGCCTGATTAATGATCCAGCCGATCAATTTACTTTGACGGGAGTACATGCGCAACATTTTCCGCAGCTAAATCATGCAAGGCTAGCATAAGATTTACAGACACGCTTTCATGAATATATTACATGAGTAAACAAAATATAAAAAATCTGGTAATCTTGTAACATCGGAGCAGAAAAACTGCAACCTGAAGTGCAGCTGATGATAATATAAAATTAGCATTTAAATATTCTATAATTTGTGCCATAAATCCGGAAATTACAAATCAACTCTTGTAGCAGTATTTGGCAACATTTAATCATAGAAATAGCAGTTCCCAATGAGGGTCGGATAACATTCCCTGAGAAAGTGTTTAAAAATGCAAATTTGTCAGGGAGGTTTTCGTTTTGAAAACGCAACCTAGATACCCCTGAGCAGGAAACGCTTTTCTCTGCAGCTGTGCTGTCACCCTGTGAGCTGTTGAATATTAATATGCAGGTTTTTATAGACCGGTTTCATTGCATTGATGCTATCATTTGTACTTCAAATACGTAGTTATGTGAGGCTTCGTTTGTAACAACAGTAACATGAAAATTGGACGGCTCTTGTGGTGCCTTGTAATTCCTCTTATTGTTCGATAACTCCACAGCGTTGTACTTGCGAAAACGCCATATACATGGCCCCATTATCCATGTTATTATTAAATGGAGAATATGTGAGGTGCACCCATTTTAAATTACTGTGTGTGATTGGCATTAACAGAGAACCACACATCATGTGACTGCGTTCCGAAGCCAGAAACTACTCAAACAGTCTTTTTCTCGGGATTATAAAGGGATAGATAATAATTAGTACAATAGATTAGCTCTGCAACCCAAAGCCAGTATCTCACTTTTGAACACTTTGTAAATATTAGCCCGTCCGAATGCTTGTCTTGTTGTTTTCGGGATTGCGAAAGGCAGGCGGAATGATGACAATTTTCTGCAATGTGATATAAACCACCGTTAAATAATGCGTAAACGTGTATGGTGCGACTAACATACAAAACATATAAACAGTTGCATATATTTAGTATGTCCAACGTTTGAGACCATTCAGACATATGTAAAGTTTTAAAAACCTTCACACGCGACATTAGAGTGGCGATATGCAAATTGGCTTTGGAACTGTATGCTTTTTGTATTCCTCTACGGATCACTGAAATGCGCAACCTTGTTACATCATAAAGCCAACAGTGCTGCATTATACAAGGACTGCCTAGCGACATTACATAATTTTAGTCCCCTTCGTTAATATGTTTATGGTTCTAGATTTAAAAATACAACTAGTATACTGCCATTAACATCCATAAAACAAGAGTCGATTTCGACATAACGTATGTCAGCTCGTGTAAAAGCCAGTAAGTTATAATGTTTAGATCGCTACATTTAGCATTAAGCATACCGTTAACATTTTAAAGAGTCTTATATGCACTTATGTGCGCAACACATTTACTATTATGATAATTCAAACAAAACTCGCTGTAAAACATTGACTAAACCATTATTATATTGTAATGAAGTTAATGTAATCATCATTTACGAAACATAAGAAGCGTTCCGCCATGAATTCGGTAATGATTTGGTGGAAAGGCTTATCTGTGATCATCATAGCGTTTCAGACGAGTCCTAGAACAATAACATTTATGAAAAGACTTAAGATAAGCTACTGTGATGTAATTACAAAATGTTGTTGCGTTCAGAACTGTTAGTTATTCATAGTACCCAGGCTCCATATCAACACACCCCTTAAAAGCTAACTAGATAAAGGTTGACAATTTTGACATATAAACTCTCTCTTTGTCATTTTCTGTTGCCTATAGAAAGTCACATTAAGTATTTTGCAGATAAAACCAAATTTGTTGAGTATGCCCCACGCGAACCATTGCTTTATTATATATCGGACCAATATCAGTGTCATGCCCTACCAGTCATGCATCCTAACTTTAATACCGTCGGAAGATGCGTTGCGCGATAAATATTTACGAACAATAGGCCGTTTCCCGGTGACCCGGAAGTAGTTCTTCCTGTACCCTGTCTTGTTGCTACCCGTAACAAGCTTTTCCTTAGCGACGCTGTATGAACAGTTTGCAGCATAACGTAAATGATGCTATGAAACTGTTTTTGCCAAATAATTACGGATCACATCGAACCAGAATGCCCACAAAACATTGCTGCTGGGGTGGGTGCAACTCAGACAGCCGATATAGAGATCGTGGAAGATTGAATGGCGAGTCTTTCATTCCTTTCCCAAAGCTACGCTCCAATCTAAAGAAATACAGAGAGTGGGCCAGGGCATGTGGACAGGTAACCTTGCAAGACGTCTTGTTGATATATTTATATTACCGTCGTGCGCGGCTAATGGACGGGAAAATTTTGGGCCAGAGAAGGTTAACGAGGGCACCTGTATCTGTACAAAGCATTTCATCGGTGGAAACGGTCCAACAATTGAGCATCCTAACCCAATACCTGTTACTTCCCAATCAGAAACTGAACTTCAGCGCTTCATGCGTAAAATCAAAAATCTGCACATAAAGAAACATCCTGTGTTGATCCCCCCATGCCAAAGCAGCAAAAACAAGAACCAAGTAACCATATTTAAACATAAACTGGTTCTCAAGACTCAAGTATATGTTAGTGTTAAAAGTATGATTTTTTTTCTTAACTGCAATTAAGATCAAAACAGATTATATCTATTTGTTATATTTTTCCCCTGAATATAACAAGACAGTTCCTTGCCGACTCTACAAAACACTGATTAATTTTACAATAATGAATAATAAACACACTTCCATTGCATTTAACCGAGTACCATTTATTTATAAACGCTATGGCTATTATGAACCAGAACATTGAAAGCAACATTATAAATTAAAACAAACTATACATCAAAACATTAATGCACAGCAAAAATAAGAACACTATTGCTGTGCCAACTTGATTATTCTGGAAAGAGAAATAATGAAAAAAAAATTCGACACATTATACGCAATTTCTGCAAACTTTTCTTCATCAAAGGGTACGCTGACAATAAGGAAGCCTTTTATTGTGTACAACACAAAGTCACAATTCTGTACACCATTAATTCCCATCTGTCCCTGAACTTGAGTGTAATAAGCACTGTAGTGCTTGAGGTGAAGAAGCTGTGCATCTTTCAATTAACCATAGTGTATACAGAACGGGCACATTTCTCTTTCTTGGAACCCAATCGAGAGCTGGAGTGGTAACGGGTAAATTGTCTCCCATTATTTTAGAAATGAGCACAGACGGGTCAGTATCTGGTTTGTTCATGATGGTTGAAACACCGAGGCTGTGATTTGTCCTAGCCTCATTGCATGCCAGGCTGAGTTATCGGTTTGCCCTTTAGTATCTGAATCAATGAGTTCAAAATCAGCAGGGGCGTATTTGACAAATCGGACAAAATTATCTGCAGTGCATTCAACTGTGGTGACTCCCGGTATGGCTCGAGCAGACTGTATGATGTGCCCGACAAACTCCTCTGCTCTATCCAGCACACCCAGTGAGAGGCATGTTGGCTCTGGCTCTGGAGACTTGGATGAAGGTTGACTCGGGTCTTTCGAGTAGTTCGAGGACTTGAGCATGAGGATTGCTCTGTTAAACAGAAATAATCAATAAACTGACTTCATTCTGTATGCATACCCCAGTTGTCTATTTTGTACAATCAGTTCTATAAATATTGCACTTTATTCGGCTTCATTTTAACATATGTGCAATAAACTGAAGCATTTCCATACCTGTCTGATTTTGTGTGCTGGGGCTCTGTAGCTGTTTCTCTGAGGTGGGCAACCTGTCACTTGACAAGGCTAAAATGCATCAACTTGTTTATCAAGTGATGACTCTAGTTCGGTTCTATACCTAGAACAGATACAAAAATGATAGTAGAAATTACTCATGGACTTAATAATCCTAACTGACAACTTTAGCCTGGGATATATACAGCTTATGTTATCTCATATGAGCCAAAATATTTGTCTCACCTCGCACTTCTAATTGCAATATCCTGTACTGGAACAGGATAGTCGTGCTGTCTTGAACGTCTTTGCTGGAGCACATGGCCATCAGCAAAAAGTATATAGTCTTCGAAAGACTTGTAGCTCTTCACTTCATTTTGTCGTAGTCAGAGCGCGATGCTATCAAATAGTTGAAAATATCGTAGAGAGTAATCTCCGGATTACCACAGAAAAGTCAGCGGAGAACTGAAAACTAGACTCCGAGCACGGGGGCAATACTAATTTCGCACGACTACAGTCGGTAATACGTCGTAGTAACCCGGCTATCCATCCAAAAACTCCGCAGTTGTTCGACTTTCCAACACGAAAAATCTGTTTTGTGCGCCATTGTTGTGAACATGAACCTCTTTGTTTGTACCGGGTCTACGTGCCAAGTTACGCCAGGTGCGCTGTTGCGCATGCGTGCATGCGTAATTGGGGTTATCGGGAAATAGAGTATTGATATACCAGTTGTATTTGACATAAATAGTACCATGGGCGCCTAAACTGGTGGGCTTTGATGTGGTATGCATGGAATGTGGCATGTGGTACATGAACGTATACTAATCTCCTTCTGTATGGTTTGATGCATGAATCGCCTGATTGCCTACCCTAACAGCGCATAGATAAATGGTATATGATGAATAAGAACAACCACAAGGAATTGATTGGCATACGCAAATAGCTGTTTTTATCGTAAAAATCGAAATATGAATGCAAAAGACAATGGTCCTCGAGACAACAATGCATGTATTTGTCAAACGTTTGCATAATATCATTATCGAATGCATGCATAGTACAACAGCAAAACGCTTCGGTAAAGTGCATTTTACTCGATGTAAATAATGATTGCATGGATGTATATTTGCGTAACATTTCTTATTGGCTGTTTGCTATAACCACGATTTTAAGAGTGTAAACATTGCAACATCCAACTGATGAGAAGAAGTCAGTACTCTTCGATATTAAACGTCAAGGAAACGAACAGTAAAATTTTTGGTGATATTATGGGTGCTTTGCTCATGTAATGCAATATTTTACGACGTGCTTAATCAAACGATGCAATGTTGATTGTGCTTTCAATTGGTGGTGATGTTTTTTAACGACTTGTGCGGAACATCATGCAAGATCTTGAGATGGTGATATATAATATGAAATACGTTACGGAACAGGACGCCATAAAATTTCCCAGTACAGATGCTACGGCTCAAATTGTAGCCAATTATCGGGGCGGCTCGTTCTTTGGAAACACACAGTTGCTATAACAAGATATTGTTGTAGCCTTTTAAACTGCGCAATAATATGAATTATGTTTATGTTGCAAAATAACGGTTCTTGCTACTGTCATAAACACAAATAATGCTGAAATATCCATTTGATTGTTGTCACAGAACCGTTTGCGAATTAGTATTTAACGCCTCATTAACTGAGGCAAATGCAGACTAGACATATGTGCCTTATGGGACTCCCTTAACACCAATGGCAAAAAGCAATGCTTCTCATGAATACTCCAATAACCTCGTCATTCGGTTTTACCAAGTGCTTCATCAGCTACGCTTGGTTCATTTGTCGCTATCGATATGGTCCTGCATCCCTTGTGACCCATAATTCTATAATTACTTTGCTTTGACACGTATTGAATACTAGAGTATTCAAACGTAGAGCGTCATCTACTGAGTGACTGTAGTAAGCCCAAATGTTTAAATATGCAAGAGTTATTTTGTAGTTTTCTAGAAAATAACTGATGCTGCGTCCATAATTATTTTACAGAGCAATACGTATCTAATGTATTGCAGACCGCTTATCCAATTCGTAATTCAGGTATTGAGTAAATAAATATCGACCCTTAGTTTTACACCAATTTTGCGTAATTTCTTATCGACCCGATTTTTAGTGTTTACATCCAATGAGAAAAGTACTCTTCGATATTCAAAAGTCCGAGTAATTGGTTTAATTAAACACGCTATTATATAACAGTTGTATGTCAGCATGGGTTCAATTTCCATGTAAGAAAAGCAGCTGAACGATTTAAATTCCGGTAATCGTTCATAAGTCCAACTCGAGTAGCATCTGTCCATGTGGAAAATTTATCCGTCTCTAAAACCAGTATGTTGTTGAAACGATACCAGAAAACAATAGTCAAAATCCTTACAATACAGTTTACCCTTCAGGATTTGAGACACAGATATATTTACTTTGACGGTGCACTACTCTTTTTAAGTATCAATAATGTAAGGCAAATAATTGTTTACCGATATAACGTCATGAATTTGTCTTGTGATGCCTACGGGGCTACGCCAAATTCAATCAGAGTTAGAAGAACTATAACACCCGAAATCATAAGAACGTGCTATTTGTGATAATAATACTTAAAGAGAGATTGCAATTGAAAATAAAGACTCTTGTGCGACAGGAACGTGAAATATGCTTAACTTTACTATGTCAAACATTTTAGCATATTCAGATTAGGTGATTCGTCAATGGACATATTTTGGTTTCGGTTCATGTATGCGTTGAGATCATATTTGCATTAGGTCCAAATATCTACCTGTGCGGCTATAAGCCAACTCTTTTTGGATAGAGATACGATATCAAAAATAATGTGTTTACTGAATGGATTCACCGTCTCAATGAAATTGAGGATAAAAACCATATGTTTGTCATGGCTTAATGACTGATATAATGCACCTTAGTCAAAACAATTCCCTTCAAAAGTCCCAAAAACATATAGAAATAATTATTCTTTTTAACAGCAGTTTCCTAATGCGTCAACACAGATGTATGCTTGAATGTTATCAGTAAGGCAATATCACACGGCAAAATATTTTATATCACATGTGATAATGCCGACTATTATGAGAAATATTGATTTTATGGATGTCAACCATCAACTCAAGGGTTGACTTCGAAGAAAACACCAACAAACGGGACAATATCGTCTTATCTTAACATTGGAAACGTTGTTAGTCTGTGGGCACGCAAATTTCATCGACATTGTTACTTGATGCTGTCACAAAGCGTAATGTTGTTAGCACAAACTCGCGAATATGCCACATTTGATTGACTGCTTAGGGGCTATTTCAGAGGATCTCGAATTGGATATTGTCACGCAGATGCAATAAATAATGCGCGATTTTATTGGCGCTTTTGTTATGACATCGAAAAATTTACGACCTGCTAAACCAAACACAATCCAGAGAGGTGATCAAAAGTGTGTTGCGCTTATATAAAATTGCAATATTATGCCACAAAACACTGATGCTGAACACCATAAAATCTTTCGATATTGCTGATAACACGCCCATAACATAAAAACTTTCTATTAAAGGCACAGATCTTGTTATTGGCGGCTTGGACAAGAGTCTTGGCGGACTATTTGCTGCTATTTGCTGCGCACTGAATGTTTGCGTTGCCAAATAAAGGTTGTTACTAGTATCATAAATCAACATAGAGAAGAAAACAACGCTCTTTTTGTGTCAAAGTTCCGTGTCATATCCCACTTCACCTGATAGAACAAATGTGGCTTTGTGAACGACATCCAGCGGCACCGGCGAAAGCCACACCCATGTAATAGCGCAATGCTTGTCATAAATACTCCAATTTCATCTTAAGTCTGTGTTGTTGCGCGCTCGGGGAGCTAAACTGATAAATTTACATATCAATGAGGCCAATAATTCCCCAGTAAATGTGTGCAAAGGAATTATGAATAGATATCTGACTGGGACACGCATTAATACGAAAAGAACGCACGAACTTCTTACCTAATCAAATGAGTAACTGCTCTGTACTGTTATTCGTATCGTTGCCAACCATCCAATTCAATCAATAAATCTAGTATCCATTTTGTATTTCTCAACCGCTGGGTTTAAACGCTCTAAACACTATTATAAGAATTTCATTTCCATATAACTATGATTATCTATATAACTATTATCCTGTTTAGTATTATGTTCTAACCAACACGCTTCGAAATATGTGTCAGCTTACACTCCAAAACGTTTGATCCAAGAGGTGCTCCCATGAAATGGCATATGCTTTAGGTAAGAACGTGCAAGGTAGCCAATAACCATCATCAGTGCATTTCGTCTCTACGGACAGCTAAATGTTCACCTTCCAGCTTCGTAAGCCGTCTAGTTATTCACTGAAGGAATTTTCAGTTTGTCAAACACCACTCTATCAGCAACAGAAAAGCAAAGACGCTGTCAAATTAGTTTTAGAAGATTGTTCGCACAATTTGCTTCATTTACACATACAAATCACAGTTAAAGGAGTAGTAAGGTCCCGCTGCAGTTCAACTGGTAACCGTTATGTTTTTTTAACTACATCTTCATTGCCGGAGTAAAACCTAATCCGCTCGAACTTGTTGATTCACAATCGGTGCACACAAAACGTTATGGAACACTAGATAAACCTGCGCTCTAATATAGTTTATTATGCTGCAGTGCATCTTGAGGTGCGCCTGAATTAATGTTTTAACACGCCTTGTTTTAAAGTTTCTCACAGTCACACATTTGTTATCATTTCCAATATATTGATGTTGCATCCCAAACAACGTATCTTTTCTCCAACACGGTCTCAAATCAGGAAATGAGACTCGACTGGTTAACTCTAAAGTTAAAATGCATTTTCCCGTTCACGGTCATGAACTTCAAGGTGATCATAAGTAAAAGGTAATGGGCCAAATAAACACCATTAATTCTGTTAATAAGCACATATATGTCTACCTATCACACTGCAGTGATATATTTGACTCTATCAGTGAATACACCTGGTACATTAAGATCATTTTCGCTCTGTTTGGTATGTCTCTCTAAGCATTGATGGAAATCTGATGAAGAACTCTTGAATGATTTAAAAAAATAGTAGATCTCGTACCGACTTCCGAGGACAAAGTGGTCTCTTATTTTGTGATAAGATCATGAAGTTGGCGTCGCCTTTCAAATGTACTTTCCTGTCAAAACTCAATAATGATTTATCTCACTTCTCACAACTGCAATGTCCTACGCCGTCAGCATGCGAAATGGCGGATATCGTTTGGTTTATTCCTTATTGATATACATCATGCCGTCATCTTGATACAAAACATTCGGTAGCATATGTTGCAAAGCTTCTAGCTGTAAAAAGATTATTTGTCTGGGTCATGTAGAGAGTTACATTTACTATCAATTTGTCAACAATGTCACGTTCGAAGATCTCCTGGTCACCTTAGAACACTAGTTATGATTTTTTAAAAATGATTCCAATTCGACCATCAAATGGTTGATAACATTATTGCAGGTATCTTTGCCATTATGAAATCTAGTAGATTCGAGAATCTTGGGGGACTGTATGCACTGTGGAAACGATGCCCATGCCCATATAGTATAAAGATGAATAAAGTATATTCATATATCCAATATACATTCACAGTGGCCATCGACCAGTGGCAGCTATAGTCGATTACTATTTATGTGGCATAAATAGCATTAACTGCTTCATAATGTCACGTTGCGACCACCGTTAAATAAAGTACAAATTTATGTGTAAGATTCATATCAGCTACATCCATACATTTTTCTGCCACAGACGCTTGTACCACATCACCTGCACCAATCCATGTCATCCATTATGCAAAGTCATAATGTAGGCATTTAGATTTCATGCCATGTGGGAATTACTCGGCCTTGTCTAAGCTATCCAATGTACGAATCATGCCTACATAAAGTGTCAACATACGTGCCAGATACCGATTCAGCTTGATTACCCTGGTGAACTAAAATAGTTGTCGTCGTAAACGCAAATGCATTGATATGTCATTCGCGTAAGGTGCTGCATTATAAAATATTGTATCAGTCGCAACGTATTTCTTATCCACTAGTGTAGACAGTGGTTTATCTATTGAGACAGGTAAACATGACAACGAATATCGTGTTTATCGAATTAATTGGACCTTAAAAAATTTAAATCAAGACAATTGTTTGTTACATGCTCAATTGCGATTAATCAATATGTTTATGAAGATTCAGATTCAAAGCAGTTTGCGATTCCAGGCATATAATTAAGAACTAAATATTAGCCAGTATGATGGGGCCTTGCCATTGCGCTCATACTCTTATAATATTCTTACCATAGGAATTTTAATCATTGCTTTTTTGTGATTCTCAATTTGCATTGATATTATGATTGCAAGATGTAAATAAACCACACACAATGCGCACGCCTTACTGATTGCAAATATTAACTTGGTTAATTTTCATCAATGTCAGCACGTCATCTGACCATCGATTTTCCACTAAATAAATATTTTATATATTTACCACTTTAGTAATCGACTGGACTTCAGTTACTCACTTGCAACTGCAAATCCCGCTGCTGCGCTTATTTAATAAGCCAGTAGCGCAATGTAATTTGTTATGAACCGACAATAAGTGACTAGCTATCCATGCGTTGCTGGCACACGGTACATGCCTTTAACAGCGTCGTCATTTCCCTCTCATTAGAATATGTTGTATTGTGTGTTGATCTTTACTGTTTTACATCCCCACGCACCCAGACTACTTTTGCATACATTCATAACTTCTTGCCTGTTGTAGCAAGTGGTTGAATTCATCCAATAGGTTCCAAAATTCAAATATATATACATATACCACAGATTCATTAATGAAGGTGTTGCGCTGAGGCTTTTGTGGTTAGCATTAGGCATCCCCTGGAGCAGCATATCAATGCTTAAAACATTGCTCTAGACGTCAGAAGAATTACAGAGACCACAAATTGCAGTGAAAAGAGGCATAAAACATGTTTTTTTAACATGAACCTCCTTTGCTGGCAGTTAATCACTCAATGTGATAACACGAAGAAGTTATAATCGCACACAGCTCACGGCTATATAGTAATTTTTAGTTATATGTGTATCATGTAAGTCCAATCCCTTGATTAGCCATTGTGTACCGGATGATGCACAAGGATGATATGCAAGGATATCCGACGGCAAAAACGCTAGCGCAAGTCATAATATCGACAACCATTAAAATTTTTCATACAAACCAACGTGCAAAGACATTCCTCAGACAACCATGGCGCTACGAACCCCGATGGCGGATATTATTTAACCCACTGGCCAAGTGGTACCTTTAATTGATCGGTCAAGTCATGTGATTGCTCCGGCAAGGGCAGTGTGCAACTGGCGATGAAGGGCGGCAGGTACCAATGGTAATTTGTCAAGTTTGGCCGCTTGATTGAATTCATTAGCGCTAACCTGCGAACTCAAACACGCTCAACAAATAACGTTAATGAGCGCTCCGGGCGATTCGAGGTTATTATGCCTATTTTGTCATTTTTCACTGAAGTCGTCTAATGCCACCTTAGTCTTCTGCTAAAGTTTGCAGTGTAGGGGTAGCTTAGCGTAGACTCAGTGGTGCCACTGTGCTCCAGGACATCTTACAAGACGTTACATCACTCTATAGAAATATGATACTATTTGGGACGTCATCACCTTTAGCAGTCGACTGTAATGCAACGGTTCTAATTAAGTAATTGAGCACACAACAAAAGCTCTGAAAATATGGTCGCCGGAGTATGCTTGTGGTTTATATGATATTAACTGACGTTTAGCTAATTGTAGTCACTTTGCAGAAGCAGATTACACTTTATACCTGTAGTATCTAGAAGTGCTCGGAAGTAAACTTGCAGGGGTTGTAGAACAGCTCGGTAGTCATGTGATTGCCAACATCGTAAGCGGACGTGATTGAACCCATAAGTGATAGGTCAGCATTCTTTGCTCAGTAAACTTATTGCATCGTTTGACCATCGTAAGAGATCAGCTGATTGCTGAAGACTATACTGGTTCTCGAGGAGAACCAGGTATATTTCAAACAGAGGCATATGGGCAATTTATTTTGAACGCACGGCAGTTCGACACCATTCCATTATGCCACAATACTTTTTACCGAGAAATCGAAAAGCAGTTAGAAAAAAGGACGGCCCTTTTCCAATTTATGCCAATCCATTGATCTGCTTAAAAAATGATTCACATCAATCTTTCAATTATCAAGTAAGACAGGAATATGCATCACTACTATTATGAATAGCATTTCTTTTAAAGACAATGTAGGTAAATTGGTGCCACCGCCTTCTATGTAAACATGTTTCAAGGAATTCGGATAGTGATTGCCTAATATTGCCATAGTAAAACCATGGTAAATATAAAGCTGCTGGAGGCCTGAAAAACCATGCTTTATTGGAGTGATTGATGGGAATTATACCACAAGCTAACTATAAAGCTGCATTATTGAGATCAGCAGTGTCAAGAAAACAGAGAGCAATTGTGAAATTATCAATGTTCATCAATCTCTAAGCATTATACTAAGCTCTTCTGGCAAACATGTCGTTTTACTCTCCGTTGTCAGCTTTGTAAGTTCGGCCGCTTTGTACTTAACAAAGTAAACTGGCATTTCTAGACCACTGGCGTCTCTCTCAAATCAGAGAACATAAGGATGCATCAAATCAGAATATATATATATATATATATATATATATATATATATATATATATATATATATATATATATATATATATATATATATATATATATATATATATATATATATATATATATATATATATATATATATATATATATTGCTCAATGACCGATGATAGAAAGGGCTAACTAACCACTGATCGGCCGGTCAACCAGAGATCTATAATTAATTTGCATGTATTATCCGCCAAGTAGTAGATCTTCGTCCAACATCTTCCCGTACAAATTTCATCCCTTGGTTACACTAATATACAAGTTAATGGGAAGCCATGTTGCCGTATATGAAGCAAATTTTCTTCTTTTACTGTGGGACATGCAAATAAATCTAACGTGTGAATTAAATGTTTTGCATACTAAAGTTCAACCTTACAACCCAAGGTTATCAGGGTCACGTCTTATCATTGTCCAACAATATCGATCCATCAATTGGTGGCCTACTTTTAACTTATAGACAAACACAGGGTCGCCCAAAATTATTAGTTTTACTCACTGAAAATCTCAATAGTCCAATGTCTATCAACTATGGAGAGACGCTGTGATTGTATTCACTTTTTAGATAGGACCTGTAAGCCTGTTCTAATGTGTATCTGTATTCTGTTGGAGATTCACCCCGTGCACTGATGCCTATGCTTATGTAAATTACATCTTGCACTTTGGCCGAAAAGTCCTGCAAGAAGTGGGTTTCATTACCTGTGGGGTTTCTTTGTCTCAGTTTACGCAAAATGCGTCGACCTGATATGAATAGAGAAACTAAAACATTTGGCAGCATACTTACATAGGTAAAGACCATGGCTCAGTAAGGCAATATTAGTATGCCAAACATACCGATGGCAATATCAAATACTGTTGTATGAAGATACACCTGTACGTGATATGGCGAGTGATATCCTTAAAAAGCTGTTATCGTGAACGGGAAGATAATCGACATTCCTGAGATGATGGTTTATACATGATTGAATACAATAAACTCACATGAGTTTATAAAAGTCTCAGGTTTTATTCAAGTCTGACTGTAATCGTTGCAGCTGGATAGCATCAACAGATTGAGTGATTTTGGCACGAGACATCGCAATCCTTCTCAATATAAATAGTCTGCTTACATATATAAGACATCACATTCTCCTTGTACATTTCTCCAATGTATGCTTATATTTTCCACGTTGCTTGAATGTAGCAAAGTTGCATCATGTTAATGGACTTGATGAGTATTTGCCGCTCCGTGTTATGATCGTTTCAGGAGCAATAGGCAGAGCTATTGCTATCGGGTGCATTCCATTTAATGCAAGAATTATTTGATCTGATGATAGTTATGTCGTATCCTGCATGCAGTTGACGCGTACTAGCTTGATTCAATAGAAAAAATGTCTTTATTTGCATAAGGATAAGTGAGATTTTGGGTTCATAAACCATGATGTCTGCTGAATGCTTCTGGCTTATGTTTTTGCACACATAAATTTACTTGCGGTGGTTTCCGAATAAACATCAGAGAGTCGGATATTGGACTACACTATTCATGCAAAGGGGCAGTCTGCAGCATGAACCAGATTTATTTAATCACTTAAAATAACATCAGACTACTAAGAGAAGATATATTGACGGCGTTAGTACACAGATTATTTGTCATCGGAGTGGTTGGTTACATAAAGCGTCGATTACACCTTACACTAGGACAACGCCACATCCGATGACAAATCTCTACTTAAAACAAAAATGGACTGAAATTGCAATATGTATTTTTTTAAAGTAATCAAAGTGCTGGGAAGAAGCGTTTTTTTCACGTAAAGGTATATATCATTTAACAACAACCATTAACGTCCCACATACTTAGATGCTAGTTAGATAATCCATTTAGCAGTTCATATCACACCATCATAGCCATGTCAATTATGCACATAGCTATGCATGTGAACGAATGTGACTTATTGTGCTAGTGATATACATTTCAATACCGGGAACTACTTATAAATTGCAGGCCTGATTTGTACTATTACAATATATAGTTTATTGCTTTCTATTCCTTGTGATCAAACTGACCATTCAGGCATTGTTCAACACCAGGCTCTCAGCTCGAGTGAAATAGTTGTAAACAGTCCAACAAGTTATTAACAAGCTGTAAATGTTGGGCAATACCGATGCCAGATAGATGCCATATAGCGGCAGATACAAGTGTATACAACTAAATGGTGGTTCAGCGTATTTAACATGTATCTGCCAGAATACAGGCAGTATTTCCAATTCCACAGTCTCATGAAACAATACAAATAGATTGTAGTTTTAAGTACACTCTCTGTTTAATGACGCTTTGAAAGACCCAGTTCCCCGTGGCTCAGATGATCACGTTTAATGACTGTTCCGTCTCTGAAAGAGGCTGCAGCCTGACCGGTAGCATGATAGTACGGAGGTGCACCATCGCCCCAGCGGTTTTGCAGCTCAGTGTTGACAACGGGTTTGTGCCAAGTGGGCACCGGCACTTAAAGGGAGCGGTCAAAGCAACACAATGATCCCCATCTTTCAATGCCTCGTTCATACAAGTGACATCTTAACCCCTCTATTACAATTACAATTATATACTTTTAAGTTGAATCCAGTAGTCAGTTAAGAGAACTTTGCATGTGGCCCATCTCAGATTTGATGTTCTAATGTTTCATACCAGGATTTACCTTTCAATATTAATATGAAGCGACACTGTGACGTATATAGCAGGCCATCTGATCTCAATAACTTTACCTCACAAGTTAAAATTGCATAGGTATAATAAAGCTGCCTCTAATTTCACTTGGCGTTTTGACCGCTACAAAATGACTGTTGGCAATTATCATGTGCAGCGTGAAAGATTAAATTGATATAGGATTGATGGTGGGGCCTATGTGCCACTCAAAGGCCACAGGATCATTGTAGGATACGAGATTGGATGCGCTGAGCTCTCCCAAAACATCAGACTTCACTAGTCGGCAAGTGTAATACTCATCATGTATTTAGCCAGCGTTTCGGGCTGATTTCTATGCGCTTAAGTATATATTGTGATTGAAATAGTCACTGTAATGTCAAGCGCCTCCTGGCTACTATGCGTTGTAGGAACTGAAACGTGCAAAAATAGGAATAGGATGAATATGACACACCGGATTGCGCTAGGTTGAGCGGTTAACTAGCAAATGAAAAAAAGCAACCCTCGAAGGGAATTTCGTCAAATCACCCAATATACTTTAACATACATCACGGTATAAGGCTCAATAAAGCCTTTTATGGGCTCTCTGCATGCACGTTCTGCAGTCAGGGAATGCATTATTGTATTGAATGACAATCATTAATCTGCACGTTTTTTAATGCACATATCTGCATATAGCTTAGCTCCTGACGTCACGCTTACAAGTACTGGCTATCATCTGTAGCCCACTCTCGCTCGTAATATTATTACGGTCCTGAGATTGTTATTTGCTTTCCCGCGTGACTCTTAAGCTCCCTTAAGATTTGTTGGCATTCAAACGGTAAGAGTTTTAAAACGCCGGGATCATCGCCCTAGTGGTGGGGTGGCGATTTACGTGCTTGCCACTGATTAGACCAATAAGCTGTTAGAATGTTTTACATCAGATAACAAGGTTAGTAGTTTGGTAATGTCCTGGTTCGGTGTGATGTATTGTGCTTTTCTTTTGCTTTGTAAATCAGTGTGATGGACATTTACGGTTGTGTTAGTCTTCTTGTTTGCTAACGGTTTTATTGCTTCCGTGTTTTGCCGGCATAAACATACTGTCAAAAAGGTCCTATCTCTATTAGGTCATTGTTTGACTACATCCGGTTGCCAAAATCCGCACATAAATCTGCTACCTATGTGTTTTAAAGAATGGCAGTGTGTTTGAATGGACCCGTTTGGGATTGATCATCGGAAATATACTTGGAGCGACATGACCTGGGGCCGTATCCATAAAGAAACTTAAGTCCGCAAACTCAGGTTCTTGAGACGGCAAGCTGAGCTGGCCGTCTTAACCGTATCCATAAAGAATCTTAAGTCTCCTAGCGTGCTCAACTCTGAGTCAGCTAGGTAGTTGACTTAAGTTCGCTAGCTCAAACTTAACAATGGCGGTCCAACGTTAATATTTCCAGGAAAATGCTTTCACAGATATGAATAAGAACATGTATGTTCCTAAAATGAACCAAAACATAATCAGCCGTTCGATATTAATGACACACCAATTTTTATCGGGATATTTAAATTATTCACGCCGCAAGCTGTTTTCGTAATAACGAAGCGGGGAATTCTTCGCAAACGCTTCGGACAGTGTTTTTGTGGGTCTACCAAAGAGCGAGTTTGCTTACAGTAGATTTGAATTAGGAATGGTTTGTGGAATGATCATAGTGGGTGGGAGTTTCTATATCAATAGCGCAATTATTCACGATTGGTCATGTTACAGTAATTTTTTTTTAACTTCACAATAAGAACCACGGCGCCAAGATTCACATTTAGTATTATTGAATATCAGGAAAGCAGGCACTAAGCCTACAAGTCTGTGAATCCACTTCATGATAACATAGCAGATGTTGAAAGTGCCCCCAAAGCACACCAACGACAAGGGTTATTTTGCGATAAAAAAAACTCCGTTTTATGCGTCAAAGACGAAGAAACGTCATAGACTAATGACGCGCAGTGACCCAGTAAGGCCTGAATTCCAACGGACTGTCAAACAACAAAACTCAACAAGGAGTGTTTATATTTATCGCGGAATAATAATGTTATTAGTGCAAGCATGGTCGATGGAATTATTTCCCAATCGTGTGGATAAGCTGTGATTATTTTGCCGATTATAAACAATGGTTCATCGTGCCGCTGGCGTTGTGCCTTGTGGTCATGTTCATGGATAACAATCATTACAATGCCGCAGATTGGAGTGCTGAGAGTATATTGAAACTTGTATATTATACCTGATATCACCGTATATTATACTTGATACCATATAATATTGTACAGTCGGATTGAATAAAGGTGAGTGACATATTCATAAACAACCGTTTAAAGGCTATTCCTTTTTTACTTTGTTTGATAAACGATCAGTTGATAAAGACAATACTAGGTCTAGACTGTATAATTTAAAATAGTCAGACTAGACCACCTCCATTCCTTCGTCTAAATCGAACAGTCTTAGCCACTTTATTCAATTTCCTGTCTAATGAACACAGATATAAAATATGATCGCGAAGGTACATGAGTGAAATTATAGCCACCAATCGTTTTTGGCTGTTTGCCAGCCTTGAGCTGGCGGTCTCAGCTGAGTTCGCTAACAATTTGTTTTGTGGATACGCTTGAGTTCACCGACTTAGCTCAGCACGCCGACTCAAGTTAAGACGACTCAAGTTAAGATTCTTTATGGATACGGCCCCAGATCTTACCTGCTTGACAGCTATGATCGAGAAAGGAATAGTGTCCTCTTTTTTATGCAGCCAAGTGACACAAATAATCGTGTGTATCAACATTCAATGGTAAATATCATCAAATTGTAGCATCCGGGTAAGCCAGAAGATTAATGCACCAGCTTCCCATTTAAACACTCACAGGATTATTAGCAATTAATATTGGCCTAATACGAATGACGACGTAACGAGGTTGAGATAATTATGAGGTGTACGTCAGTGAACCGTCAGCAGCAGTAATACACCAAACGCTTTTCCTGACAACGGGCCTTTCAGTGGCGTAGCTGGGCCTATTACGAAGTAATGGTATGGGTTGTTCGGGGGACCTCCCCCGAGATTTTCTTAAACTAAAGATCCAATATGGTGCGATTTGGCGTATATCTGGAGCCTTTTTAGTCATCAAAAATAGCTTCATAATGCACTTGACTAAAATTTATTTTTTGTCTTACGTATAATGTTCAGTAAGAGAACTGAAATACAAAGCTTGATATTACATGTTACCATTATCAAAAAGCTTTAAACTAGAAAATATGTAAGTAATGGTTAAACAAGCGTGTCTATTTGGTTTTGTTTACGATGATATATCGAGGGTCTTTAAATGAAATCCAAGTTCCTGCATTTAACTGAGGCAAATGTGTGTATGATTTTATTTATGTCTATCTCGACATCGCGATGAATATGGAGGACGCCAAGTAAGGATAGCCTCTCGCCGGTCATTGTTGAACAAAGGTATGTGTTGATACGCCTCATGGAACTGAAGGAGCGCTCACAGGAGGCGGATGTGGCAGGCATGGTCAGCAGTATCTGTAGTATAATGTATATGCAGGGATAAGCTGCCTCCGATGTCTTGTTAAGTGTCGCCAGCAGTGGCGAAGGCTTTGCGTCATTCAGCTGCCATCGCAGATTCCACCTCCTTATTTCCTCGCTGAACTCTTGTTGAGTCTTGGGCAGGTCTGGTTCAAAGGGCTCGTAGATCCTGTCCACATTGGCCGGCAGGAGACCGTCAAATTTGGTCGGAATTAACCACTGAGCCTGGAAGCGCTCTTCATTCTTCAGGATACGAGTATCCATTTCTTGAAACAGGTGGTCCACAAAAACGTAGAAGACGGAGACTTCCAATACCGACTCGGGTCCTGTACATCATAGTTCGCCCTGTTCCTCTGTCTGGCTGCTTGTCGTGGCCCTGCTGGGTCAATCTAGATTAAACAAAAATAAAACATTCGATCGTTATCGTTAATTGCCGAATCGATTAAACCATTCAGTAGAAGGATGCAAAATACCTAGTAGAAGTTTACCAAGTATATCTGGATCTCATTATATTTAAATCGAAATATCAATGCAGCTAGCACATTTTTTTAAAATTATCAGTCTGCAATCTGGCAAAAACACGATGCATTTCGAACTGTTACAAATACGTTTTTATCATTGTGTTCCGTTGAATTGTAAATTATTGCGTTAAGACGTTTTGCTGTATGCACCAGGCCCCGATTTCTCGAAACTTCTTAAATCTCTTATAACAGTATTAAGCTAAGCCCTCTATTTTTGTCTTTCAATATTTTTCGTTTTATATACTCGTTTAAATGTGTTAATACTTGAGAGAGGTATTATCTTTACAATTATCACAATAAACCATTTTTCATTTATAAAATCTCACTTTTTGTATGTATTTTGGCTAATTGAAATAAGCAACTTAAGCCTGTTAAGCTTAAGAAGTTTCGAGAAATTGGGGAAAGTAGATCAATGCATATATTTATCGGCAACCACATGAAATCAACATGCAAATACAGGTAGTATGTGTACACATGTACATGGGACTCATCAGCTAAGGTAACAGCTTCCTGATAAAGGGCATCCCATACAAGGGGGTCATCCCTCTCAGCTTGATATATCTGCATGGCCACCTTCGTTTGCTCGATTGCCTCCAAGAGATCCATGTCCACCTAGATGTATATGAGATAGGTATATATTATGTTTATGCATAAAGTCACTGTTTCATCGTGTATGTAAAGGAAAGGAAAACAGACAGATACTTTTTACCTGATGATTTACTTTTAATTATATATCATCATACATAAATCTCAAGGATGCAACACGTTTTGTTCTGAGAATAATTCTGAAATTCATGAAGTTATTATTTATTTATGTATTTGTTGTATTTGGGGGTTTTTTTCATTTAAATACATTATCTTTTTTTAAAAAAAAATATTAACTTGAGTCGCATGCTGTAATAAGCACAAACTATTACCGCTTGAAGAACTGCTGTTAGTCCTACTAGATTGCTCAAAATGTGCTCTGTTGCCACAAGAGTAACAATAAACTGGAACTGCAGTATAGCGTTGAGGTGATCGCTGGCTTTGACGTCACCATTTTCCTGCAGAGTTTCGAGCGCATGGACGACTGCGCGGTAGGAATTCTTGAATGTACGAAGCGCATCTGCCTTGCTCATCCACCTTGTTTCACACAAGGTCAACAACTTCTGTCGGCCTTCCATTGCTTGTTTTGTAACAACGTCTTCTGACAGTTCATCTGCAAATGTTGTGAGGCGTTTCGCAGAGTAGTCAAACGCAAAGGCGATATCATGCACTGTAGACATCATGATCCTGATGCATGGAAGTGTGGAGCTGTGAACCAATGACAGGTTAAGGCAATGCGACTTACAATGGGTGTAGTTAGCGAGTGGTGATCTTTCACGGATGAGCGCCTGAACACCATTGTACTTGCCCGCCATGTTTCCTGCGCCATCATAACACTGACCCCGAATCTTCAAAATATCTAAGCCAGTGCCTTGTATATATTCAAGTATTCCTTGTGCCAAATATACTCCATTTATAGACTTGCAAGTGACAAACCCTAAAAACTGTTCCCGAACGACATGCTTCTCTTCTACCTTTGAAACAAAACGAACGCAAACAGAAAGTTGTTCCTTTGTTGAACAGTCAGTTGCCTCATCAGCCATAACAGAGAAGAAACCGGGCAGTTTACAGTGATATATGATTGTACTGACAACTTGATCGGCACCGATACCCAACAGTTCGTTTTGAATATCCGGCGGAGTGTACTTTGCGTTTGATGGAGCATTTGCAAGATGATCTGCCAGAATTTCGTCATTCCTTGCGTTGGACTGCAAAATTGCCATAAAATTACTCCTATCCTCAGTATGTCCTCTTACAGCAATGTTCTGCTTTCCTAGGAGAACCAAGGTTTCAATAATTTCATATAGCACATGCCTGTTTCGCTCCACTGTGCATTTAATAGACGATGACATTTGCTGATTAATGGAGAGAGCTTTACCATTGGATACATCAACAAAATTTTCAGTAAGAACTGAACAACCTCTGTGATTTGCAGACGATGCATGCGTTTTGACAAGTTTCGCAAAGTTCTTCCAGTCGTTAACAGGGGTCCTGATAAATGTCTTTTCCTTCTCACCTTTTGAAAACACCAGGCAACAAGGACAGAACACAGCGTCCTTCTTCAAGGAGTAGCGTAGCCATGTGTGCTCGGACAACCAGCTAGCATTAAACTTTCTCTCCTTTCCGCCAATATTTATAAAATGACATGAAGCATTATAATTATACAACATAACATGCATAGTAGAATACTATGGTAGCATATAACTGCCGTAAGATAACCTGTTAACGTTCGCAATATTTTTCGTGTTAACCACTTAATTTTCGCGTTTATTATCTAGATATCTAGTTAATATTCGCAAAACTTTTCGGTAACATAAATATCACTAAACTAAAAACTGACTTGAAAGTGCCAGAACTCTTTTACCTGTTTTAGTTGAAAACACCATTAACAGGTTTGCGAATTCCACTTAATAAGTAACATAATAACTGGTAATGATAAGATTCGTATTACCACTTCTCTATTAATGCATTTTTGGCTTTTAGCAGTAAATGGTTATCTAGTTATGATTTGCGAATACCACTTAATAAGTAACATTATAATTGGTTTACTAGATAAGATATATATCTTACCAAAAAGAATTGCGAATATTAACTAGATAGCTAGATAATTAACGCGAAAATTAAATGGTTAACACGAAACAATTCGCAAACACAATCAGGTTAACTTACGCAGTAATATGCCATAGAATATAGAAAAGAAAAGCTGTAAATATTTAAATATTGTATTGACGGGCATGTATGGATGGACGGATCAATGGACGCAGTAAAGACGGGCTGTTGGGTAGATTGGTTTGCGTACGGATGGATTGAAGTGGGGTTGGAGGGAAGAATAGAATTACGACAGGAACGAAGAGGTGGGCTGAATGACAATTCGATGGATAAACTGCCGGGTCGATAGTAGAATGTACGGACGGATTGTGTTAGGACGGACGTTCTTAAGAGACGAGACATATATTCTGGGTTCTTGTGTTTTCATCTGTTTAACCCCACAATGTTTTTTTATAACCCCATTATCCAGTTTTATGGTTTTACCCCACAATGACAGACTGAACAATTAAATGAAACCCTACACACCTATTCCTGACCATAGCCCAAACCACAAAATATAGCTTTTATAAATACAGGTGTACAGGCGGATGCATAGATGAATAGATGGGTGAACGAACGGACGATCTGACGGACGAACGGAAGGGCAAAGTAGCAGTAAAATATAGTACTGAGCAGTATATATTTATACATTTTTCGTGACGGATAAAAGGTGAAGGTAGAGTCCGCACTCTGGTGGGTCGTCGTACCGTGTTTACATAAATGGGCATAAGTTTATTAAAGTTTTATACACTGTATGACAAGAAAATTGTCAAAAACTGACATAAACTTGGTATCGATGTGTACAATGCATTGAAACTAACAAACTGAAGTACCACATAGTTTACAATTAATTTTAGCAGTTTATTTTCGTATTTGTCCATTAAATTAATTAGATTTCATTATTATTATGCGTATTGGCTAGTCGATATTTTTCACGTGATATTACCAAGTAATGTATATAGCTTAAATATTCCATCGATTAAGGGTAAGCCTTCGTAGCACAGTGGATACAACGGTTCGAACCCTGTCTCCGACTCGATTGTTTTTTTACATTTTGGTATTTTCTTTACAATTATGATATCAAAGAGTAAAACATTTTATTTAAATATTGTCCTGAGATTCGTTACAGAAAAAAAAAATTGGGGGAGCCAATTTGGTGTACAGTATACAGTATTCCCTTTAAACTAACAAGTAACTACGAACATAATATCAATACAGCAGAAAAATGCAAAATATCAAATATTAAGGTTATAATGCAATTCCTTGCTACCATTTGTTCTATGATAAACTAAGACAATAATAATTTATTTTTGTCCGAAACTTTTCCGATTAAAGATCTGTCAGCCACACGTACCTCGATGGAAATTTGAAATCACTGACCAACTCCCACTTCTGTGATAAAAGTCTGAGTTTGAATTCATCATTCCACGAACCATCGGAATCTACAGGGTCGGGGTAAGGGGGAAACATGTTGAATGACATTCAAAATATACTCCCGCTTCGAAACTTAAACAGACGCTCAATGAAATAATGCGCTTGCCGGTTGTTGTAAAAATATTATCGAATCGATTTGTTAAAGCTAAAGCTGCTTAGAACTCCCGAAAAGTACATACTTAGCAATATAGAATGTACAAAGACCATTAGGATCATATACTCATAGTTAATAAACATGCGTTATAAAAGTATACTTTTGATGGTAAATATGACTATTAAAGACCTTCACGTATGACAACATTGTAATATCAAGGTTTAACGAGAATATTTCCGACCCGAGCGTCTCCTTACCGAAGCATAAGGAGTCATAGGTAATAGAATGTCCAAAAGATATTAATGCTCATATAGCGCAAAAGATGATTCTTCCCATTGGATATTATATATACAGCCCGTTCAGAATAAATCAATGCATATGTAGCAAAATCGCATTAAATACTGGTTATTGCTTTGCATTAGCGGGCTCTTATCTAGATATGAGCATTCTTACAAATGCAATGTTAACCAACACGTAGTGGGAGTTGGGCAGTAAAACGTCTATTAGCAAATGCAATGTTAGCAAACACATAGAGGGAGTTGGGTTAATTAAGTAAAACGTCCTATTAGCTGTGGTTAGAAATGCAATGTTAGCAAACACATAGAGGGAGTTGAGTTAATTAAGTAAAACATCTTATTAGCTGTGGTTAGAAATGCAATGTTAGCAAACACATAGAGGGAGTTAGGTTAATTAAGTAAAACGTCCTATTAGCTGTGGTTAGAAATGGGCCCATCAATGCAGACGTAGAAACCTCAGCGAATGAATTCTGTACGCATTAAGGCCTTTTTTCAGCCTCGTGTATCGGGCCTACGAGCAAATCTAATGTCCCATCTTTCATGCAAGCTCGACAGTACACTCCACGCATTAATTATCTGTTACTGTTATGCCTTGAATGGCGAAAGGTCAAACAAATCACCTCTGTTTCTATGTATTGGCGGAATATATGTCATCACAAAAACAGCACCAACCTGACTTTAGGGGCTACGACATATACACTTAATTATCATTCCGTTAAAATACAGCGCATGCTTCTTAACTTATTCCCATCAATTCAAAACAAGCGCAGAATATTCTATATCATATATACGCGTTAGTAATGTTGCTAGATGTCACAGAACCTAGGAATTATCATTGCTACCAATATTGGCTTTGCCGCATAAAGGTCGCTTGATACTGAAAATCCTTTATATCAGGCTGTAGACATTATAGATAACTCTCTAATTTCATAGTCGTCTTATTAACTATTGTCATGCTTAACAATCTTTGTGGCGCTCCACCTACAAAATCTGTCACCCGCGAAAATATCGTCTGTCCATTTCACCAGACAACTCTGATAACAATAAGCCAACCGAGATCTAGGATAATAAGCTATTGACTAATCCTAGACGCTCGAGTGGATTATGAAACGCGGTTTTCTCCAAAGTTTGCCCCCAAAATATATCTTAGCATTTTAGTGGACCCTAATGGGTTTATGAGAAAGACAACTGTATGTATGACGACTGGTTAACGCATGCTAATTACCGTTTGTACGATGAAACTGGCGTCTAACAAATGTAATAACAGTAAACTTATATATTAGCAGACTGATTGTTATGTTTCAATCCAAAAATACCACAACATGAACGAAACTGAAATATTTTTCCAAATATGTGATCCATCGGCATAGATTACCATTTGTTAATATTTAAGCAGACAAACTTTGTGATTTCTCAACGCAGAGGACTTGTTAACTGGTAATTGCACATATTCTAGGTTTCTATTGAATGGTAAATTATGACTTAATTTGTTGCAGCGTACAATTTGCAACGGGGGAATACAGATCGTTAAATAATATTCTCGCATTACGCTGCCAGATCAAAAGTGGTTTTCTTGATTTGCCAGATAGAAGGTATTCTACTGCTATCGGCATAATGGGACATGCTACTAAGTATGTTACAAAATAATAATGACCAAAAGGATGGCATTATAGACACTGTGTACGAGACATCCAATATACTACACAGCTTAGATTTTGTCCAAGAAGTAGGGTGCAGCTAGAAGGAAGCGATTCGCCTACCGATTTATTAGACAGCATTGTTAGAATGATTAATTTGTATCTTGCTATAAGCACTGAGTGAGCCTGGATGGGTGCACGTCTATCATATAACGCACATACTTAAACATCGTTTTGGTCAAGTTGCAAAAAAAAAATAAGTTACTTGTAAAAAGTTGTCATCGTTGGAAGTAGGAATCTACTAAACAAATTGAGTGGTTACATTTGCATAAACCAATTATTACTGTTACCAATACAATAATATATAAATAAGTATAAAAATGTCTCAAAACATGCTGAAGGCACCATTCAATATTGTGTAATGATGCAACACATCAAAAAAAGCTATGGCGAGTGATACCTTTTGAAAACATGAAATCGTTATACCATCCATGTTTACCACCATTAAATGGACATCCAACTTATTTCAATGAACGAGGTGGAGTATGATAGGCAGCACAAGCATACTGTGGTTACAAGCACCTCTCATATTATGGCTGATGCGCATAGAGCTGTCTCGACGACAGGATGTTTAGATAAGTGAACAATATTCCGTGGACAAACACCGCACAGATTATAAAAGCCAATAATAGCAATTCACTAAATCCTCATATCTTTACATCCGATGTAAAAGTCGATGTTGAAGCGCTAAGTTGTTTTTGTGTCCCTTTGGCAAACACTGAGTCAGCGAGGAACCCTCTGTTGATTCTCATATGTTGCTTATCAGGTTTCGATCAGGAATTGTGCTCTTTAACAGCTTCTGGGCCACCATGATGTCGGCAACAAAGTAAATTACAACACCCTTTTAACAAAATATTTCCGCACTGACAACAGGAAGCATTAACCAATATTGAATGGAGATAAAAACAAGTTAGCATGGAAGAAATTAATTGCTGGCTGACAAAGAATGCTGTCACACAACGAGCGTGTAGTACATGGCTACGCAACCATTGTGGGATATAGGCAAGCATGTAATGAAAACAGAACAAAAGGTACGTAATATAGACAATTAATGAGCACTTACAGAATTGGGAATTTAATGTTGACAAGAATACCAGTAACAAACACGAAGCCTGTGTATTTTTGCTGGTATAAATAGTGTGATATGATAGATAATTCGCTTAATATTCCCGCAGACAGACTAGCAAAACAAATGCGACTTGCAAATTGGAGTATGCTACTTGGGTAGAGAATGGTACGAAATGTATAATTGCTTTGCATACACTGGTTTTTCACATATTGCCTAAGTACAGCATATCGTATTGTACACTAATAACCCGTATCAAAACCCAATTGTGTGCCTCCCTCCATGTGAGAGAGATTGAGGCAAGCGATAACGAATATGATAGATGTGAGAAAAATTGGAAAGTAATCGTCGCGGAAGCCTTTAATGTTGCTATCGTTCAGAAACCAGAAAGGCTAAGCAGACTGTGTATGCGCTTATGGAATCCAATTATTTGATCCCACTTTTATGGTTTCCCCGGATAATCTACTATCGAAGCTTCATAGAAGCTGTTTATCGAACATGACCTAAAAGGGGGTATTAAACATTCCGTTAGACGAGAAACGTGCAAACGTCTTTCAATGTGATCAATACAGGAGCTACATTATTTGAGAGCTACATTTTTTTTCGTAATTTATATAGATCTGCTAACTTAGGTGCTCGAATAACACGAGGACGCTTTAAGCCAGTGTCTCAATAAGAAGGCTGAAGAGTCACTATGCAAATATGCACATTCAATTCTGTTGACGCTTACTGTTTCTGACAATCCCACGTGGTCTTTTAAGTATGGCAAAAATGGAATGTAGTACTCACGCCTTGTGGAAATTAACACTGCGACTCGTCCATCTCGTTGGATAAATCTAATGCCGGGCCATTACTAATCCACCGTTTTTAGCTGCAACCGTGAATATTTCTGCTCGCCCAGGCAATTATTTATGCACTATCCATGCTTACAGTCTATGCCTTTCACATCATGATCCGGCACGCCGAGTTTAATCGATGGCGAATAAAATGAATTTTACACAGGGATTCTTAAATCATTTATAATTTACGCCGTGCTAAAATGACGGTTCATCAACGGCGTCCTAGAACAGCACTGGGCCAAAACACTTTATGCTACAATGAGAAGATACAATGAGAAGATTCGCTCACTGCACTGACAAGCAGCATCATGTTATACTGTATTGGAACCAAGCCGCTGGGTGCGGTGTCTTTATTAGTTACGCCCGGTATCATTTGCCCAAAATAGAATAAATGCAGATTGTCTATCGTCAAACATCACGCCTTCTTCTTCGGCTCTTCACAATGGAAAAGGCCGAGAATAATGTGGTCTGACAAATTTGAGGAGCTTGCACTACTTGCATTTAGCCATTCATTGGAGCAATCATCTCGTGCCGAATTCAATCAAAACGCCTGTAACCTAATCAGTGCATAAACCTGCTCGCATTTCGCTCATGACATCCGCCATAGGCACTGTGGTTGGCTATTAGTTATCGGTTAGCCGGCTGCTAAAATTTTAAGACAGCATTTCCTCTACTAACCATGGAAAGGCCGCTTATCACACAGTATTGCATAACAAAAGATGTTTGGAGTCGCACTTGCGCGATATGTCGTGATATTATAGTGAATTGTTGGTTATAAACACGAAATGGCGGGCGCCAAACGGACAAATAAGTGAATAATTTATTGTCGCTATGATATATCTTCTATTATGGCGCTTTACTCACGTAACCCTTCTCTCTGGATATGTTGCCCACCATTCAATTTAACAACACTGTTACGTAGGTGTAACCAGGTAATGCATAATTTATCAATAATTTTATTTCTTTCTGCATAACATATTTGGAATGGATGGACATCAAATAGAAAGAGCTTTCCTATGCGCTATTTGAGTAGTAATATCTCTTGGTCACACACTTTCTTTATGTGACGCCTATAGCTCCGATTATGACACGTTGGGATCATAATTAGTCTCGTGTAACACTGGCAGCATAATTATTTACTATCAGTATGTGACTCGGTTTGTATGTTTACGTTCTATTTACAAAAGCATGTACATCGTGTGAGTTCAAGAAGCATGATCTTGCTTTTTGTTTCGGGTCTTCCTTGCTAAAGATGCAAAATATATCGTACGTGCGAAGAAAAGCCGACACCAATAGCATGGCGGCGACCTTATATTTAAATAAAGAACACGACTATATAGATGCCTTTCGTCATAATTGTAAATGGAATGCGGCTTTCTTGTACTACCTGGCAGATTACTTTTTAGATAGTCTTTCAATTTGTAGTCATTTTGACAAACATCATGAACGCTATACTCAAGATCTTACTGCATTTCCTCTGCATATGTGCCAACGATGAAATAATGGGCATCGCTTGACAATAACAACAAACAATGCCTTGTCTACTGCGCATGCTGATTATGTGAAACACACTACCTGCCTATTACTGTTGTGATAAATGTATCCAGCAGTTATAAGCCGCATATAGTGGCTCATTCTTATCCTTTTTTTATGTTATTGTTAAATGCTTGGCATGCAAAGAGTCTAATCGCAGAATTCAATTGCCTTTATCTGCGTCAATTACCCTAATCAACTTACAACGCCAGAAACACTAATCAATGCATACAATTCGTGAAGCCCGAATGTAACACCACGAGGATCCCTCAACAGGGACAGCAATAAGCGTGTTCATTATGAAGTTAATGCCGTTGTTTTTGCCCAAAATTTGTGTCATGTGATTGTTTGCATTCGAAGCGAAATTTAAGGCCCTTTCAATGTGAATGTGATATAAAGCTCTCAAGATTTAAAAATTATCGCAAAGGTCACCACGAAGAATCGCACTCACCAATTTAAATCATTTGCATGTATATAATCGAATGTCAACTGCGATCAAAATGCATCCGACTTATTAGGTATAAGGTTTGGAATGATATTTTCCTTTATAACACAAAAGATAATTTCGAAGCAAATTCATCATTCCTCATCGCCACTACGCAAAATATTTTGCAAACTTTAAGGGTTTATCTTTCATCGGCTGATGGTAAACTATGTTGAAAGCAGTTTTATCAAGAACAATGACACGGTTTCAGTCATGTTTGATGTACAATTGTTCCCCAGGCATTTCAACGCTTGCTTTATGGTGTAATCTGAAACACGGTTCGATTTTTATAGTTTATTATTCAGCACTCTTTCGACGTTAGTAAGCGTTCCACACCTATTACATTCAATATTCATTCAGCTATGGCTTTATGTAGCCCATGGTTACGAATTATCTTACTTTCTTTATTTTTTAGCACTTTGATCAGATATGAAAGGCCTGTCGAGTACCATACGCCACAGTATGCGAAATGTTCAACCATATGTATTGTACGATATGCAAATTGATTTGTTGCCCTACTTCAAATGTCTCGATACAGAAAAATCAATTTGGCCGTCTTGAGGAGCAACCCTACGTGGCTTCCGTAGCCGTAATTAGTCGTCGTCGTATGATCTGGCACGCTAGCTGCCTCTTTCAGCTATCTTTACCATATGTCCGTTGTTGGTGTTGAGTACCTTGCATGTGGCAAACACATTTCAGTTGGAACTTATATCAATCATCAAATAGCATTAAATATATATCACTTAGTGTTAGGTGTACTCAGTAGCTTCATGGGGGATATTTGTCAATATTGCAAAATTTCAAATTGCACGCATAAAGTGTGCTCGTTTTGTTGCCTATTCACACATCTTATGGACGACTTATTTGCCTTCACGTTTTCACAAGCCTTAATGTGGAAGATGACCCTGGTTATATGCATCACATTGAGAGAAAGTACGTGTGAAATCAGCACACATTTTTCCATATTGCATAGCCTTATCTTAGACATTACAAACCAGTGACATTGTTGTGGTTATAATGTTACCATTCATGTCAAGACAATATGTCTAGGCATAAGCATAATCAGACATAACCTACAATTTCATTTGTAACTAACCAAATGTAGCTTAACTGTCAATGCAGCTGTCATGTTCACTATGGAGAATCTCACAGGTATGATGAATATCCCTGGGACGAGTTATAACAAATCGAGAACGCATCTGTGGCAATCAGAGGTGATGCGTCTATTGCAACTGAACTCGAATTTTAAAATATAATAAATTACGCTTTAGGGTTTGGTGCTACATGTCTGGTAATCGGATGATTCAACAACAGTGAGGAAAGACGGTAAAGCAGCCAGTGGCTGTTTACGCCAAAGTACTGCGCTGCTAGAAGGACATGGTCGCGTGTATATATTTGCAAGCAGTGTTGAACATCATCGTCGTCAAACAAAACCATTAATCACTGCCTATTAACGTCTTGAAAGATTTGCCAAAACCAAGAGCTTTACTTTTGGTTACAAACATTTCCTGGAGTCAAATGGTGGCGCATACGCTTACACCTTACATTGCGTAATATGGCTGTATTCTTCCTCGATGGAGATTATTTAAATTACAGGAAAAAATAAGCCTATTTGTCAATATTCCATTGATTGTAAACTTTACATCTCCATACATATTCCGACCGCCGAAGTAAAAAGCTTTTATTTGTCGGATTTTAACATATGACAACGCTATTGAACATATTGCGCATATTTAATAGCATTAAATTTCGAATTGAATTTCGAAATCTATAGTTGAATACGCATTTGAATAGATGTGTGTTCCATTTAATAAGCAATTGGCTTATTAGTCGAATGACAAAACCGGCCTGTAATGTAGACTAGCTTTGTTTTAGTAAAATGGTTTTATTAGAGTGAAGATAAGTGATCGACTTTCAACTTCTTTATCATTAACAATCGGATATTATTGATGATAAAATGCTATCTGTGTACATGAGATTACAGATGCACCATTATTAGGCATCGGTTGCAAAGAATGTTTAGGCAGCCGATTAGCAATATCCAAAGCTTTAACTTTATATTACAGTAATGGAATGACCTCTTATATAATTATCGCTGATTATTAGTTTAATCTTCTGGACGAAATGATAAAAGCTAGTTTGTTCAGACCTGTCTGTAAACCACGCAATATATGCAAGCGATCAAAGGACAAAGGACAAATCTTGCAGTATATCAACAAGAAAATCGCACTAAATCTTATGTTGCTGTTCGATTGAAATGGCCGTATGTTAACGGCATATTATATGTTGATATATGTAAACGGTACCAAAGTTGGTCCACGAAATTGATTCGGCAGTTCAATTTAGTAGTTTTACAAGAGCTAAATACACTGGAATCTGTAGCTGTTGATGCTTTTGACGAGGTAGCTTTTCCGTATGCCCTATCGCCACTCGATCTGAACCATATGGCTACGCTGGAAGTTTTTATTGTCAAAAACATTGTAAGCAGCTTTATATACGCTCGTGGACGCATTATGAGCCTTTGTTTTAGTTATGTGTAGACAAATCATAGCTACTCGTTTTCATTTCTATGTTGAATTATTTTTCACAGTTTGCCGGTGCTCCTCGGAAATAATCAACATAGTGACCGTTAGCAGCGCTGTCTTAGAATTGTCTGTTTGTATGAACAGACCTTGCAACAACCTGATATATGATCCGCACGATCATATAAGAAGAACTTGCAATTGATTTCTTCTCACATCTGTAACGCTTGCTTTCAACAATGCAATTTAAAAATTGGTTTCTTATTGGAATCATTTAATTGACCTCAAAAAGTTCACGCCAACCAAGATGACATGCTCAAAATTAATGCAATAATGGTTGCGCCAGAACATCAAACTCTTCAAAATCCAAAGGTCAAAACCATGGTCTATTAGCGTCATGGCATTGCTTTGTTTATACCAAGCTAGGTAATTATGTCACAATTGAAATAATGATCTATCATGTTGTGAACTGGTCAATCTCATGAATGATTCAGAGATACTTCTTCTTTCGTTCCAAAATTCCTAACTTTCCCGTGATAAATTACAGATAAGCCGACGTCATTAATTGCAACTATGTAAAATTACAATGCATGAAACAAAAATCTTCTACAAGGTCGTCCATCATTCCTTGGGTGTCTTTTCTGATCTGAAAATAGCATCTATATGTTTGCGAACAGATTTCATTTTAGTGCACATGCGAATTCTATTATTCATCAATACCTACTTTTTTTGCCTGGTAACTAACACTGCTGAATTCACTCCTTTTCGGACTGTTGTCAACCCCTCAGATATGCTGCGATGGATTATAGAACACCCTAAATCAGGCACAACGTTTAACATACATGTTTGTTCTTCCCGAAATGATCACATAGTCAGCCTGTTCTACAAGCTTAAGAAGAAAGGTGCATCTATCATTCCTTAGACCAGATTGGCAGATGTAGCGCCACCAATAACTATATTATGTCATCGATAGCATTTAACAAAGCGATCACAGATAGACGCAATTGTGTGGTTGTAGTTATGTGAGGGGTTAATGCATTTACAATCATATTATTAACAATTATATCATCGTGTTATTCTACAAGTTATCCATTTTTCTTAGATAGCAAAGTTAAATGCTTATCAAATAGTAGAAAAAGTTGCGGGTGCTTTGGATGGAATAATTCGCAATCCATTTATCGCGGAATAAAACTTTTCTGTTGATTGCGTTGAGGAAAGTAACCTGGATTTGCGATATAGTCAATTCATTTACAACGTCAAATTGTGTTAGTAAACTTAAAGCTACTTCAGTCACAATTCATGAATGGACATCTAAAACAATCAAGTCACACTTAGTGCATCACAGGTACACACGATAATCAGATTTACGTAATACCTAAAGTTGATTATGGCTAAAATTACTTTATATCCTGATGTTGACTTTTGGTTCGCGAAAAAAAATAACATTATCCGCCCGTATATTGATGTCTGTTTATTTCATCAATGTAATTATTGATGCATCATGTACATTGTGCTATGGGTTACGTTCGAACCTTAGGATTGAGTTTCAAAGAAATTCGACGGACAGTGTTCCAAGGAAAGCACCAAAACAGATGAACACTTTGTCACATCCTGCCTCAAGCATCCGAATAATTGAAAACCACGACATTGAACAACCAATTACGGAACAAGCTAAACTAAATTAATAGCAGATTGTAAAGCTCCTTACAACTCTCTATTTGTTCTCCTTGTTATATCACGCGATTAACTATGGCACCATTTTAGATGATTTTTAGAATCGATGCGACTCACGATGAAAAATCACTGATGTGTTGTTGTCTTAATGGATGTACTTGTCATTCAACTTTTCGCAATTCTGGAAAATCAGACGGATTATTCACTGCATCAGTAATAACACTCAAACCGCAATACATATTGTTTAAATCGATCCAACGCATCAGCTCAACAAACATAAGATACGCTGTGGATTAAATTTTATGATATCAGAATATCATTGATGTTAAATAAAAACATATATGCTGTCATATTGCATGCATGTCAAATAAGGTCACTGTACAACACCGTAAGCTACACGCGTTGTCAGGAAATCAAATCATCGTTTAAAAGGCATGCGATAAGGGTCATGCTGATCAAATATGCTTGCAAGCGCTGCCCACGTTTTAAATATTCTCCTCCAAGTAATTGTTGAGGATATAAATCCCATTACAAAATTCTGTGACAAGCTTATGTGCGACGTTTAGTTCCTAGCAGAGAAAAGTTTAGCGCCCCAATGTTTGTGTATCAAATGATTCCCAGTATTCGACTTTTATTTGGGACCATATTGCGCGGCATGTCTTATTTTTTAACGCCTGATATTTATTCGTTGCTTCAAAAGATATAAGTATTAATGCCCCAAGCTTCAAATATGCTTATGGTTCACTGCTGATATTACCGTGCGTATGTGTCTGGGCAGTGTGACGTTTATGTGATCCACTCTGTTAGCAATGATGCAATGATAATGTGTTTCTGTTGCCTTAAATATATTTGCAGCTGGATGTGTATATCAATTTACAAATTTAATAATAAGGGTTGTTATTGTTATATCAGCACCAGTAAAACTCTCACTTGTATTAGCTATTCTTACAAGAAAATCTTGCTGCGATAAGTGTATGACCATAAATCATGTGCACCATAATTAGCTTCAAAACTCTCTAATATCAGTATTAAAACATGAAATGGTCAATTAGGAATATCTGCCCGAATTCGCCGGTGTTGGTGGTGTAGAAGTAGGGGCGACTAGGTGAAACAATTTTGGTGTGATGGTGTAGGCCTCATTTTGTCCGTTACCAATAATTACCGGGAGATGGTAAAAGAGGCTATTCGATTCACATACGGTCCATCCATCGAGTGTTAGCTCTAATGCATTCGGTACTCATACTTACAAAGGGATATTCACCCTATGTAGTTCAAGTAATTAACGAGTATCTTGCTTGAAAAAAAGACACCTCTGTCTGGCTTTAACGGCCAGTAATCGATGTAGTAATATTATACTTTATCATCGCACAGCATTGTTATTGAACTTGACTTTTAAATATTCTTGAAATCCGCACAAGTACAAGTTAATGTGACCACATGAAGAATGAGAGTGACCGTAATTGCGTTTCAGATGACAATGGTTATTCGTTATTTAGAGCTTCACATATCGTTGTTGGTTAGTCAATTGTCAATACACTCACATTATGCAAACAAAAGAGTGAAATAATAAGCAGCTGTGGTCATTCGAGAAGCTATAAGAGGAAACTGCACGCAAGTTACATACCAGTGGTAAGTCAAATCTGCAGATTAAGAGGGTGTGTCAATTGCCTGGCGCGCTTAATATGTGTTGGTTTGATGATTGATGTGGGCACCATGTTACACTAATGTGGACATTGGGTTAGATGTTTTTAAATCTTCATGATGCGTTGTATTGGCTGTAGTCGAGTGCTACTTGTCTATTAAACATATTCGAGTATTGGTATATGTATGATATTGTCTCTTATGCAAAAAGCAACTTCATTCTGATTGGGCGAACGAACTAATGAAAAGTATATCCTTTATGCCAATATTATCGACATATGCCCATGTTACACATCTTTTTTGATGTCAGCTAAAATCCATAAATTGTTTCCGGATAGAGTTGCTGAGGCCCACTGCAGAAAAAATTAACAATGTTCCTTTTATTTACTAATATTGACATTCCCGATTGAGAGAAGTATGTGAATCTTTAGGGGCCAAAGCACTTCAACTTTAATATCGCTACACTACAATGTAGTGAATACTACGTGGCTCATTGATGAATCGGGCGAATGGTGCAATGTATAGCTAATACCATAATAGGGCTAGATTCATCAGCTCAAGTGTATGTGGAAGGACGCTCAAGCAACAAAGGAGCGGAGCTTTAAAGGCGCCACATTGTCTTCCGGCGGCTCATTATTGATGCTGCATTGATCAACTTATGTGTGCATTGCTACCCTGATGAACCGCGTTGACAGCTCGAATAATTTATTTTGATGATCTCTTTGTAGATAGAAATACATGTGCCACCACAAAGACAAGTATTACAGCACCCCGGTCGTTATTCCGTTGTACTTAAAAACAACGCAGATATTGGTGAGGCGGCAGTAAACACCGATCTTTTCGTCACAAACATATACCAATTGGTTGTCAAGGCAACCCTGTAGCCTGTTGTCGTCTCTGTCTAGGGACTATGTCGCTGAATATCATTCGAAACAATCAGTATTGCTTTTCGGATGATGTAATATGTTATGTAGCATGAACGTATGTAAGTAAACGGAACGCCATAACACTTTCCAGCTTAGAAGTTACAGCTCAAATTATAGTTGATGATCGTGGCGGCTAATGATTTGAGAAGACTCTGCGGCTATAATAAGATATTGTGGCAGTCTCCAACCTTCGCAAATACGTTGCAAATCAGTTGCTTTTGCTACTATCCTAAATCAACGTGATGTCGAAAAATACGTAGGATTACTGATACCGTACCGTTTGCAAATTTACACAGGATGCTACACTACCTAGGGCAAATGGCGCCTAACGTGTGATCTTCAATGTCGCTATAAGGCTAGACTCATAAGCCTTGTGGCACTGCAGTAACACATTATATTCGCACGGCGAATATTGTGCGCCGATGCAACAATCCTGACATCCATTAGACTACGGCGGCATATTTGAACACCTGATCTCAGTAAATTCATCAAATATATTTGAATTATTCATATCGCTTATATCACTATGCATTGATTGTCTGTCGGAACATGAAATGAAAATTGCAACCATGTTTGACAGTCTTTCCCCGATATAAAGAAATAAGTGAGTATATTTTTCCATCTTCCAAGAGAACAATTAGATATTGTTTCACATTTGGAAGGAACAGTAAGCGTCGCCGAGTAAGGATAGGTCACAAATCCATGCCGCTTGCTGTCTTGGGACATTGATAAATTCCCGTTAGCCGACTTAGGCTTATGTTAACTAAAGCAATATCGGATTTTTAGTTTGATAGTCGGTATTCTCCTTAAGTGCCCAGGAGCAAGGCGTATTGTACAACAGGTGCAAGATTGGTGATTTGTCAATAATCCCGAAATACATTTGCCGTTGCGTGTGATGCATTTAGATTCATCAACACTTATTTTGAATCTACAATTTTTGATTACATGGTAAATGCTTGAATAACTTATGAAGTGTACAGTATATTTAAGAGTATTTTACTGTAAGAGCAGACATGTTCAACAACTTTGTTGTCCTAACCTACAAATAACATTAGTTATATGCATCTTCATTTGTTGTCCAGCAAATGAGCGATGCTACTTCGACGTCAAGAATGTCATGACCAAACAAATGCTGAGGGTTTATGTAATCTTTGGTCGATGGATGAGACAATTGCAGAACAGTTTTACTTTTGAAATCATTAACTCGATCCCCATACATCGACAACTGACATATCCCTAACGTGGAGAACAATTCCAAATGTGTAATGTAAGTAGGCACAATCCATGTGTCTTACGTCTTGCTGTTCACAGTATATATGCATAGGCTACACTATCAACGCATGCGTATACTTTGATCCAACGAACGAACGGATCGTCATAACAATTGATTACCATGCAGCCCTCACCACACCGGTGTTGTTTCGATCTTAAAGTCAACGAAACATTTCTTAAAGAGCCACGTAAGAGCTATTGATTTGAGGGAGGAGTTGAGCTAAGCTAAGATAAGATAAAGATAAGATAATTTATTTCGTTATGTGTGAACCAGAACAAACCTAACCAGAAAGAGTCACATAACTTGGACACCCGAGAGGCTTGCATGTTTTATTTTATCCTGACGCTGGTGTTTTCAAGGAGAATTTATTCTCTATGCAGCACCAAACGATATTCTTGGGCAGTATTTGACAAAGCCATATTGGAAAGTTCCCATCAGACCAGGATGACATTTCGAACAAAGCATTTAATATGGATATACCTCAAGACGGATTATAAACCAGTGACGCAAGCGAATAATATCATCATATTAGACGATATCTTCATTATGAGGGCCAATCGCAGCGCAAATATCTTTTCCAAACCGCGGTAATAAAATTAAAACTACATTGTGTAAATAATTGCGCAGCATCGTTCCGCTTGATTGATGTATTGTTCAGATGTTTTGAATTATGTAATCCATCGTTACCTTGATTTATACATCGCTGTGTATATTCTTAGACTGGTTAGAAAAGCGTATTGCGTGATTATGCAAAGGAAATGGATGAGGCGATGCTATAATGTGAATGCAGCTTACGACCTACTCAGTTCTTAGTGAGGGGCTGATCACATTCTATGAGAAAGTGTTTAACAATGCAGATTTGTCAGCGAGGTTTACAATCGGAATGTACTCGAGTTTTCTTTGTGAAAATGCGACCTAGATCCACGTGAGCAGGAAAAGCTTTTCTCTGCAGCTGTGATGTCACCCTGTGAGCTGTTGAATATTAGTATGCAGGTTTTTTAGATCGTGATCGCTTTGATGCTACCATTTGTACTTCAAATACGAAGTTATGTGATGCTCCGTTTATAAGGACAGTACCATCATAATTGAACGCCTCTTGTGCTGCTTTGTACTTCCTCTTGTTGTTCGATAACTCCACAGCGTTGTACTCGCGAAAACGTCATATACATAGCCCAATCATCTATGTTATAATCAAATGAAAAACATGTGAGGTGCAGCCATCTCTTTAATTACTGTGTGTGATTGGCATTAACAGATGGAGTCCGAGAAAAAATAATAACCGCACATTATGTGACTGAGTTCCAAAACCAGAAACCACTCAGACAGTATTTTGCTCGGAATTAGAAAGGGATAAATACGAATTCGTACAATAGATTAGCGTTGCAACCCAAAGCTTGTATCTCACTTTTGAACACTTTGTAAATATCAGCCCGTCCGAATGCTTGTCTTGTTGTTTTCGGGATTGCGAAAGGCAGGCGGAATGATGACGATTTTCTGCAATGTGATATAAACCTCCGTTAAATAGTGCGTAAAAGTGTATGGTGCGACTAACATACAAAACATATAAACAGTTGCATATATTTACAATGTCCAACGTTTGAGACAATTCAGACATGTGTAGATTTTGAAAACCTTCACAAGCGACATTAGAGTGGCGATATGCAGATTGACTTTGGAACGGTATGCTTTTTGCATTTCTCTATGGATCACTGAAATGCGCAACCTTGTTACAACATAAAGCCAAAAGTGCTGCATTATACAAGCACTGCCTATTGACATTACATAACTGTAGTCCCCTTCGTTAATATATTTATGGTTCTAGATTTAAAAATACAACGAGCATACTGCCATTAACATCGATATAACAAGAGTCGATTTCGACATAATGTATGTCAGCTCGTGTAAAAGCCCGTAAGCTATAATGTTTAGATCGTTTAGCATTAAGCATACCGTTAACATTTTAAAGAGTCTTACATGCACTTATCACAAGATAAAACGGTTAGTGCGCAACACGTTTACTATTTTAACAATAAATTGCCGTAAAACTTTGACTTAACCATTATTACATGGTAATGAAGTTAATATCATCACCAGTTACGAAACATTAGAAGCGTTCAGCCATTAATTCGGCAATGATTTGTTTGAAAAGCTTATCTATAGACATCATAGCATTGCAGAGTCCTAGAATAATAACATTGGTGAAAAGATTTAACAAGAGATACTGTGATTGAATTACAAAATGTTGCTGCGTTAAGAACTGTTAGTTATATATAGCAGTCTTCTGTCTGATCCGCTTATCTCTCAATCAGCTTGAATCGCCGGATACACCAACTTCAATATCTTACAGTTGCAGGGGTGTCAATGGGCACATAAACACAAGCTGGTCACGATTTTGCTCATTCGCGGCAATACAGTTCTTACATCCTTAAATGCCGTCATTCTGCAAGTTGCAGATGCCCGAACATTCCCGTTATATGTTGACCAACCTTCGGCAAAAAAAAAAATATCTTATTTATCTACATTTCGTAACCGTCTATTAGATACATACAAATTCCTAGTCCCCAAGTTAACAGCTAACTAGATAAAGTTTGACACTTTTGACATATAAACTCTATCTTTGTCATAAAGTGTTGCCTATAGAACGTCAGATTAAGGTTAAGTAATCATGAAGATGAAACCAAAAATGTGTTGCGTATGCCGCACGCGAGCCATTGCCTTTTTATATATCGGACCAATATCAGGATCTTGCCCTACCAGTGATGCATTCTAACTATAAAACTATCGCAAGGTGCTTTGTTCGATGTATACTTACCAGCAATCAATATACCTTTGGCAGTTGTATTTGAATAATAGTACCGTGGGCGCCTAAATTGGTGGGGTTTAATGAGGTGTGCATGGAATGTGGCATGTGGCACATGAACGTATACAAATCTCTTTTTGTATGGTTTGTTACATGAATCTCCTGAACGATTGCCTACCCTAACAGCGCATAGATAAATGGCTTTCAAGGCATATGATAATTGAGAACAACCACAAGGAATTAATTGATATACGCAAAGAGTAAATAGATGTTTGCCTCTCAAAAATCTCAATATGAATACAAAAGACACTGGTCTCCGAGACATCAATGCATGGATTTGTCAAACGCTTGCATAATAAAATTATCGAAAGCATGCATGGTACACCTGCGAAAAGCTTCAGTAAAATGCATTGTACTTGAAGTTAATATTGATTGGTTGGATGTATATTTGCGTTGCATGCCTGTTTGCAAAAACCTAGATTTTAAAATTGTAAACATAGCAATATCCGTGCGCCAACTGATGAGAAGAGGTCAGTACTCTTCGATATTAAACGTCAAGGAAACAAACATTACAATACTTGAATGTATACACTCCTTAAGACGTTTCAAAAGTGAGGAAGGAGATAATAAATCCAAGATTGCTCAAAACATGGAGGTTTGTTTTCAAATGCAATAAGAAATATAATCGCATCGGCGTCATCCACGCTACCATAAACAAAAGGCAGAATTAATCAGAGGGCAGATATATTTTCACTGGTAGAAATCCACACATGAACTCTTTTTTAGGTATGAGCCTACGTCCCTTTATAAAATATCAGCAAAGCCATTGAATCCGAAGGTCAAGATAACATTTCAACAGCTGATTATTTCTTTACCTAGCAAGGAACACATTCACTAACTCAAACGAAGTGAAACAGAAAATCGAACCGTCGTCAGTGGATTAGTTTTTTCCTGATATCATTGACGGACATCATCGGTGCAGTACGTTGCTTAATCATTTGAAGAGGGAGCAATAAGATTAGCTACGTAGTAACGAACACTTGGCTTGTAGGGCCTAGCCGCGTTTTATTCAAACAGAAGCAATCAAGCTCTATTTATTGCGTCTCATTTAACACTTTGTACAATACGTCTCTTTGCAATGACGATAAAATTCGACAACTTTAATCGCGGGAGTCATTTGCAATAGTGCAGCGCTGAGCAGTAGCTGATGGATTTATCTGCCTTGTCATTATTTATCATGACATGACCATCAACTTTCCTGCCCGCCACCCATCTGTATTGCGATTGTATGAATCTCAAAACGAAGACTCGATGGTTGTGTGAGCTAATGTCTCAATGTTCTATTTTAGCAGAATTTGGTATTGCTGCTCACTTTCTCTTTCTATTCCGATACTGCAGGCGACTTACCGGCTATGTTGATATCTACCGTTTTGTTGGCGATTCCGCACCAGGCTTGTCATAGAGTAGCTCGGGACAAGTAGATACAGACAAATATGTATTTTTCAAATAGGACCTGAAAGACTCATCATACATCGTGAATTTCAATATTGCAACAGGAATATTACAAAGGGACGTCTCAACCTGTGGTACTTCTTGAACGTATTGAATTTCGGATATGGTTATGGGTACAAATAACGTGAGGTTTGGGATAATTTTGTAGATTTTATAATTAACATTGTAATCAAGTAAACACATAACTTTTCGCGGTCGCAAAGTGCAATATTGTTCCGAAAAAACCCTCGAATTTTGGTATATATGTTTTGATGAACAGAGAAGCTTTGCACGGGCCACGCATAAATGTTTGCCATACCCAAAGCTGCAATAGATGTTTGGTGATATTAGGGGTGCTTTACTCATGTAATACAAAATTGTACGACGTGCTTAATCACATGATGCAATGTTGATTGTGCTTACAATGTAAAGTGATGTTTTTTAACGACTTGTGCGGAACATCATGCAAGCCCATGAGATGGTGATATATAATATATTCTATGACAATACGTTAGGGAACGGGACGCCATAACACTTCCCAGTACATATGTTACCGTCCATATTGTAGCCTTTTATCGTGGCGGCTCCTTCTTTGGAAACACATAGTGGCTAGGGCTTCATAAGCTACGCCTGGTTCATTTGTCGCTATCAATATAGTCCTGCATCCCTTGTGACCCATAATTCTATAATTACTTCGGGCAAATTAAATAAAACATTGAATTGAAATCCGGCTTTGACACGCATTGAATAGCAGAGTATTCAAACTTAGTGCGTTATCTACGGAGTGACTGTTATAAGCTCAAATGTTTAAAGATGCAAAAGTCATTTTGTAATGTCCTTGAAAATAACTGGAGCTGCTTCCGTAGTTATTTTGTACAGGTCAATAAGTATCTAATGTATTGCACACCACCCTATCCAATTCATAATTCAAGTATTGAGTAAATATATATCGACCTTTAGATTTACAATCAAAATAACTTAACAGCCTGTTTGTCCGAGTATATTGTCTAATTAAACACGCTATTTCATTACAGTTGCATGTCAGCATGGGTTACATTTTCAAGTAAAAGAGGTAGATTTAAATTCCATTCCATTTTCGCAGGGATCATTACCGAATCTTTAGAATATATCTAAGCATAAGCAATGGCGCTGTTAGCCCGGTAATCATTCAATAGTCCTGCTCGAGTTGTATCGTCGATGAGGAAAATTTCACCCGTCTCTAAACGCAGCATGTTGTTGAAACCATACCAGAATACAATAGTTAAAATCCTTTCAGTACAGTTTACCTGGCAGGATGTGAGACACAGATATATATACTTTGACGGCATAAGATGCACTACTTTTTTAAGTATCAATAATGTAAGGTAAATAATTGTTTTACCGTCATAACGTCATGAATTTGTCTTGTGATGCCTAAGGGGCTGAGCAAAATTCAATCAGTATTTAGGGTTACAAGAACAAAAACACCCGAAACTATAAGAACGTGCTGTTTGTGATAATGCTACATAACATCGCAAATAGATTGTAATTAAAGATAAAAGTCCCTAGTGCGACCAAAATTTGAAATACGCTTATATGTACTATGCCAAACATTGCAGCATATTCAGATAAGTTGATTCGTCATTGGACATATTAAGGTTTCGTTTTCATGTATGCGTTGAGATCACATTTGCATTAGGTCCAAAGATATGCAAGTGCGGCTATAGTCTACCTTTTTGGAAAGAGATACGAGATCAAGAATAATGTGTTTAATGAAAAGGTCTCCGCTTCAATGCAATTGAGGATAAAAACCATATATTTGTCATTGCTTAATGACCCATATTATGCATCTCAGTCAAAACGATTCCGTTCAATAGTTCCGAGAAAATATTCATAATAAGTCTTTTCAACAGCAGTTTCCTTATTCGTCAAAACAGATCAAAGGTTCAATGTTATCAGTAAGGCAATATAACACGGCAAGATATCGCATGTGATGATATCGACTCTTGTGAGACAATAATGTGGGCTTAAAATGGCTTATTATATGACATTTACCATTTATCGATTGAATAGATAATTATTTTATGGGTGTCATCCATCAACTCATGTGTTGACTTCCAGAGGGTATATTTCTTCTGAGAAAACGTCAACACATGTGCCAATATCTTCTTATTTCAGCATTGGAAACGTTGTTAGTCTGTGGGCACACACATTTCATCGAAATTGTTACTTGATGCTGTCACAATGCGTAATGTTGTTCGCGCAAACTCGCGAATATACAACATTGGATTGACTGCTTAGGGGCTATTTGAGAGGATCTCGAATTAGATATTGTCACGCAGATGCAATAAATGATGTGTTATTGTATGGGCGCTTTTGTTATGTAATCGACATATTTACGACCTGCTAAACCAAACACAATCCAGAGATGTGATCAAAAGTGTGTTGTGCTTACATCAAATTGTTATATTATGTCACAAAACACTGATGCTGAACAGCATAAACTCTTTCGATATTGCCCTTAAGATGTTACAATATGGTATATTTCATGAAAGTTCGCCCGAGAAACGGGGTAAGTTATAACTAACCGTTTTCTATGTTAAGGCACACATCTTGATCGCGGCGGCTATGACATAAAGTCTTGGCGGACATTAAACTGAACAACAGCCATTTTGCTGCCCGCGCACTGATTTGTTACGTTGCAAAATTAATGTTTTTACTAGTACTTTAATTTAGAATAGAGAAGAAAACAACGCTCTTTTGTTGTCAAAGTACCGTGTTATACTCATCACCTACTAGAACAATTGTGGCTTTGTGAACGACATCCAGCGGAGCCAGCAACCCTTGTAGTAGCGCAATGCTTGTCATAAATACTCCAATCACAACTTTGGTCGGCGATGTCGGGTAAATTTACATATTAATGAAGCCAATAATTCCGCATTAAATGTGTGCAAATGAATTATGAATAGATATCTGAAGTGGACACGCATTAATACGAGAAGAACGCACGAACATCGGACACTTTGCGTCATTTACATAAACAAAGGCACCGCTGCAGTTTAACCGGTAACCGGTATGTTTTCTTAACTACTACTTCATTGCCCAAGTAAAACTTAATCGGCTGGTATTTTATTGATTCACAGTCGGTGCACACCAAACATTATCGAACACTTGATGAGCCTGCACTATGATATAGTTGATTATGTTTTAACACGCCTTGTTTTAAAATCAAACATGTGTTATCATTTCCAATACAATGATGTTGCAACCTAAATGCTTTTTTGAATCCCCAGTAGGATATCAAATCAGAAAATGAGACTTGACTAGTTAACTCTTAACTTTAAATGCCATTTTATCGTTCATGGTTCATTGTTATCCTTAGTAACAGATAATGGGCCCTATAAACACAATTAATTCCGTTAATATGCACATATATGTCAACCTATCACACAGCGACCCACTATCAGTAAATACACCTGGTGAATTATGAACATTGTCACTTTGTCATATACCAAGCAAAGTCATATTGTAGGCATTTAGATTTCATGCCTAGGGGAAGTTACTCCGCTTTATCTATACTTCAATGTTCGAATTATGCCTACATTATCAAAGTACGTGCCTGTTACCGATTCAGTTGGATTACTCTTGTGAACTAAGATAATTGTCGTCGTGAACACATTGATATGTCATTTGCATATGGTGCTGTATTATATAATATTGTATCAGTCGCAACGTATTTCTTATCAGCTAGTGTAGACAGTGGTCCAACTATTGGACCTTACAAAAATTAAATAAAACAAATTGTTTTGCTACATGGCGTTTTGCTTCATATGGTAAGCCTCAGACAAAACAGTTCAATTTAATCGCATGATTGTATATATTCGATCTTAAGATTGCATGGCCTCAACGAATTCGACATCGAAAAGCAAATTGGCTACGAGAATCACTCTGACATTTCCAAATAAGTATTGAAAAAGAACAATGCTGCTCTTGTAATTCGCATCACTAGCCTTTTTAAGGAATATCATATGCTAAATACCTGGCGGGTCGTAGGTTATTGGCTGTGTTTGAGGCTTATTCCAGGCTGCTTAAAGGGAATGATTACATGGTGAAATGACAATAAACACCGTGTTCCGAGAACACCCGCAATGTACTTGCACAGCCCGTCTAGCTAACTCCAGATACTAGGTTTTCCATCATACGAGTGAGTGAATTTTGCGACGAAGCAACTAATTTAAGTCAAATTTCCAATGCTTGTCGCTACATATATCAATGGAACCAAACAGTTATTGGAAATATAACGTCACATTGTAGCTGAATATGGCATGCTTTATAATCAATCACTGTAATACGTATCATTGTAAACATACACAACAATACTGTATCATTACTAGCCATCTAAAGCATTTTAGCAAACGATTGGTTGAAAGTTGCTGACACGTATCATCAACCATGTAATTATACAGGCTAATGGAAAGTCTTTCGCCGAAGAGCTACTAAGTCATTGAGCAATTGCATTTGCATTTTCAGATTCAAAACAGTTTGTGATTCCAGGCATATAATTAAGGAAGTAGTATTAGCCAGTATGATGGTGCCTTGCCATGGCGCCCATACTCTCATAATATTCTTATCATTGGAAGTTTAATCATTGCTCTCAGTTATTCTCATAATGCATTTATAGCAAGATGTAAATGAATCACACACAATGCGCACAATCTCACTGTTTGCAAATACTATTTGAGTTATTTGTCATCAATGTCAGTACGTCATCTGACCATAGATATCCTACCAAATATATATCTTATATATTAACCACTTCAATGATCGACTAAAATTCAGCTCGTCACATGCATCTACAATTCCCCGCTGACATACATCTTTTAATAAGCAAGAATAGGAGTGAGCTTACATCAATCGTGTCCCGCTAATAATTACGCCAAACAGAAAATGCAATTGAAATGCATCACAACAGCCTCTGTGGGCCATTTTACTTTTTACATATCCATAGCGGATGACTTATAATATTGAATATGTCATTTGATGCAACCGTAACTGTGATATTATTCTGATTATACATTAATCTAACGTCAACTGCCGTAGATGAACATCATAGAAAGCAACACAGGCTCTGGACCTATACCTCATACTCGCTATTTGACACGAAATTGCATTATCTCAAGATAAAAACAAAAGTGCTTCTCATAAATGATTCGACGGTTAAGTGAATTAAGGTTTTGGCACGCATGGTGTTTAATATATCGTTTCCGCCTAATGTTTCGTAAAGTAAAGTTGGACATCAATTTGGTTTTACCATATATATTTTTTTGGCCATCGATGCTAGAATATACTCAAGTGTACAATACTTGTTTTACCTTACGAAGACACATGTGGTATGTGCATGCTCATGCGCAAATGTTGAGCTGGACAATGATTCGCTGATCTAATTAAACTAAGACCATAAGTAGTTGTTGTATACTTTTAGGTTTTAAATAGGTAATTTAGGGTACATTGGTGTATGATCTATCTCATTAAGATGTTACGGTATACACTATACTTAGGGTCAGGCTAGACAAGCAAAATGCGGTATATATTAATTGCGAAAATAACCTTAGCTGCTTCCGTCCCCTAGTGCATCATATCGCTATAATCATTCTCAATACATAAGTTATTTTTTCATGTGCATATATTCGGTCAGTAATGGTATCAGTACCATGCCTTGGAACCGACATGCAGTCTTCAGGGGTAGAAACATTGAACAGCAAGTTTCCGTTTCGACCCGGGGGCGATCAACACCATGTATTGGCGAATGAGCCGGATTAAGGCTGTACACGACGGTTTGGTATTTGAGCAAAGTTCGAAAGGGGCGTTGATGGGATAGCCAGATTAATACGGTACATGAAAATGCGATATAACATCCAGGTTAATTAAGCTTATATCCACGAAAGCATCCTCTATTCTGTTGTTACACCAGACAGGTACAACATTAGTCATGTTTTCTTACAAATCAACAACATTGCCACCTTCTCTTTCCTTTCACCACAGCATACACTAGATGACCATTTAATATTCTTAGTCGGACAAAGTATATCAAATGGGAAAGTTTGGATTTCTAGTGCTTTGCATCGTCAAATCGATTTAGAATTGGATAATTTTGCTTTCATTTATTTACGTTTGTGTGATTACTTATAAATAAAATCGAGCTGCCTTTTAAAGTGTTGCTGGACCCGGCGGGCGTGAATATTTGCAAAAGCCCATGTATCAAGTAGCGCAATGTAATTGTTCATTAACCGACAATGATCGACGAGCTATCCATGCCTTGCTGACACACGGTACCTTTAACAGCTCGTTTAAAGGTGTCGTCCTCTCCCTCTCAAGAACATATGTGGTATTGTATGTTGATCTTTACTGCTTTATATCCCCACGCGCCCAGACTACTTTACATACATTCATAACTTCTTGCCTTTTATAGCAAGTGATAGTTTTCATCTAACAGGTTCCATGATTGCAATTTATATGCACATACCACAGACTCATTAGTGGAAGTGTTGCGCCGAGGCTTTTTTGGTTAGCATTAGGCATCCCCGTGAGCACCATTTTAATACTTAAACATTGCTTTAGACGTCATAAGAATTAAGGAGACCACAAGTTGCAGTGACAGGAGGCACAAAACATGTTATTTTACATGAATCTTCTTTGTGGCAGTTAATCAAGTTATAATCGCGCAAAGCTCACGGCTTGCGATTTTCCCCCACTAACATATAGGTTTTTACGGTCGTGTCTAAAATGCCCAGCTGCAATAATTCTCTACAAGGTTATGCGGGTCATCAGCCCTGTAACTACCAGCTTCATTTGATTTCCAAACACGATGGACAAACATACCTCATTACACTTAACTTAACAGATCAGTTGATGGGGTAGCTGTTTACATTGAATAGTCACATGTTGTGGGTCTTAAAGCAGCCAAATTTCCGTTCGTCAGATGGGACATGAACGACTTAAAATGCATCATGACTATCAATAACAACGTGCAGTAGGTATCAGCCAATGAAGTCAGTTAACATGATGGCCCAACAATTATATCGATTGTACTCTGCTGACCAAAAAAACACATTAAGTGTTAAGCTAGCCGCATAGATGTGCATATAACATGTAACGGTTTTGTACAAAATCGGTTGACGCTCCTGCTACATTACATATTTAAGCATATATTATTGTTACCATCGTTTCGATAGGTTAAATACATTTGTATTTCACACGATGTAAATTATGCTTACTCTGCCTGAATATGTTTACTCGTAGAATACTAATAAAAAGAACGGAATAGTACTTTGCGGAAATTAATGGCGGCAAGTTATTTGCCACCGTGTGATAGTTGCTTTCACCAGTCAATTGCTTTTTGTAGTATCGTAAAATGTATCATTGTGCAAGTGATTTGTCAAATGAATTACGGT
>CM067343.1:55567444-55617444 GCA_034190875.2 Urechis unicinctus | reverse complement strand
CGTTTTGCAGAGCCTTTTCACTCTCAAAGCAAGTCGCACAATCGGCTAAAAATAGCATCGAAAACAGTTCGCATCTCAAAGCGTCCGCGCTGTTTTACGATTCGCGATCTTTCAAGCCCTCGTTGTAGGTAATGGTTTTAGATTGTCAATAACTTTCTGATGCTAGGGAACAGGCCTGGGGTAGTCGTTGACATTTGTTTGATTGTCGGGAACATATGAAGGCATCGAGCAAAGAATTCATAGCTACGCTTAGCTGTGTGGTGATTTAGAAATGACACATAATACACCCCAGTCATCAGGCGACGATTCCATGAAATCAACAAAAGAACATGAGACTGTTGATTCCAAGTATCGGGGCTCGGCGTCTGTTAAAGCTATGGATTCTGAGTACGAGGTTATCACAGATATAAATAAAACCGAATTACAAGTGGCTGTAAGAGACGCTACGACAAGATATATGTCTGAAAGCTTCGGTCGACATGTGGCGACTTTACGTATTTCCTCGGACGAAAAGCTAGCGTAAGCGCTCTTAGCAAAGCTATTAACTTTTACGATTTCGATTTTTTACGATTTCGTTAAATTTACATGCGGTAGTTTACATTTGTTTGCTTACATGTAAGCTGATTAGAAAGGACCTGTCCGGCACCGTCTGGGCCTCATTGATCACCAATAAGATTACGCTTTTGCCAAAATAATAGAAAGGGCTAAATGATAACTAACCACTGATCGGCCGGTCGACTAGAGATCTATAAGTAATATGCATGTACTATCCGCTAAGTAGTAGAGCTTTGTCTTACATCTTCCCGTACAAATTTTGTCCTTGGCTTACACCAATATACAAGTAAATGGGAAGCCATTTGTTCGTATATGAAGCAAATTTCTCTTCCTGTGGGACATGCAAATAAATCTAACGTGTAAATTAAATATTACGCAAACTCACACATTCGAAGTTTGCCTAAAGATGTCAAATAAAAAGCCAGGAACACCAAACAGTCCACTTGTGCGTAATGATTTAGATTAAAAATGGTGCTGTACCTTAAACAACTTAGACGGCTGCTACATTAACGGGATTTAGTTGACCTATCGGTATAGAAAATGTGTGGATTATATAATTATAATAATTTGCGGACATTAGGAAACATATAAGTGTAAGAGCATCTGTTGTTGCTGCTTCGCAGTGCAAAATATTTTAACCTAATCCATATTCAGCCTTCTTTGATAAAAAAACGCTTCGCTTGGATTTATCTCTATTCTATTAACAGAGCTACCGCACTAATCCGTTAACAAAGAGATTACGTTACTGGCCCAACAACGGTCACTCTTTATCTCTACACATATCTTGTTCTTACCATTCATACCATTGTGCCGCTGGGTGCCAACTGGATGCATATAAATCTCCCATTAGACCAAAGTGCGTCTTATGCTTGTTCAGACTGTGGCCACCTGCAGTTCACTCAACAGACATATTAAAGGGCTAGCATCACCTCCATGTAGCGTTCGGGGCACGTTTTCAGCAATATCATCATTTCCCCTCTTTCACAACTTTTTATGGGAATATATTATCTTCAGTAATGCCGAATAGTTATCCATGTTCAGCTGAATGACTTTCTGGGTTCCACGATGACCAGTCAATAATTTTAGTAATAATATATTAATGTTGGCATTGATATTATCAATGTACAAGGAAGTTTATTCGACAGCTCGCAGTGTAAAACCACTATCAAATATTTAAATGTTGATTTAAAGCCATTGTTACCAGTGCAATAAATGTATTTAGCTTCAGATGGTGCACACCATCGCACGCATGACATAAGCAAGACGGCCCATTCGAATATACAAATGTAATGTATGAGAGTACGAAAGTATAATGGGTTAGCGTCGGAAGTGAATAATGCGCCTTATTTGCAACAATAAATACTTCCTGAGGTAGGATTGAAATTGAGTGTTATCAGAAAACTGTATAAACATGCATCAATTATTCCATGGAAGGTACTCGCCCGCGTATTAGATAACATGCTCCCCTGATCCACGTGCAATTACTCGTTTGTAACGGCATCATATGATTCCAATCACTCGACAAAAAAATATTGTTTGGTAGTGAGTTTCTTGCATGTACAGATATTTCATGCAAGAAACTCACTACCAAACAAAGTTTTTTGTCGAGTGATTGGCGATGGGTGGCTTTTTGCTTTATTAACTATCCTTACATTTATTGCACCATTGCTGTTTACTATACTCACCATCAGTTTTTAGGGGTTTTTGGCTCAGTATTCTCTTGCTTCAATCATACATCATGGTAATGTTCAGCTAAATAGCATGGGCCATTTAAAATCCATCGCTTAGTATGTGGATTTACAAATGGCTTCAAATAAAACTCATATCGTATTCATGGGTTCTACGCCGTAAAACTGTAAATAAATATTTCAAAAGACATTACCAAAACCTCGGTCTTAAGACACGCGTGCATAGGTATGGATGAATGCGCAACATTTGCTGCGTTAAGTGGCCACTTCGCTTCAAGCCCCAATGAGAGCCTATCACATCCCAATCGTTCGCAATGTTCGTGTGAATCATATCATAAAACCCGGTATAATAGTCCTATCAGACGAACTGCAATATGTAGCATCGGTATATAGAAAGCTGCTACCAATATACTAGAGTTTACTTTCCGTTCAGTCTATTTGAGTCTATATGATATTTTCCCGTCAAGTAAATATGTCAATGCGGCATGAGTCAGGGTTGGTTTTAATATTAATTACCCATATATCTCGATAACAGAAAGGTACCTAACAATGGTCTTACAGGGCTTTTCTTGCTTTAGAGCCCAAAATGCATTATGTGTTGTCCCTCTCGACGTTTGGCAATCTTCTGATCTTTCTTGGGGGCGGAAAGCTTCATGTCAATAAACTAAAGACAAACACTACGAAAGCTTTGCTGTCATGATTGTTAGTTTAGTTCGTGGAAGAACTGGACAAATACACGTACAATACAGGCTACACTGATCAGCAAACCCAATGCACATGATCTATATAGTCAATAACCGAAGCTTGACTCGAAGCAGCTCATTTTATCATGTTCTATAACCCACTTTTTTGTGATTGATGATGACAAGTACCATAATATGACGGGACGCTTGTAAAATCGCTTTTATCAAAACAGTTTTCAACATCAGATATTTATTAGCGCGAGTTCTTAGGTTTTTTCTCTGCGGAATTTAGTTTTCGATTCTTTGTCATGAGTGAGGTTCCGTGGAAATGTCTAGTGTACCCACTGACCGTCTTAACAGATGCACGAACCTGCATTTTTGATTCATTGTTTTCTTTGTTTATTTTTGACGCAGTATACTGCTGCATTGATTCGTGAGTAATTATTATAAAATAAGCATTCAATTCTCTCAACCTCTCGTAAGCTGATGGAAGTCTGGATGAATAGTAAAGCGTTAACCCGTATGGGTCACTGGCTAGTCAGTATCGAGTTCATGCATAATCACACATAAATGCGTGATTCCCTAAAAATCCAGAAATTGTTTTCTATTATGCTTAAATCATTGCCATATGGTTTTTCTCTTGACAAGGCAAGCGCTTGACAATACAACGACACTTCTGTTAACTTTGGCAGGGCAATCATGGTCGATATGAAAAGCCGTCTTATGCGCAATTCACACTTCGATGTTTTCATAAATGAGGGAAGAGTCGTTGCCTCAATGTTAATATTATCATGTGCTGTTCCAATGCATGTGCTAAGCGTGACTCAATAGACTAAAGATTAAGCTATCACATGATAGTTAATGCCAGTGGGTATTTCCTATTGAGGTGGTAGGGGTACACTGGCACTACTAATTGTGATATTGTGCTGCAGTAGTATCCTATATGATTCACTCACGCACGTCCTTAACATGCTTCTAACACAAATGATAGTGAGATACTTTGAACGATGGTCTGCGAGAATAAAGTAACAGAACATAAATGGAATATTGTTTCTTAGCTATCAATTGTATAATTGCTTTGGAGAAGGCCCACACACCTAGTCAGGACATAGCGAGATGTCACACATGACTTTTAATAAACGCTGCATCTTATTGACAATTGAACGCAGGTCACTGAAACTATAACCTACATAAATGTTACCAAGCACGGATAACATGTATTGAAGGTAACCAATGTCGGTATGGCTATTAAATGGTGAGAACAAATAGGGCACATGCGTATTTAAAAAAGTAGAGTTATTGGCACATCATGTACTTACTTAAAATACAGCAACATGCATAACCTTAAAATTAAAATGTTTTACTGGAGCGTTGTGCATGTTAATTTTTGTTTTGCATGTTCTTTTCCTCACAGATGGTGTTTGTTGCAAACGGGTAACTACATCACAAGGAGTATGTGTCCAAAATGATGCAGCTATGTGTGAACATGTTGATGCTTAATACAAATTAAAGGTCCTGTCGTTTAATGTATGTCTTTCACCGCTGGTTAAATGTAGCAATAGCTAAAGAAGATGACAAAAGTGCATTACCTGCTAAACTTAATTTGCTGCACAAATTTACATTTAGGCTACATTTCATTGATCAATATACGCGTTGAAGCGGTAGAAGGCTTCTGTAAAAACGGAAGTTAGAGAACTTCTCCTCTCGAATTTAGTCTGACCTTCTATCCATTATCTGAACAGTTCACTTTTTTATCCAAGTGCGACTGTAACCGTTGCAGCTGAATAGCATCAAGAGATTGAGAGATTTTGGCACGAGACATCGCAATCCTTCACAATATAAATAGCCTGCTCACATATATTAGACATCTCATTCACCTGTATGATTATCCAATCTATGCTTATTGCATCATGTCAATGGACTTGATGTGTATTTGGTCTTCGTTGTTATGATCGTTTCAGGAGCGATAGGCAGAGCTATTGCTATCAGATGCATTCCATTGTTTTTATCTGATGATAATTGAATCGTATCCTGCATGCATTTGACGCGTGCGAGTAGCTTGATTCAACAGAAACAATGTCTGTATTTGCATGAGGATGGATGAGGTTCTGAATTCATAAACACTGATGTCCGCTGAAAGCTTCTTGCTTATGTTTTGGTCGGTACATTTTTACACACATAATTTTACATGCGGTGTTTTCCGAATAAAAATCAGAGAGTCGGATGTTGAACTATGCTATTCATGCACAGGGGCAGTCTGCAGTATGCGCCAAAAGTTTTGACTGATGGCAATTATCATGTGCAGCGTAAAAGATGAAATTAATCTAGAATTGATGGTGGGGCTTATGTACTACTCAGAGGCTACATGATCATTCTGGGATACGAGATTAAATTCGTTGAGCTACCCTGAGAACATCGGGCTTCACAAGTCGGTGAGCGCAATGCTCATCATGTATTTAGCTTGTTAATCGGGCTGATTTATATGCTCTAAAGTAAATATTGTGATTGAAATAGTAACTGTAATGTCAAGCGCCTACTTACAAATATGTGTTGTAAAAGAACTGAAACGTGCACAAATATCGCTATTGATGTTAGGATGAATATGACACATTGCATTGCGCTAGGGTGAGCGGAAAACTAGCAAATGAAAAAGCAACAACCGAAGGGAATTTCGTCAAATCACCCAATATACTGTAACATACATCACAGTATAAGGCCCAATAAAGCCTTTTATGGGCTCAGGATCATTGAATGCTCTCTGCATATATGTTCTGAAGTCATAGAATGGATGATTGTATTGAGTGACAATCAATAATCTGAATGCTTCGTAAATCACTTTTATACATAGAGCTTAGCTCTCGAAGTCAGGCTTGCGAGTACTGGCTATCATCCCTAGCCCACTCTTGCTCGTAATATCATTACGGTCCTGCAACTGTTATATACTTTTCCGTGTGACTCTTTAGCTCCGTTAAGATTTATTGGCATTTAGACGGTCAGAATTTCTAAACGCCAAAATCATCGCCTGAGTAGTGGGGCGGCGATTTATGCGCTTGCCACTGATCAGACCAATACGCAGTTAGAATGTTTTACATCATATAACAAGGTTAGTAGTTTGGTGATGACCTGGTTCTGTGTGATGTATTGTGTTTGCATTTGATTGGAAATTCAGTGTGATGGACGGTTGTGTATGCACTCTTGATTGTCAATGGGTTTATTGTTTCATTGTTTTGCCTGCATAAATATAATGTCAAAACCGTCCTACTTCTATTAACCCTAGCAATAGGTCATAGTATGGCTAGTTTGGGTGCCAAAATCCCAAAATATATCCGTTACTTATGTGTTGAAGGAATGGCAGTGTGTTTGAATTGACCCGTTAGGGATAGATCATCGGAAATATACTTGGAGCGACATGACCTGTTCTTGATTGCGAGAAAGGATTTCTGCAACTACAAAAGCAATGGTCGAGAAAGACATAGTGCCCTCTTATTTTTCGCGGCCAAGTGACACAAACTATTAAGTGTATCAACATACGATGGTAGATATCTGCAAATTGTAGCTTCCAGTTAAGCCAGAGGGTTACGGCACCAGCTTCCTATTCAACCGCTGACAAGATTATAAGCAACTAATATTGGCTTAATACGAATGGCGGCGTAACAAGGTTGTAGAGATCATGAGGTTTCAGCCAGTGAACCGTCAGCAGCAGTAATGCACCAAGAGCTAACCTTGACAATAGGCCCTTGATTAGCATTTCTTTTCACAAGGGTAACCAGCGATTTTGTTGATATCCGGCACCCTGCGTCAGAAGCTCATCATCGCTTAATCCTAGCACATATATATGATGGCAGCGGATATGAACCACATTTGCATTTGCTTAAGTAGTATAGGTAATAGCGGTTCCAGCCCACCCCTCCAAATAGAGACCAGACCCACCAGCGATAAGGAATCCCCCCACTTCAGAGCATCATTTACCCACTTCGACTATTCCTTTGGGTCCTAAGTCTACCCGTGTAAGCTCCATTTTTCACGCAGTCGAGGTCCTGTAGAAACTGGGCAACCTTATCGTCGTTCTTTTCGATAAAGTCGGGATCAGGACGAGCGGTTTTCAATGTCATCGTAAAGAGCTTCCAACAGAAGAAAGCCCCTGTCGGCCTCTCCGTGGTCTCACTCGGTCTCCCCTACCAAGGACCGTGATTCTCCTTTTCCACCTCCAGGAAACTATTAAACCTCCCGTTAGCGCCATAGTCGCCATCTTCAAGCCCCGCCATCCCCACCCACCCCCAAGCCACCGTCTCCTTATACTTCTTCCGATCCTTGTGATACACCTGGTTATACACCTCAGCCCTCCCCAGGTCCTAAAAGGAACACAACCTGAAAACGCAATCAACAAACACCCTGATGGTCGCCACCGGACTATGGTGCAGCCCCAACAGAACCTGAGGCTTACACATATTCGGAATTATCCTCCCAGGACTCCGAGTGTAGGGGCACTTTATCTCAAGCAGCACAACCTCCTCAGGATGCCCCAGACAGACAGCATCCACTCCACCCCTCCCCCCGGCCACACCGCCGCCGGATTGGTAGCACACAAAAGCCATCTGGAGAGTAGGCTGTTGCGCCGCCCTGAATATAGATATCATTTCCGTATACCTTGATGTCGTACACCTTCTCCAATACCGCAATTGCAACCTCCTCATAAGTCGTACGCCAGAGGCAGGACACTCTAAAGCGAACACCCTCGTTGCTAGTTTTTTCAGTCAGCTTCTTACTATAGTTTTGCCCTATGATGGCGGAGTAGTCACTTCCTCCAACGCAGCCCTTCCTCATGGTATCCCACTGTCCAATGTGTTAGCCTTAAAGAGGCTGTTCAGCCTCATATAAGGCAATCAGGGATCATTTGGTAAATACATTACTACGCTCGATGCGGTTACAAAATAATGCCGTTGTTTATTTGGTGCGTCAAATTTTACTTCATCCAAAATTATGCTGGTAATTTTTAAACATATTTGTTTCACTGGAAATCCAAAAGATGTACAGTAGAAGGCTATTTCTTTTAGCTGTGTCAGTCCATCGATAACGATAGCTCCCTAAAACCATCAGCCGCTCGTTTGTCGGCTGTAAATCACTACGCGTGCCTTATATGTACCTCGCTACGGATGTGTATATTTCCGCTCAAGTTCCAAAATGTAGTTTTCTTCAAATCAAGGTTGTGGGCAAACACCAACACGATAAATAGTAACTTTTGTCCTACCATATGGTACCTTTTATCATACAATGGAATTAAGCACACTGTATTCGTCATCACCTAACAACGTTACCAGGCAGGTTGCTAGGCAACCACTTTCCTTATATGGGGCTGAACAGTCTCTTTAATGTCGCTTTTCATTCGAGTATATTTTTCGATCTCGGCTGAAACTAGCTTAAACTCATCGTCTGAGATAAAGCGATCTTCCAGCGCCGCCGAAATAATATCTGTAACCGTGTTTAGTTTGCTCTGTGGCAGAATTTGAATCTGGGCTTGTTTCTTTACCTTCACCGACAGTCGCCGGCTGATGACCTTTCCTGCGATTTCAACCAGCCCGCACACTGCCCCCGTAGCACCAAAGACTGTAGCAACTGGGGCAGCAACCACCGTAGACATCAGACCCGCACCACTTGCGCCAAGACACATACCCACAGCAACTTAAGCAGTGTCTACAGCGTCCACTGAGTTTACTGCACACCTATATTTTTTATACATAGCACCATCTATTTCAATTTCTTTCTCAAGGTATTGCTTCTTAAGACTGATTTCATTAAGGCGATAGGAGTGCCCAGACCACATGGAGGCAGCTCCCGATTTAACGGTGCAGTCTTTTGTTGTTGTTTCATACTGCTGCTTTATACGTCTACAAGTCAAGTTCAATGCGGAGTGAAGCTACAGACCAAGTTGCCCCTCTGTTTTGTGTGGTTGTATAAAAGTTAATAACGTTGCCTTGTTCTACCTGTAAAGGCTGGTCTAAAGATATTACAACAGCCCGTTGGCCAGCAGGCTTACTTATTCCTACCACTTGATTCGTTCCATTAATAACAGGAACGACTGCTATATGACCAGTATCAGCACCAACACCCAAAGACAACCCCATACGAATGATCCTATCACCACATGTCATGGTATCTCCACAGTATCTCTCAAGAGTCTTGAGAGTCTCGACCCCTAGCCCCATGGCCAAACGACCACTCATATCCTCTGCGAAGGGGGCCACTTGCTTCTGCCCATATAGTAATGAGGGGTTTTGTCTGGGAGTTTATGTGTTCTCTCAGGTCCTTGCGATGCTGTCTGTGTCTCTCATCAACATACTTTTTATTAGCAGCATCTTTAGGCGATATTGGGTCTCCCAACTGAACGATTTCATTATCTCCCATTTCAAGGTCTCCAGTCATAGTACCGCCACTTTTACCCATTTTTTGTGAGTCACCAACAGATACATAGGTCTTTGGGGCATATTCCGAGAGGTCGGCGCCGCCCTGATCCGGTTCCGGTTGAGTTCCATAAATACTCGCTTTTATTGACATCTTGTAAATTGACCAATAAGAAGGTCGTGATTGTTCAATATACGTCCCTATTTATCCCTTATCTGAACCATCAACTCATTCACAGCTCCGACAGTAACACGTTTTGACACAGGATTAGCAATGTTTGTGGTTATGATATCACCGAAAGAGCAGCCCCCACAACCCACAACTTCAAGAAGCGTAGTGGGCGCACTATCAAGCATATTGTGCGTGGTACTGACTTGATCGAGGTGGACATAAAGTGGGTTAAAGATGCTAAAGTTCACGGGCCGGACGCCTTTGTGAAAACCTGAAGAAATCCATCCACTACCCAGACCCGAATCAAGACCTAATATTTTTAACATACCGTCGCATCGTAAAGACCCAAAAGGAGGAACTGAGAGGGTAACAATCTCAGTTGAATCATCAACCTCCAATCTAGGACCTAAAGTATCCTGACCTCTAAGTTCACATTTCTCCTGTATACGCTTGAAGCTCCAGAGACCAGTCGGGAGACTGGAACGTTTTAACCCCTCTAGCCCAGAAACATCTGGCAGCCATAGAAGGGGCACATCTGATTCATTGTTATACCGACCCAGAGTAAACGTGATCGACCTAAGACCTACGTATAGATCACCTGCACTATTGCCAATAGCATTTTGCAGGGATTCAGAGTCGCCGCTTTGAACATTTGACAGAGTGTGATACATAGCACTATAAATAAACAAGCCTTTAGTTTCAATAGAAAAGCTACATATGAAACGGGCGGGGTGTATCCAGCCCCATATGGTGTGGGAGATAAACTAACCCGATAAACAATTCAAGTCGTTCACAATGGCGGTAAATTCACAGCAAAGTTTCTTGAACTATTCAGTAACTATAAGGTGCCGCCGGTAACAGTGGACAAAGCCGTAAAAGACTGGTTGCAAAATTCAATGCAGTTTTGGCAGAACCAGTTAAACTTTGCAGTGTGGTGTGCAACAGCCGGCTGCGGCGTGTCATCCCACGATCACCTCGAAGCTGGGATTCCACTCGCGAAAGCTCTCTACACCTTTCACCTTTATTACACAGTGCGTCGCCTATTGGCAGAACTGCAAGCGCCTCTACCTCAGGCTCATGCCTATGACCCCTATAACAATACATATGACAAGAGGGCATATGAGAGACTATGCACTAACTTTGGTGTTCAACCAAACACAGACTGGCGCCAGAAGGCAACCGTAGCTAATAGTGGCCTTGGTATCTTATATGCACATGATGCGTATGGTTACGGGAGTGTCGTCAAGGTTGCTGGTCGAAGCGTTCGTTATGACCCTACACGGATGGCCTTTGAGGCGGAAAAGGATACAAAGCCAGGTTTTGCCCACGTGAGTAACCTACAATCCTTTCAGGAGAAAATGGGTGTTGTTCTACATCTAGCACAGGGACCTGAAGCAGACGAGGCCTGGAGTACCTTCATATTGGACACGTCTGAGGGCTTTACAAAGACCGGCGTTGCGCGAATTAACGACAGCATTGGGACCTATGTCTGGGCCATTCTTTGTGCTCAGGTGTTGGAACGTCCTTTGATGCTCAAAAGCAATTTCAAGCCAACGTTGAGGATACAATCAACTCCCCAGTGGACATTCCTTCATCCATCCGACGGTATCAGAACGTCCTCCAGAATGCCTCTTCAAAGGTTGATTATGTGTTTGGAACGGGCCTGTACTTGGCTCCATCAGATATGAGCCTCGCCATTGGAAACTTGCTGGGTACAACAATCTGATTACCATCACGACTGAGGAGCAGCAGATCGGCAGCAATGCTGATGTCAACTTGGTTCCGGTGGTTCCAGATAGAGGAAGCTTTGACCCTCCGCCAGATACAGATATGGAACTCCCCTCTTCAGGCCCGGCCCCTATGGCCGAGACCGGTCTGCGTGGGGCGCACGAGGATGAGACAACCGCTCTTATTGTTGGCAGAATCGCTATAGGCTTAGCTGTGCTTTGGTTTGCTACGTAGTAAGTCACGGAGTATCAGCAGGATAACTCCCCCCACCACCACAACTGCGGCCCATACATGTTCTGCCATCCAACCAGCCACCTTTGCAGCTGACTTAAGCAGCCATGATACGATGAAGCCAATGATTCCTGGAAGGGCAGCTGCTACTTTACCGGCTAGGCCCTTCAAGACGTTTGCCAAGGAGTTCAGCCGTTTTTTAATCCAATCCTTTAAACCGGGCTTATCAGCTGGTGTCGGCGTTGGTGCCGGGGTTGGACTAGTGCTCCCTCCGCCCGTCAAAGCAACTACCAGGGTCCAGATTGCCAATCCAATTGCAGTGAGTATGGAGGCGATTGTTATACCCTGCGTACACACTCAGCTGGCGTTGTGTCCTCGTTAAGAAGTCTGTTGATCGTTTCCCTGATGCGGTTAATTTGGGTTCGCAGACGTTCACGGTTTACAGAGGCAGCCTCAACACGGACACGCCACAGGTCCTGCAGCTCTGCAAGCTCATTTGCTTGCAATTTCCATGCTGGATCTCCTTCCCTCCCTCCCTGTCTCCTCCAGGCTTGCCATTGTAGCTTTCCGCCGGTCTATATCCCTTTCTATCTCAGTTATCTTAGCTAGGTTGTTGACCAGCTCACCCCTCTGGGTCTGCATAGCCTTGTCAAGCCCTATAAGCTCTCTGAGTGGTAGTTCGTTGTCTGTTTGTGTACCTAGATCTTGTATGGTGTTATGAATGTCCTCTATTAATCTTGTTTCTTCCACACCATCTTGCTCTGTCACGGCATCAGGGTCGAGGGCGCTCATTTCAATCACTCCAGCTTCCGCTTTAGCAGCAGTTAGGTCAACGTCTTGTAGGGCTTTTACTGCCTTTGTATATAGTTGAGGGGTCACCCCAAGAGCCCGAGCAAGCTGTGTACCACCGGAATTTAAGATACTCCTAGGAGAAAGGAATTTGTTGGGATTGCTCTTCCATGTCAGAAGTTTCTATTGTCGGCCCCACTTAACCCAAACGTCACCTCTTTTAGACGATCTAAACTCCAGAGTGGCCTGCAGCCCATGCTTAGACACTGCCTTCTCCCACCTCGTAACTAAGATTTCAGTTTCTTCTTTGGAACCCACCTGTTAACCCAGCAGGCATTTCAGTAATAGCCCATGGTGGACTAGTCGTACTCGACGTATCATAAGTTTCATCAATGAGGTTAGGCTCCTCATCATCAAAGTTAGTCTCATTCCTCTCCCCTTCCATATCCCCCCCCCCCCCTCATCTGGGTCGTCAAATGCTGGGTTATCAAACTCCATGTTTGTGTGTTAAAGATATAAGTGTAATTAAGAATTCAACATGACGAGTACTTATGGACGCAAACTAAACCCACACCGCCGGATATGCGAACCACTTGGGGTAAAGGGCGTGCGACAGTCTGTAGTTGTTACAAACAATCCAAGCACTATTGACCAGAACCAACAACGGCTGGTTTGCTTCCCCAACCTAGGCGCAGACGACGTCATTGTTCCAGGGACAGCACGGATAGCTTTTACAATCACGCTGACCTCGACTGATCTTAACCGCAGCATTGTGCCAAACCTGGGCCGTGCCGTGGTCAAGAAAATGACAATCAAGATTTCTGGCAATGAGGTCATGTCTATTGATGACAGCGATGTGTACCACTGTTACCACGACTTGTGGCGGACTGCACAGGAGAGACAGGGCCTCCAGTATCAGGGCATTGACACATTAGATGACAGAAACACAACTAAGATACGAAGTGGGACAGGAGACAAGGATGAGACCGAGAAAGAGGACCTGGCCATAGCCAATGTGTATGGTAACAGGTTCTACGTTCCTCGAGAGTCACATGCCATTCTACCAGAGTGCACTTAATGACAGACTGGAGTACAAACAAGTAATTCACGCAACGGGCAACAACGATGCCAGCTATAAAATTGATGGCATCTCACTGGAGTATGACAGAGTTGGCCGGCATGATACGCACCCAGTAAGCAGTTCGGCTCTCGATTCTGTATGAACGTGTTCTTCGTCACAGGATGCTTGTATACAATAAAAGAGATACACTGTGGAACATCAACATGAACGTGCTGGCTCGTAGAATGAAGGGCATCCTACTGCTCTTTGAAGACCCATCCAATGCCTCATACGCCTGGAAGACAGAGTCGTTCTACAAGCCAACGATTACAAAAATTGAGGTGACCATTGAGGGCATCCCAACCAACTCTATGCCCAGGGCATGCGTGGCTACCAGCAGTGGGATGAGGTGAAGAAGGCCTTTGCAGCAACGAGTAAACAAGACCCCAGTGTAGCAATAGCTGTAAAAGACTTGGCATTGTCGGACGTGTCCCTAGGAGAGTACCTAACCACCAAGTATTCTCTGTGGCTCGACTTAAGGACGGGTGATGACGACCAGCTGCATGGTAGCGGCAGGGCCGTGGAGAATGTGTCTGAGGGTATTACCATTCAGATCACGAAAAAATCACAGGCGGCCGGTGCATTGAACGCTTATATGTATATTATAATGGATGCACAGCTTACCATTAAAGATGGCAGGCTCGTCAGCGCAGTCTACTAACAAGGTTTTAATGCCCATCCATAGAGGTTGTTGGCGTCGAGGTACTGGATGTAGCTTGTGGGCTTGTCCTGGTCGAAGTCTCCTATGTAGGGATTGTTCGCCGTCGCGTGGCGCCGCGATACCATACTTATTCCTCCACACAGACCCTTCTCGATGAAGAGGTGCTTGTCGTAGTCGCTGAGGAGTTCGAGTTTTACCCTTGTGCTCTTGAGTAGAGCGTCCCACGAGAGGCCTGGGCTGGTATAGAAGTAGGCTGGGTCCAGGCCGTACTGCTTTAGGCTGGTCTTCCGGAAGGTTTCAAACACGTCGGCTAAGAGGAGGACATCTGTCCGGAGGTAGAGGTCGTGGAAGTCACCCATGTTCTTGCAGCTAAACGTGCTCCAGACCTTCTGCGCGTGGGCGTAGTCTGTGGCTGATATGCCCTGCTCTGAGAGCTTGCCGTAGAAGTCTTGGATGGGCGGGAGGGGAGAATCTAATTATCCCAGCTGTCCATGAACTCGTAGGGGAAGACTCCCTTGCGTAGGAGTAACCCTCGCTTTGTCTGGTCCGGTTCATACTCTTACGTCACGGTGAAGGCGTCTCGGCTATTGGCTGAGACCAGCTTGTCGAGTGAGGCCAGGAGGAACTGTGCGCTGTCTATAAAGCGGAGCTGTCCTAGGGAAAGGGATATGTACTTCTCCATGTTGTTGGGTATACAGTTGATGTCTCCCTCAACCTTACTTATGCCTTGCATTAGGAGATGGGAGTCATAGCCCCTCACGTTATGGAAGACCACAGGGATGGGGGTTGTCTTGGGGCTCAGCCTAAGCTGTAGGTTGCAGGCGTTGTGGGCTGGCCCTCTGTACTTGCCGGTTATATGGCAGTGGCTGCAGAACCGGTCAGTTCCGAGTGGTTTGCTGCAGACGTGGCATTGGGTTGCGGTCTTGTGGACTCTTTTGTCCTCCCTGGTCATCCGCATGGGGACTGGCTTGGAGAGAATTGATGTGATCTTTTTCTCCTCTTGCTGTAGGGCTTTGAGTAACTTTTCCTCAGTGTCTTTTCCCCTGTAGATGACTGGGGGTGGACCACTATGTAGCCGAACCCGCAGCCCTGGTGTTCCTGGGTCTTCTGGGTGTTGCTCTTTTCTGGATTGAGGGCTGGCCCTGGGAGCTTTACTGTGAGCGCCTTGACGTCTGCGTAGATAACGTAGGGGGCCGGGAGTAGCTTTTGCCAGTTCTGGAAGGATAGGATGTTTTTCTCCTCCTCTAGCATGTCTACCCGCACGGCTGTTTGGCCGACCCGTGCACACTCTGGCTTGTGGGCCCGGAGGAGGGCCGAAGTGGTGTAGCTGTGGTGGCAACGTTCGCAGAAGAATTTGCGGCCCTCGTATTTCGTCTGGTCGTAGAGTAGGCGGTCTAGGTTTTTAATCCAGGTGTAATGGTATACTCCGTCCTTCTCTATCAGCATGAGGTTTATACAGTTGCCGGGGTGCTTGCTGATGCGGTGGACCATGACAGCTTTCCCATCCCAGCCAAATATGTTCAGGCCTAGGTCTGGGAGACGAGGGTTGGATACGCCACACCTGAGCCCTGTAGCTTATCTAGGAGCCACTGGATGTTGTATTTTGATGGCCGCTGGGGGTGTTTGGCGACTGGGTACAGTGCGGCTATAATGGACCATAGAATGCCTAAGTCGTCCCAGTTATTTACGTTTATGATGGCCCCTTTGTTTGCCAGTGCTGGCGGTAGGGGGAGGTAGGAGCCGCCTTTGAGTGGTTGATACTTGGCGATGTCGATCCAGATGGTTTTTACTACTTCGAACACCAATCCAGAACCTTGGTTTGTCCACTTCTCCAGCATCTCCTGAATTTGGCGGGCGGCTTAGTTCATCGTAGGCTCAATGTCTTCTGGGTCTAGAATCACCTGCTGCTTATTTCGTAGGACTGGTTCATTATTGACACCATCTTTATCGGTCTTGTAGCGGCTTACCTTGATTGCGAACTGGGTCTTGAGGCCGCCTAGCCGGTTCAGCTCCTCTGCCAGAACTTTACAAACCTGGGGTTGCACGCCTTTCTGGAAGGTCAGGAGGTCCGGGGCGTAGGGATGAGTCTTGGGAACGTTCATGACCCAGCATTGCAGTTGGTTGCTGATGGCCTGCTTGGTTCTCCTGAATTTGAGGCGGGGAGTGGGAACTGGTCTGAGGCTTGTTTGGGGAACTGGGACCGGCCTTACCCGGGGGAGTGGTTTCCTGGAGGCGGGCCTGGGGTGTTGGGCCAGCGCTTTCGCCACTTCAGACCAGAGTCAGGGTGATGGAGTCAGCGGCTGAGGGTCACGGTCCGCTATTTGTTGTCATTCCTTGTCTGTCGAAGGCGTTTTTCTTTACGATTGCCGCGAAGGCGACCTTCGTCCATGGATAGGGTGGCAGGGCCTGGCCATGGATTTCAGCATAGTCGGCTTGAGCCTGTTTCATTACTCTAATGTTTTATTAGTCTAAAAGGGGGTTCAAAATCAAGTCGCGACGAAATACTCACCTATTACTAGTGACCTGCTAGGTGGTGGTTCCTTGTACCCTGCGACTCGTGGCTCCCTTACCCTGCGATTTCGTCGCGACTTGATTTTGTGTCATTTTTGCCCTGTGACTCATGGCTGCCCCTTCCCGTGCAACTCGGCCTGCTGAGAGGGTCACAGCTTTAGAAGTATAGGTAATGGTGGTTCCCCTGCGATTTCGTTGTGACTCATGGCTGCCCCTAACCCTGCGACTCACAGCCTACTGATAAGGTAGCAGCTTTAATCCTTGGTCAGCTATTGGCAGCTCTTTAGACCTTAGGACCCGAAAGGAATAGTCGAAGTGGGTAAATGATGCTCTGAAGTGGGGGGGGGGGGTTCCTTATCGTTGGTGAGTTGGGTCTCTATTTGGAGGGGTGGACTGGGCGCGCTATTACCCATACTACTGCTTATCTTGAGGTTGCTCCAGATTCGGCCAACTGCCTTTCGATGGGATGAATCAACGCTACAATCTACAAGGGCCACTTTATTGACCTAATTATTTTCTACGAGGCGTTCGAAGCACACGAGGACACCTGAAAGGTAATCCGCATGTGAATTGTCCAAAGATTTTAGCGATTCGGAAATTAATAGATAGAGACCGACAAAGTGCTCCATAATGGTAAGAGAATGTTCGAACTTGTTTGTAACTGATAGTGGCATGAGGTGTAGACGGTCGCTCCAAATCTATTGTTTAAGATTTCTGTCAGTCTGCTAGTATGTCTGTCTGTCTGTCTGTCGCTATGTCTATCGGGCCCTCTGTGTGTGTGTCTGTCTCTATCTCTGTATGTCTTTATGTCTGTCGATTTCACTGTCTCCTAGTCTCGCTCTATCAGTCTGCATGTATCTCTCTCTCTCACACTCGCTCGCATTCTCTCTATCTCTCTCAACAAAAGTTGTGGCCGGTCAATACAAAGCTTTTTTTAAGATCTCTGTCTCTCTGCCTGTATGGTTGTCTGTATATCGGTATGTCTCTCTAGCTCTCTATGTGTCCCTCTCTCTATCTCTGTCTGTCCGTATGTCTATCGATCGCTCTGTCATTCCGTTTCGCTTTATCTGCATCTCATTCTCGCCCCCCCTCTCTGTCTCTCTCTATATCTCTCTCGCTCTCTCTCTCTCTCTCCATCTTGTGTATATGCTTATGTCTGTGGATCTCTCCGTCCTCCTCTATCTATCTGTCTGTCTGTCTGTATGTCTTTCTCTCCATCTTCTTCTTTCTCTTTCTCAATTTCTCTATCTAAATCTCTGTCTCTCCCTCTCGTGTATATTGTTATGCATGTATTTGAATATAGAGATATATATATATATATATATATATATATATATATATATATATATATATATATATATATATATATATATATATATATATATATATATATATATATATATATATATATATATAATATATATCATCACCAAATGGTAGAGCATATATATATAACATAAAGGTTTCAGACAAATGGTAGAGCACTATCTCTCATCAAAAGGTTTCATGTCAAATATGACGAGACGACCAAGACTAAGCCGACTCTTCCATAACGCTGGTATCCCGATATCTATGCTAGTGCCCAACTAAAGATACCCCGGTGTAGAATGAATGCGCCACTCTTGGCCGGGGAAAGCCTAAGAGAAGAACACCCTGACATAAAACCACCAGCTAACGCAACAGGCTGTGAGGGCAGCCCGCAGAATAAGGATCCTGAACAGTCGCGGTGTCCGTGTTCATCTGCTGCTGTTGCATTAGGCTTGCACTACCCCAATTTCACTGTACTACCGTGTAGGTTTCTTTACTGGTATATAATCTCCAGCACTTCATCACTTTTCAAGTCCCACGGCGGGGACAGACAACACTGTTCTCCCCGTCAAGGGAATAATACCATGCATATGATGCAAGAGCACATACAATGCTGGTTAGTGCTTTGTATTATCGGGCTTTTCTATAGATATGAGCATAAAATTCTTACAAATGCAATGTTAACCAACACATAGTGGGAGTTGGGTTAAATAAGTATAATGTCATATTAGCTGTGGTTAGAAATGGGCCTACCAATGCAGACATATTAACCGCGACGAATGAATTATGTACGCATTAAGGCCTTTTTTCAGCCTCGTGTATCGCGCCTATAAGCAAATCTGATGTCCCACCTTTCATGCAAGCGTTTTTCGTTACTATAATGCGGTATATATATATATCATAAAAACTGCACCAAAAGAAATTTAGAGGCTATGCCACATTGTTGGTTGATATTATGTATAACACATGTACTTAGATTATCATTCCGTTAATATATGCATGCTTCTTAACTTATTCCCATCAACCGAGAACCAGACTAAAAAGTAATTGACTAACCCTGGACGCTGGATATACTGGAGCTTTTCGAACAAAGGTGTCCCTGGATATACTGTTATATACTCCAATCAGATGTGTGTAGATAGGATATGTCTATATATATAGGGAGGCATATGTCAACCTGAATTGAGCTCTGGTTTTAAATATTTGTTGTGTTTATTGTATATATCTTTATATATATGATGATCTCATTTCATTTATAGTTTTTCTGAGTAAGCTGTTAAGGCTGAAAGTTGCAGTTATATATATATATATATATATATATATATATATATATATATATATATATATATATATATATATATATATATATAGATATATAGATATAGATAGAGAGACAGATAGACAGACAGAGATAGATCTATATAGAGAGAGACAATGAGACAGAGAGAGACCGATATAGACAGAGAGACAGAGAGAGGCAGAGTGACAGTGAACAGAGAGAGACAGACAGACAGAGAGCAGAGAAAAGAGAGAGAGAGACAGAGAGAGAGAAAGAGAGAGAGAGAGAGAGAGAGAGACAGAAATACAGAGAGAGAGAAAGAGAGCGAGAGAGGTAGAGAGAGGTAGATAGAGACACACAGAGAGAGAGACAGTGAGAGAGAGAGAGAGAGAGAGTTAAGAGTTAATGATGATTAAATTCATGCTGCATCAATGTTTTAGTATATGCCATGTCCTGAAATAATTCATTATTATATTGTTATTCAAAATAAGCAAAACAGGACGTCTGAGTAAGTATGTATTTTACCTTCCGATCGGGGCTAGGCCTGGGGTAAATACTGATATATGCGACTTCGTTCAAACGTTCATAAAAACATATTGTAGTTAATAAATCGTCACATAAATTGATAAAAAAGTGTCAATAGTGATTGGCTATGTTCTTATGTGTTGGCTCTATCAAAATGTCGTTACATTTTAGAGATACAGCGGTATTCTTGAGTATATACCATCGCAGTATAACAAGATCTTTGGGCACATGGCATCAGGTTTCTGAACATATAAGAGATAAGACTGAAGGTGATGTTCCTGTTGTTTGCGAACTGCTAATGTCTGATATCAAATCTGCATCGACGGTAGAGGTAAACCATTGAGTAGATCAATGCTACCTCGCTGGTTTCAACGAATTAAGTAAAAGTTGGGATGCTGTTATTGACGATCAGTTAACGGAGCATCATTAATAGGGCATCGACCCGTTCACCAATGCGTACATTGGCTTATTACATAGAGCCCACGTACAGCATCGCGTATTGTACACAAATAACCCGTATCAAAACCAAATTTGGTGCCTCCCACCGTGTGAGGTATATTGAGGCAAGCGATAACGAATATGATAGATGTGAGAATAACTGGAAAGTCATCGTCGCCGGAAGCCTTTAATGTAGCTATCGTTCAGAAACCAGATAGGCCTAGCAGATTGTGTATGCGCTTATGTATTACCATTATTCGATCCCTTTTTTATGGTTTCTCCCGGATAATTTACGTTCCAAGCTTCATAGAAGCTGTTTATTGAACCTGACCTAAAAAAGGATATTAGAAAATTTCCGTAATACGAGAAACGTGCAAACGTCTCTCAATGTGATGAATACAGGAACTGCATTATTGAGCACTATATTACTGACCTTATTGATATACATCTGATGAATGAGGTGCACTTTAAAGAAACAATTGACGCGTATCGAAGATGCCAAGGACACAGCTGTATCGCCGAGGTCGCGTTATTGCTAGTGTCTCAATTAGAAGGCAGAAGAGTCACATTGCATGATGTACATCACATAAATAAGCACATTCAACACTGTTGACGCGTACTGTTTCTGACAATCCCACGTGGTCTTTTAAGTATGGCAAAAGATACAAAATGGTATGTAGTACTCACGCCTTGTGTAAATTAACATTGCGCCTCGTCTGTCTCATCGGATCGATCTAATGTTGGCCCATTTACAATCCACCGATAATAGCTGCATGCGTGAATATTTCTGCCCACTCTGGCAATTATCTATGCACTATCCATGCATTCAGTCTATGCCTTTCACGTTATGATCCGGCACGCCGAGTGTAATTGATGACAGGCACGTGGCAAACAAAATGAACTTACACAGAGCTTCTACAATCATTTATAATTTACGCCGTGCTAAAATGACCATTCATCAACGCCGTCCTTTGATAGCATTAGGACACAACACTTTATGCAGCAATGAGAAGATAAAGCCTATCGTCTCGCTCGCTGCACTGACAAGCAGCATCATGTTTCATTGTATTGGAACCAAGCCGTTTGGTGTGGTGTCTTTATTAGTTACGTCATGTATGATTTGCCGTGAACAACGTGGTCTGATAAACATTAGGAGCTTGCAATACTGGCATTAAGCCACTCATTGGAACAATCATCTCCTGTCAAATTCAATCAGTGCAATCTGTAACGTAATCAGTGCATAAACCTGCTTGCATTTAGCTCATGGCTGCAGTTGGCTAGAAGTTATCGGTTAGCCGGCTTCTAAAATGTCAAGACGGAATTTCTTCTGCTAACCATGGAAAGGCCGCTTATCATGCAATATTGCTCGCTGGTTGTTCGGTAGTGCAATGACAGTGAGGAGGCATTGCACCAAAAAAATCCTTTGAGGCATACACCGATGAGTTTGTTTGGAACAGGTCACATATGTTTCTATTTGACAGTTAAACAGGGCAGAATTCCTCAACTCACCGCTGCAACTCTCACTCAGTGCGTTCGCCGGAATTAGCGGCCATCCACTGGATTATGGCTTGAGCGCCATAATCGATGTGCAATCTTATTACGTCTTGTTGCTGGACAAGCATTGTTCAGGAAATGAGTTTGAAGCCACGTTTCCAACCGTTATTGTTCTCATAAGAAAGCTATATTAGCCGTCTATGACTGAGTTACCAAGCAATGAGAAAGGGTCTTGCAGATTATGTTGGGCGATCCATATCAGCAAAGAGACCTCGCATTCGACAGTTTTGAACGATTTTTGTACACCCCACAAATACATTTCGATATTAAGAAACGAACATGTTTTACCGCGTTTTACCTTCGGTATCGTGGAAAAATTCTCTAAATATCATGAGAAAAAAAAACCTTATCACTCACAAAATTAATCGCCTACTAATGGTTTGCAAGATGGGGTAATCCTGACACTATTGAACATACATATGCAGTTCTAGTTTGACATTGTAAATATGACTTCACTGATCAATCATCAATCGCGACGGTAAAGAAACGAACATTATTTTTTAGGTATAAGTTAAATTCACGGAAATATCATTCACCTGTCTATACACTCGCAGTACTGATACTGTGGCACAAGTTTGAGTGTCCTGGCAGCATATTGAACCAGGATACGCAATCACGATTGTCAAATTGTAATGATAGAAACGTTCATATTAAAATACATCAATTGAACTGAGAAATATATCCTGTATTGCACACAACATTGACATGAATCTGTCTGACTATATTGATACAAAACAAATGACTCAGAGGCATTCACCAGGTACGCAATACTAACACGTATTTATATGCATTAAAATACAAAGTTGAACTGAGAAATATATCTGTATTGCACACAACACTTTGAAAGAATTGCAAATACTAAGGCAATACTAACCTATTGATATGCAATGAAAATATTATCTGCTTTTCGAATTGTAAGGCGTGACACTGACTACGTTTTACTGTGTTCTAAATCAAATTAACCATCCATGTGTTGCAGCCCTTGAAGACTCTTATTCAGGCTGCGATATACGATGGCATTTTTTCCGCCGATGACAATCAAACGGGGATTATATGCTTTAGCTACAGCTATAGTACCATAACAAAAGATATTTGGAGTTTGCAGTCGCACTAACGCGATATGTGGTAATATTATAGTTGATTGTTGCTTATTAACACGAAATGGCGGGCGCCAAACGGACAAATAAGTGAATATTATATCGTCGCTATGATATATCTGCTATTATGGCGCTTTACGCATGTAACCCTTCTCTCTGGATATGTTGCCTACTATTCACTTTAACAACACTGCTATGTAGGCATATATGCAATTATTTTATTTCCTGCTGCATAACATATTTGGAATGGGTGGAATTTTATTTGCGCTATTTGAGCATAAATATCTCTTGGTCAGACACTTCCAATATTTGACTCCTATAGGTCCGATGATGACACGTTCGGATCATAATTAGTCTCGTTAAACACTGGCAGCATAATTATTTACTATCAGTATGTGGCTCCATTTGTCTCTTTGCGTTTCATATACAAAAGCATGTACATCATGCGAGTTCTAGATGCTTGCTCTCTCTTTTTGTTCTTGGTCTTCCTTGCTAAAGATGCATGATTATCGTACGTGCGAAGAAAAGCCGACAACAACAGCATGGCGGCGACCACAGATTTAAATATAGAACACGACTATGAATTATATACTTGCTCTTCGTCATAGTTACAAATGGATTGCGGTTTTATTGTACTTCCTCGCAGATTACCATTTAAATGGTTATTCCATTTTCAGTTGTTTGGACGAACTTCATAAACGCTATACTCCAGATCTAACTGTATTTCCTCTGCAAATGAGCCAACATTGACGAGGAAATAATGGGCATTGCTTGACAACAACAGCAAACAATGCTGTGTCAACCGTGCAAGCTCATTATGTGAAACACACTATCTGGCTAATATTGTTGTGATAAATGTATCCAGCAGTTATTAGCCGCATATAGTGGCTCAGACCAATCCTTTATTATGTTATTTTGAAATGCTCCGTACAACTAGTACTCATTGAGTCCGTACAAACATGAGGCCTGTGGTATTACAATCAAGGAGTTGGAGATTCGTCGGATTTGATTTATGAAGCATCTATCACCAATTACAAATGTGCACACAGCCTTGACAAAAAAACTTAGTGGTTACTTGGGTGTTTAGGAATCATCCTGACGAACTGCAATAAGGATACCACCGTGACGACGAATGCATAGCTGAGCGTGATGTTGAAGGACGCGAAATATGTGTCGCTTACCTCCAAAACGCAATGAGTATTGTCATATCTAATGATCGACGAGACAGCCTCGGATCTGGTATATTCTTATATTCGACAAAGTTAACTGTACAGGAGTTATGGGCATACACAACTGTCATATGCAAATAGCGTGGCGCCAATTGCAACTCGAATGTTAAAACAAAATCAATTACGCTCCATGGTTTGATCGGCTATCGGATGATTTAACAACACAGCGAGAGATGACAATAATGCAGCCAGTGGCTGTTTACACCAAAGTACTGCGCTGCTAGAAGGACATGGTCGCGTGTATATATTTGCAAGCGGTGTTGAACATCATCGTCGTCTAACAAAACCGTTAATCACTGCCCATTAACGTCTCGAAAGATTTGCCAAGAGCTTTGCTTTTGGTTACAAACATTTCCTGGTGTCAAATGGTGGCGCATATACTTACACATTACATAGCATAATATGGCTGTATTCTTCTCCGATGTAGATTATGTAAATGCATGGAAAAATAAGCCTACTTGCTCAGTATTCAATTAATTGTTAACTTTACATCGCGATACATATTCCGACCACAGAAATAATCAGCTGTTATTCTTCGGATTTGAACATATGACAACGGTATTGATCATATTGCCCATATTAAATAGTATTAAAATTGCCAAACAATTCGAAATCTGTATTTGAATACGCATTTGAATGGAGGAGTGGTCGATTTGATGAGCAATTGGCGTATTAGTCTAAAAACAAAGCAGGACGACGATGTACACTACCTTTGTTGTAGGAAAGTGGTTGTATTATAGATGAAAAGAAGTGATCGACTTAATTGTTTACGCTGCTTAGATAGTAGCGTACGAACACGTAATTGGTGTACCTCCAGATAGTTCATTATATGGTGTCCAAAGGGGACACAATAGAGTATTTTAGCAAATATACAAGCTTACTTTCAATTTCTGTATCATTAACAATCGGCGTTTATTGATGATAAAAGTCTGTCCATGTACATGAGATTAAAGTGCCACCATGATTAGGCATCGGCTGCAAAGGATTTTAGGCAGCCGATTAGTAATATCCAAGGCTTTAACATTATATTAGAGTGATGCAATGCCCTCTTCTATAATTATCTCTGATTATTAGTTTCATCTTCTGGAAGAAGTGATAAAAGCTAGTTTGTCCAAACATGTCTGTAAACCAATCAATATATGCGCGCGATCAATGGAGTCTTTTTTTCAGACAAACATTGCAGTTCATCAACAAGTAAAACCCATTGCCCCTAAACTTTACGATATTCCAATAATACTATTTGATTAAAATGGCAGTATGTTAACGGCATATGATATGGTGGTATATGTATACGGTACCAAAGTTGCCGCACGAAATTGATTCGACAGTTCATTTAAGTAGTTTTGCAAGAGTTAAAATACGTTAGAATATGCAGCAGCGATAACAACCCGTTGCTGATGCTTTTGACGAGGTTGCTTTTGCTTACACCCTATCGCCACTCAATTTAAACCATATGGCTACGCTGGAAGTTTTAATTGTCAAGAACATTGTCAACAACTTTATATACGCTTGTAGACGCATTGTGAACCTGTGTTTAGTTATCACGTTCACAAATCTTAGCAACTCTTTTTCATAACTATGTTGAACTCATTTTTAGAGCTTGCCTGTGCTCCTCGGAAATAATCAACAGAGTGATCGTTAAAGCAGCGCCGTCTTAGAATTGTCTGTTTGTATGAACAGGCCCTGCAACAACCGGATATATGATCCGTATGATTCAATATGAAGAACTTGATTTCGTCGCACACCTGATACGCTTGCTTCTACCAATGCAATTTAATCATTGGTTTCTTATATGAATCACTTAATTCACCTCAAAACGTTTACGCCAACCAAGATGACATGCTCAAATTAATGCAATAATGGTTGCGCCAGAACATCAAACTCTTCAAACCAAAGGGTAAAAAACCATGGTCTTTTAGCGACATTGCTCAATCCCATTTTCATGTATGGTCTAATTGCTCTATGGTTACAAACCTTTAGTGCGTCCCTTTGACGTTTGACGTGTACCACAAAAATTGCTTATATCGTCGCAAATATGCTGATGGCAGGAGTTGCATTGTGTCTCGACATTAGATGTTTGACGTCGACCGTAGAATTTGTATCAACATATGCCAAAATTACCAACGTCTACATTTGCTTAGGTTAAGAAACGTGTTCTTTGCAGACGGCTTCTTTATCATCGAGAACGAAACCAAGTCTAATAAGTTATTCTTCAGTACTCATAGAGTAAAAGGGCCACTCATTATCGTAAAGGGTTGATCAGAATATCAATATTCGGTGCGGTACTATATTATCAAGAGCGGAACTGAAGCATTTGGTAATTAACGATTCACCCGTCCGTTCCTAATAATCAGAGCAACCAAGCCGTTGAACGGTAATCGATGTGCATCTCACCGTGTTTAGGAGCCATAACTTAAAAACCATTCGAATTCCCTGTTCCTGCGAGAAAACAAATGTGAACAATTATTTATAGTGCTGTGCGAATTGCTTTGTTTATACCAAGCATGGTAATTATGTCACAATTAAGATATTGATCTATCATTTTGTGAACTTGTGAATATCTCAAGTGATTAAGAGATTTCTAACTTTCCCAGGATAAATTAAAGATAAGCCGAAGTCATTAATAGCAAATATGTTAAATTACAAATCTTTAGCTCGCTTAATGCCGATGGCTTGTAAACTAGTAATTAATCATATTCAAGGTAATGGAGGTGCTGTTGAAGAAGTCACAACTCTGTTTGTATTCAGTTTCGCATGGTGAGCGAACATGCTTATAAAACTGTGCTAAAAACTATATGTAATGACGATCGTTAAAGTGTTATACAGGAGTAATATCATCCAGAAGGTGGATGTTTATGCGTCGGCTGTGTACATAAAGCCGCCATCAGGTGTTTGGATGATGATTGAGCGCCACTTTAATCAGTAGAGGTTGTTGGTAAGCTTTCCCGGAGTATATCACCTGATCACAAAAATTCAATATCATTGAGTACAAAATTGAATTTTCGCATGATCGTTAGAAAACGGTGCATTAGATGAGTCAACTGAAGTGCACAGCCGTAATCAGATAAACAGCAGAACTAATCTGTCGCCATTTATGGAAATATGAAACAACATCATTGCCGAAATTTGGATTTGCACTACCGTCAACTGATATTTTTATGTATCGGTCTAGGAAAAGGTTGAAGTCGAGATCCCATTCTACGTTAGCGATTGTATTAATCTCTCATACCAGTGAGCTCATAGCAATAAGTATGTATGGTTAAATGAGCTTCTATGAGGGCATTCTAAATTATATGCAGGGATGTAAAGTAACTGTGCTGTAAGTAGCAATTCACACTCTTCCTGGCTGTCATCAAATTTCGCAATTCTAGAAGGAATAGAAAATCGGTCAAAATGCACATTACATTTTTGTATATTCTTTCACTCGTTTGACTGCATAACAAAAAGGCCGGTTTGTATAACAATGAACAATCCTATTTGCAGACTGTTTCACCGTAAGTACCTCCTACATTTGCATTACGTTTTTATTCAAAAAGCAGTTTAATTAAATAGATATTGACATCCGTTCGATAGCAAATGTCTATTTTAAATTCTCGTTTACATGGAGCATTGCAAGTTATTCTGCTACATAGGTGTCATTAGGTTCATCGGATGCCCGCTACTTGAGACGTAACGGTCATGTGGCGACATTTCGGTCAATGCCTGAAACAGTAATCTTCCATAAGATCGTCCAACAACCCCTGGACGTCTTTTCCGATCCGAAAATAGCATCTATATGTTTGAGAAGTGATTTTACTTCAGCGCACGTGTGAAATTGATTATTCATCAATGCCTACTTTTGTGCCTGACTGAATGCACTGCTGAATTGCCTCCTTTTCCGACTATTGTCAACCCCTCAGACACGCTGCAAGGGATAATAGCACACCCTAACTCAGGCACAACGTTCGACATACTTTATTGTTCTTACCGAAATGATCACATAGTCAGCATGTTCCACTAGCTTAAGAAGAAAGGTTCGAAAATAGATGCATCTATCGTTCTTTAGACCAGATTGGCATCTGTAGCGCCACCGTTAACTGTATTTATGGCATCGATAGCATTTAACGAAGCGATCACCGATAGACGCAATTGTGCAGTTGTAGTTATGTGAAGAATAAATGATTTACAATCATATTATTAGCAATTATATCAACGTGTTATTCTATAAATTATCCATTTTTCCTAGATAGCAAAGTTAAATGTTTATCATTTTGTAGAAAAGGCTTCGAGTGCCATAGATAGAATAATCCGCAATCCATTTATCTCAGAATTAAACTATTAACTGTTGATTGCGTCGAGCTGTTTTGGAACTTAGCCTGGATTCGAGATATCGTCAATTCATTTTCAACTACAAATTGCGTAAGTTAATTAAAAGCCACTTCAGTCACGATTGAAGAATAGACTTCTAAAACAATCAAGTCCCACTTAGTACATCACAGGTACATAAGATAATCAGATTTCATTAACACTTACCTTGAAAGGGTTGATTATGGTTGAAGTTTCTTTGTATATACTGATGTTGACTTGTGGTTCGCGAAAATAATAACATTATCCGCCCGTATGTTGACATCTGTTTATTTCCATCAATGTAATTGTTGATGCATCATGTACATTGTGCTATGGGTTATGTTCGACCCTGAGGATTGAGTTTCAAATCAATTAAATATACAGTGTCCTAAGGAAAGCAAAAAAGTATAGATAAATATTTCCTGAATCTGTTTGCATCTTTTGTCTCACGAGAAACATTTAGAGGATTTGTGAAGAACTGAGAACGTTAAGAACAAATATTTAACGATACGCATGAACAGCCAAAGTCCCCACTCCTACCTTCAACACACACACACACACACACACACACACACACACACACACACACACACACACACACACACACACACACACACACACACACACACACACACACACACACACACACACACACACACACACACACACACACACACACACACACACACATACACACTCACACGCAAACTAACACCTTCCCACATTTTGCCTCACGCGTTCGAATAATTGAAAAACCACGACATTGAACAACCAATTACAGAACAAGAAAAACTAAATTAATATCAGATTATAAGTTTCCTTACAACCGTCTTTTGATGCGTAGTTGTCTGAATGGCTCTCCATGTCCATCAACATTTCGCATTTCTGGACAATCAGACGAATTATTCACTGCATCAGTAATAACCCTACTGACACTCAAACCGCAATACATCTTGCGTAAATCTTCCAACGCATCATCTCAACAAACATAAGTTACGTTGTGGATTAAATGATATGATATCAGGATATCATTGATGTTAAGAACAAATATGCTGTCATAAGGCATGCATGTCAAATGAGGTCATTGGCTAGAATATCTCAAATTAGAAAACAACTTTTATATGTTATACATTTCTGTTAATAACTTGGTTAAGAGTGACATTTCTCATAAGTCGTTGATAAGGACATACGTCATGATGTGCGCTATACTTGTATAGCTGCTTGTCGCTTGCTAACACTATGGGGCTATCCGGCGGCGATTACCAGACGCAATAGTATTAAACATTGGTTTCTGACAAATCCCGAGTCACAGAGGCGTTGCCGTTTAAATTTTATGCAATATTTAATATCTTGAATCGGGTCTTGTAAGTCTTTTGTTTTGCTCTCTGTCCGTGTTATACTTTTTAAATTAGGATAATTTCGTGCTGAACGTTTTGGCATCGCACTGTGGTCTATAGATTGGTGCCAATGCAGCTTTGGCCGATTTGCAAGCTTTAAAATCTAGTCAGATGCCTCTCGTGCTCTGACTGGTCGGTTTTAAATTGACCGAGCACGCTCTGTATTCACGGTGCATTTGCAAGGCTCTTCCATTCCTACACTGTTGAATGAGTAATTACCTTTACCGTTTGATGTGTACCTACTGAGATGACTCTATTGTAATCTGGTTAAAATATTACCTAAACCAGAATCCACTATTGCCTGTCATTATAACACAAACTTTTGTATTATCAGCACTCCGAACTGTCATATTTGTACTGCACAAAAAACAGTCCACAAAGACATTTAACAAAGGCCTCCAAAAAGACAGGAGTCACAGATTAGTCTGAATGGTATGTATATGATTTTCACGCGTAGTGAGATTTTGTTTCCATCGTAATTGTGATGATGTGCGATGAATGGCCCATTGTGAACAACACCGTAAGCTAAACGCGTGGTCAGAAAATCATGGGATTGGGGTCATGCTGATAAAATATGTTTGCAAGCGCTGCGCACGTTATAAATAATCTCCTCATAGTAATTTCTGTCGATATAAATTCCATGACAAATTCTGTGCGAAGTTTGGGTCATATCTGAAAACTATATTCGTGCCCCAATGTTTGCGTATCAAATGATTCTGCATGAATTCACTGAATTCCCAGTATTTGACTTTTATTCGGGAGCACATTGCGCGGCATGTCTTATAATACGGGTGCAGCAGATCAAACTCCGGAAATTTATTCATTACTTCAAAATATATAAGTTTACCTTATCGGAGAGTATTAATGCCCCAAGCTTCAAATATGCTTATGGTTGACTGCTGATGTTACCGTGCGTATGTGGCTGGGCAGTGTGAAGTTTATGTTATCCACTCTGTTAGCAATGATGCTGTTGACATGTCACTGTGGTTCTGTTGCCTTTAATAATTTAGCCGCTGTATGTGTATGGCACGTTACAAATGTAATAATAAGGTTTGTTATTGTTATTTCCGCACCTGTTAAACCTTCACTTGAATAAGCTATTGTTATTCTAATGATAATAAAATCTTGCTCTGATAATTGTTGATCAGGTGTATGACTATAAATATTTTGCACCATAAGCAGGTCTCTTATATCAGTATTAAAATATGAAATGGTCAAATGGAGTGGCGGCTTTATAAAACAATTTCGCCATATGGTGTAAGCACCATTTTCTCCGCTACCAGTAATTACTGGAAGATGTTAAACGAGGCAATTCGATTCACGGTTCATCCATCGAGTGTTAGCTGTAATGCATTCGGTACTCATAAAGGGATATTCACTCTGTAGTTATATGTATGATATCGTCATTTATTATAAGAGCAACTTCATTCTGATTGAGTACTTATGAAATATTTAACCATCGCTTCTCCGCGGTGAGCTCAGTCTTACGATCGCGTAGAACGTTTTAATGCTATACCGGAAATTTCAAAACTTGAATTAATTGACGCGGTCAATTTTGATATTATGCAATAGAAGGGATGAACGAGAATTGAAAAAGAGAGAGAACAGTTTTCTCGGCGCTTGTAATAAGAAAAGTTTTGTGTACGTCGTAGGTGCAAGGCACATCCACCAGTATCATAGCAAGTGCTTTGGTAATATTCTAATATATGCAGTATGTATGAATTCTCCACATACGTATATTTACAATATATCAACGTTCCGTAACACATTTCGAAATATTCACCCAGGGCTCATATTGGTAGACATTGTTGATACGAACGAACCAATAAAAAAGAATTTCTTTCATGCCAATATATATATACATATGACTAGGTTGTGTATCATTTTAGATGTCACCTCAAATTCAAAATTTGTTTCCGGATATAGCTGCTGAAGCCTTTTCAGAAAAAAACTAACAATGTTCTTTTTATTTACTAAAATTGATATTCCCGATATAGGAGAGTATTTGAATCTTTAAGTGCCAAAGCACTTCCACTTTAATATCGCTATGCTAAAATGTAGTGAATACTACGTGGATCATTGATGAATCATGCGACTGGTGCTCTGTATAACCAATACCATCGTAGGGCCAGATTCACCAGCTCAAGTGTATGTGGGAGGACGCTCACGCAACAAAAGAGCGGAGCTTTAAAGGGCGCCATACTGTCTTCCACTGGAAGTGCCGACGGCTCTTTATTGATGCCGCTTTGATCAACTTATGTATGCATTGTTACCCTGATTAACCACGTTGAGAGCTCGAATAATACCAATTGTTTGTCCAAGCAAGCCGAAAGCTTTCTGCATATCTACTCAATGGACTACCATATAAAGTATATATGCATTAGAAGACTTTTTACTCAACAGCACAATTGCAACATCAACACAGTTTCCAACCACCTCGTCAGTGTGTGTCAAAAAGACTGTTCAGCACCATATTGGTTAAGAGATTGCTGAGCCAGCTGCTGGGCAACCGCACCCTGGAAATAAAAACGGCTCGGCGGTCTCAGAAAATAGATCTTTACTTCGGCTGTCACCATTTATTTGGCCGGAAATTACCCCTCCTGCTTGTCGGTCGAATTTTGGCGCAATGATGCCCACAACTTTATTGTGTTAAAATTTGATGAAATCTACATTTTGTAACCTAAGCCGCATAAACATGTCGATAGCGAGGTGGTTATAGAGCGCTTAATGTTTTACAGTTAACATTAGTGTGGCTTATGGTTTTAGGGAGGCAACGTTTTCGATGGAACGACACAACTAAATAGAATTTCCACAGTACATCATGAACATTTCCAGTCAAATGATAATGGTGAAAATGTATCAACATGATTTTCGATCGAATAAACATTGTGGCACAAATTAAAAGATGGCATTATTTGTGCCTACGTTAAACGAAGTTATGTATTAACAAAATGATCCCTGAGTGCCCGATATCTGGCTGAACATCCTCTTGAATGAACGTCCAACCTGGTTATGCTATATGCTATAAATCTCTCAAATAAATGTCCCACATAACTGGCTATATCATGCCAGAACTTCATCCGACAATGGTTAGTTTCTAGAATGCTACTACAACTTTCCCGTCTACTGCATAAGGTGATTTAGTATATTTATTTTTCCTATATATGATTTGAGTGAAATCAGATAGAGCGGTGACATTGAGCTTATATTCATAAAGATTTTCTTGAATAATGAAGGCAATCGCTTTGGTCATCAGATGGCACGCCAAGTTATTTAGCAATAGCTGGATCTGGGTGTACTTATCCGTATCAGTCTGTCATTTTGGATACGGAGTTCTGCGATTATCCATCACATTCTGTTTCTTGTATTTCTAACATGAATTAGCCGAGGCAGCGTAAATTTGTTCGGGGCAATATTGCGATTTGTAATATTCCACCATCGTTCTATGGAAAACAGAAAGCTAACTTCCCTTGAATGCTAGCTCAATGACAACATTATCAATATTAAGTATTGCTACTGGCTGTGTTTATTTACGTTTTTGGAAAGGCTTGCTTACAATCAGTTGTTGCCATGAATATGCATTTGGGATGTCTTTTGGAAATAAATCAGCATAACATGTATAATAGGTGGCTAAGCACAAAATTAGTGCTGAATTGCACTAGCAAATTTGTTTTACCAGATTAAGACATGTTATCCGTTCATATATCTATAATATTACTTGACAAAGTATTGTTAATATTTTATTTCCCAGATCATTGAGCATTATAGAAGGCTAGTACATGCAACAACGTGCAATACAAATCACTCATAGATTTTGACGACGGATTCCTAATCACCGCTTATGCATACATATCTAAAAAAAGGCGCAGTCTAAGTGCAGGTGCCATGGAGGCTACAGCAGCTTCAGTTGTGTGCAAAACCGTCACCACAGCTCGGAGCCATGGTTTATAGCGCAGATATAATCGATGAACATCGTCACCTGACATTGACCAAGCTCATTTCTTCCCCACTAAAAACGTCGACCCTCTGTGCAGCTCTTGTAGCCAAAGCTGCGAATTTTCACTGTATGCTCTGTAAACCGTTGGGTTCCGGCGCATTTCCAAAATATGTCCTGTTCCCTAGGTTGACCAAGTCTTGCAATATTTATTGGCGACCTGACATTGCCAACTTTCTGAATTAAATTGAATATCTCAGTGTGATGTATCGCGTAATTATATGACAGCGCAGTCGTTTCGGCAAAGCCCTGAATTAAAAGCCATATAAATAAGAATGAATTCATGTTTACGTCGCAATTTCTAGATTATGATGCGGCTAACAGTTTTACCGTGATCACACTGGATGACATAAGTACATGAGATAGTAATATCCTGCGGCATTCATAAGGACGGGTGTCATTAAAGTATTTATCCAATTCTTTTGCGAGACGAATGTCTGATATATACTGAGAGACAGTAGCCAGATATCGGATCTATAAACTGATTGAGTTATCACAGTACCTAACACTCTGCACGCGTTTGGGTGCAGCGGTTATTTAAAACGAACCAATTCTTGCTCATTGTATTATCTTCATGAATGTTACATCGTCAGTGTTACACACCGCCATGACCCAGCGTACCGTAACCATAACTATATTGTTCAAAAGTAGACCCTAACGTGGTTGTTTACTACAGGCCTCGGTTAACCACGCAACCCCGAGCATTGTAACTGACTTGATAGCCACAATATTGCTAGATGTATTGCAATAAAACATATTTCCAATAACCCCGGACGAGGGCAGGCGTCCTATTGAAGATTGATGAGTTCCATATTTGTGATATATTACAGCTTGACAAATTGTCAATTGTTGATGCAAGATATATATTGTTTTATTTGCGTCTTTCGACAGAACTATGACCAATGACAATGAAGGTACCGGGAAGGCCAACCTATAAGGTCTGAATCTATTTTCATTATGAAACGTGTGCTGTGCTCCACCCTCAACCGCCTAAACAATCGGACGAATGCGGAACAAAATGTGATAGCGTTTTGAGACGAATCGTCAAATGCAATTTACGTCACCTATTACCACTTATGTACCGGAAAACAAGACGCATTGCAAACAGTCACATGAGACGAATCCATCAAGGAAGTGCAACAAATTCCTAATGCGTTCGGTCATTGTTCAGAAAAGTTATCTAAGTAGATTTGGCATCTCAAATTAACAGGCACATATGCACATATATACCAGAGAAATGCAAGAGCCCCTGGTAATTGATGAGGTATTGATCTAACAATGCTTTTAAATAAAAAGTATTTACACTTTCGTGTTCTTATTGCCAGTTATAATACCGGGTTTGGTGATCAAATACATTGCAAACACTCGCAAACACTCGCATAGGAGGCCTGTGGTGATTTATGACTTTGTTTTAGCGTCATTGATCAAAATAGCTACAGAGATTTTCTCGAATATTTCCGTTCTAAACATAGTATATGACCAAAGATTGTGCAAAATATGATGAATCAAAGCTGTTCCTGAAAGCGATTCCAATTCTATGTAGTCGACGTAAGTGCATTTCGGACCGTGTATGGTACAAACTCCTTCCATTCATTGCATGGTTATTTAACGTGAACCTAGCTCCAAATAGCGTGAGTTGTCCCCAATTGCGCCTGAAAGATAATCGTGATACGGCTATTCACTTACAAACGATATATTAGATGTAAACCTAAAAATATCACATTTCAGTACAACCAAAGTGATGTCCTAGAAAACAGGTGTACGTATTGGATACGTATTAAACACAGAGTTTGAATATGTAGTAAACTTTTCGCAACTAATATAGCACAACACACAGTTACCTCTCCTCTACCCTTCAAATGCGCATCAACTTTTTAAAGAATACACAAAAATATATTTTGCGACACATTTATTACAAACAAATAAAAGGTCCACGTCAGAATCTGACGTGTATATAGAGATATATATATATATATATATATATATATATATATATATATATATATAGATATATATATAGATATATATATAGAGAGAGATAGAGATATATATATATATAGAGATAGATATCTATATATAGATATATATATATATATAGATATATATATATATAGATATATATATATATATATCTATATATATATATCTCTATATATATATATATATATATAGACTAGATATATAGAGATAATATATATATATACATATATATATATATATATATCTATATTATATATATATATATACATATATATATATATATATATATATTTCTATATATATTATATATATATATATATAATATATTTATGTGTACATTTATATATATATATATTAATATACATATTAATATATATATATGTGTAAACATATATGTGTATATTTATATATATAAACATAAATATGTCTATATATATATATATATATATATATATATATATATATATATATATATATATTTATATATATGCAAAAAATATGCAAAATATACATATATATATATCTATATATACATTTATATATATATATTAATATATATATGCATATATATATGTGTTTACATTTATATATATATATATATTAATACATATATTAATATATATATATGTAAACATATATGTTTAAATTTATATATAAACATAAATATATAAATATATATATATATATATATATATATGTATATATATATATATATAAATTTTTATACATATATATATATATATGTATAAAAATTTATATATATATATATATATATATGTATATGGTTTTATATTGTCATATATGTTAATTATATACGGAACAAAGTACGCATTTCTGTATACTTTCATAGGCTAGTCATGACCATATTGTTCGGCAGTATGATCAGAGTGTGTTGTCGACAGAGTGGCGCCATAACGGCATTCATAATATTTATTGCGGAAGTACGGAGCCTTTATTACCCCTGACGCACAGACAGGCAGCAATGCACGATGCACATTGAATAGCGCAGTAGCTACTTCACGATCGGGGTTGTTGATATTCTATACGACAGTTTTGAGGTAAAGAACAATGACATGTAAGCGTTATGTCTTGTGGGCTCATAACGTAGATCCATTCCAAGGATTAACTGCGCGACATTTTGATATTGTTTGCAGGAAAGTACTTGCTGTGGAGCTGATGGAGTGGTGAAGTATCTATAAAAGGTGGCCTTATTTCCTCACTCAATAGAAAGACATAATTCAAACGCATACAAAACATATCAATTTATCAGTTATTTGATAAACAACATACTGGTCGACGGGTTCATTGCATTGTAGTTAAGTCCTAAAACAAAGCATATTGTCAATCTTATGGCTCATCTATCAGCTTTATGTTCGACCAGTTCTCACAGGTTGAAGCTCCCTCATAACATATTTATTCCTAAACATACGTTCCGATATAATATTCGATAAATAAGTTTCTTATTATTAAATGTTAGGAGTGCTCTGTCAATATAAAACTAATTATATTACGTCCATAGAATCATGACAACCATTAAGACTATTGATTAGAAACCATGATCTGATAAGGCGGACAGTGAACCTGCGTTAGTACCAAGGCTTGCGGGTAAATGATTCAGGACCTGCTCTTAAAGCGTTTTTGACAGTGGTAGTATAATGATATCGTACGAAATATTTGCGCAGGCAGCCTGAACGAGTTGGGAACAACATTCTTAACATCACTACACTAGACTACGGCGACATATTTTAACACCTGATCTCAGTAAATTCGTCAAATATATTTGAATATTCATGTCGCATACATCACTATGCATTGTACGTCTGTCTGAACATGAAAGGAAAATAGGAACCATGTGCGACAGTCTTTCCCTTGATACGGAAATAATTGAATATATCTTACCATCTTCCAAGAGAACAACAAGGTATTGTTTTACATATGGAAAGCACAGTAAGCGTCGCCGAGTAAGGCAAGGTCACAAATCCATGCCGCTTGCTGTTTGAGGATATTGATAAATTGCCGTTGGCCGACTTAGGCTTGTGTTAACTTAAAACAAATATCGGAGTTTTAGTTTGATAGTCGGTATTCTCTTTTAGTGCCGAGCAGCAAGGCGTATTGTACAACATGTACAACATTGGTGATTTGTCAATAATCCAGAATTGCTTTTTCCGTTGCATCTAAATGACGTTTGATGCATCGAGGTTCATCAGCACAAGTTTTGAGAACATGGGCAAAGCTCCAATAAATTGTGAAGTGTACAGAATACTTAAGATTATTTTACTATAATTGCAGAATGTGGTTCCTATAAGCAAACACTATAACCGCCAACTTGTCATTGCAGACGATGTGGACACTGACGAGATCAAGTTTCCGTGTGGACCGATTAAGCCAACGCAATTTAAGGCCGATAGGGTATATGAGAATGACAGGCCTATGGAATATTGCCAAGGCTCCAATGATTTATTCATCGTTGACTCCAACAACACAGATTGAAAATGACATCGAACAGACATTTATGATTAATGTCGCTGCTGCTGGAAATAATTTTGCAACTTACTTCAGCAGATGAAGAAACTATGAAAGCAAATTACATTAACATTAAATGGATGGAACGTTTATTGAGAATGATGGACCGATGATGTGTTACTAATCCATTTCTGTGCTGGTACATTCTGTAAATTCCTATAACGTAAATGTGAACGAACAACCTACAGTGTAAACACAGTTTTAGAACATTGGTTAAAAAACTCCGCCGCCGCTTTGATATTCTGTCAACTCTAATATTGTTTGAACATCTACCCGGGTATGCTCTCTTTGGTGGTTTCAAGGTTCATTTCAGTCATCATTAGTATCTGTATACTTGAACCGTGCACTCTTGGATAATTGTGAGTATTATGTAAATTCTCTGTTTAGCTTCACGCAGCTAAGACTACAAGAAACGAAAGGCGAGCGCTAACCAAGTTCGCTACTTAACTGTACGGACGACAGGGGTTTGCATAATTAAAAAACGCTATTAAAACCTTTCGCGTAAACTATCTACACGCGTAATTATATGTTTTGAATATAAAATACTTATTTTAACCAATCCTATGCTGATTTTTCCTTACTTTGCGAGTAAATCTGTTAGGTCATAGCGTTTTCCTACAGCGCATTATTTGAATCCAGCACACTGTCTTATGGATTATCCTCAATCACACTGCATGACACATTAGGCATCAACAGACGTTTTTTGCTCGATTCCCTGAACAGTGTATCCGTCCGGCAACGGAACAATAGATTTGTGTAACCCGCGTGGCCGCTCTTATTTCAAAAACAAATATCAACGTATTTTAGTACGCCAAAAAGGTCACGCGAAAACGTTGTTTCCCAACAAAAGCATACTTACATATATACAACGGGGAGTAGTCGTCAAAACCCATTCAAATATCTTGCCCCAACGATGCCCCATGTCATTCGATGAAACGCATATTAAACCCCTTAACTATTCAATCCGAATACACCCTATGCAGATGATGTAGTAATTGTCACGAAGCTACACCTATAGCTAATTTCACAAAAGCTCGTGCACAATTATAAAACGCCATTACAACCATTCGTGTAAACTAGCTACTCACGCAATTATATGTTTTGAATATAAAATACTTATTTCAACCAATCTTATGCTGATTTTTCCTCACTTCGCAAGTAAATCGCTAGAGCCATGGCCTTTCTACAGCGCATTGTTTGATTCCAGCACACTGTCTTATGGATTATCCTCAGGCACGCAACATGACACATGAGGCATCGCAAGAAGTTCCTGCTCGATTTCCTAAACATTGTATCTTTCCGGCCAAGGAAGAATGGATATGTGTCACCCGCGTTGCTGCTCTAATATCAAAAACAAATAGCAACGTATTTTATCACGCCAAAAAGGTCACGCGCAAACGTTGTTTCCTACCATAAGCATACTCATGTACACATATATAACACGGGAAGTAGTCATCAAAAAGTCACATTTTCTGCCCGCGGGAATTCAATGTCATACACCTTTAACTTTTCCCCAGTGTTCAAATCAATTCATGAATTTTACTATTTGACTATTTTGCTATTTGAGTTAATTCGACAGAAACAGCTGTGAAATAGGCAAGGATGCATCGACGAATTGACTCGTCGGAAACACTGCATGGTAACCTGTCGGAAACAGTTATGAGGTTAATATTTGTGCTAAGCACGCCAAGGTTCGATCTCTCTCAAATGCCGTGCTGCGCAATATTTAACCATGATGCAGAACCAGTGCATCGATTTATATGTTCTACAACGTTGTTGTCCTAACCTAAAACTAACATTTGTTATCGGCATGTACATTTGATCTCCTGCAAATGCGTGATGCTACTTTGACGTCAAGAATGTCAGGACCAAACAAATGCTGCGGGATTGACGTTTTGGTAATCTGTGGTCGATGGATGAGACAATTGCCGAACAATTTCACTTTTGACACATCGACAACTAATTATCCAACGTGGAAGACAATTCAAATGTGTAATGTAAGTAGGCACAATCCATGATTCTTGCGACTTGCTGTTCACAGTATATATGCATAGGCTACACCATCAACTATTATATTCTGCGGAGCGATATAACCCTTGATTACTATGCACCCCTCACCACACCTGTGTTGTGTCGGTCTTAAAGTCAATCAAACCACTTCGTAAAGAGTCACGCAAACGGTATGGATTTATATATACCGGAGCTAAGCTAGATTCGTAATACAGTAATGAACTACATTGCAATAATACAAAAACAGAATAATGCAGCAGAATAATTGGCAAACAAAGTTAGTGGCAGAAGACAAAGTAACTGCATTAACAATTGCTGAGGTAATTGAGAAATGCCTTGTTGCCATGATTACAGCTGCCGACACCCCTACGCGTGTGGTTAACAAGAGCGTTCATCTTGGCCCGTGTATCGATTGTTGATCTGGCGATGACGGCACAAGCAATAAATGTGCAGATACCAACTAATGCGACACTGCGGCACAAAAGGAGAGTCAAAGAATGCTGGCTTGAATTGTTGATAATTTTCACTCAGCTAAAAATGGTAAAAATGTTCACGAAGCTACACCTAAAGCTTATTTCACAAAAGTTCTACTTGCAAAGATGCTGTTGATAAGCATTCGCTAAAAGTATCCTAATGATAGCCTTAATCTCCGGTCAATTGCATGATCTTGCTTTATCACCTTTATCATCTCCTTGATTGTTTCAAGTGATATCTCAAACAATGTTATCAACACATATGAGCGCTGAAAAAGTAGCGGTTGTCCGTATATATATCTTTGGGGGCGTTGGTGTATTATATCCTGACGCTGGTGTTTTCTACAAGAATTTATTCTCTATGCTGCACCGAACGATTTTCTTTAAGAGTATTTGACAAAGCCATATTAGAAAGTTACCGTCAGACCAGGATAACATTTCTATGATAGCCTTCGTAGCTCGAGATGGCTCTCTCAAAGTAGTCATAAAAGCCATATGGATATAGATATATATAGATATATAGAGATATAGAGATATAGATAGATAGATATATAGATATATATATATATATATAGAGCTAGATATATCTATAGAGAGATATATATATATATATATATAGATATATATATATCAAAGTAGTCATAAAAGCTATATGCAGGATATATATATATATAGATATATATATATATATATATAGATATATATATATATCTATAGAGATATATAGATAGAGAGATATAGATAGAGATATATATATAGAGATATATATATACATATATAAATTTATATACATATACAATTATATATACATATATATACATATATACACATATATATATACATATGTATATATATATATACATATATACATATAGATATATACATATATATATATAAATATATATATAAATATATATATATATATATGTATTCATGTATATATATATATCCATATATACTATATATATATATATATATATATATATATATATATATATATATATATTTTAAATTCATATTATATATTACAGCGATGTTCTGATTCTCACTACTGCGACTTTTCAAGAATTCATGGTTGTCTTAATTAATTTGTAAAATGCTATTGCAATATTTATTGAGATTGGTTGACAACTGTATAGGCTCTAAGAATGCTGTTCATACACTTGCATTTAATACGGATATACATCCAGACCAATTATATCGTCATAGTAAACGATATCTTCATTAAGAGAGAAAATCGCCGCATAACTATCGTTTCAATACCAAAGTAATAGAAACAAAACTACATTGTGTGAATAATTGCCCATCATCTTTCCGCTTGCTTGATGCATTGATCGGATATTTTGCATTAATTAATCTATCTTTAGCTTGATTTTAAATATCGCGGTGTATGTTCTTTGACTGTTTAGACCGGCGAATTGCATGATTAAGCAAAGGAAATGGATGTAACGATGTTATACTGACTCGGAACACTTTTGTAAATACTGTTACGATTCTACTATACTCAAATATGTCGTCCTTGCCTGTTAAAATATTAATTTGCTTGCACAACATAACTTCATTAAAGATTGAATTACCTGCATGACAGTTTCACAGGCAGTTATTGTACAGCAATCGTTCGTTGCTTGGAAACGTACAACGCGGAGCAGTGCATCTTTGGGTTAAAAATTTACCAGTTACCTATCCAGATTCATGACCAAGCAAATCAATTTACTTTGACAGGGGTACATGCGTCACATTGTCCTAAGCTACATAATGCGAGATAAGCATAGGATTTACCGACACGGTTTCATGAATATATTACATGAGGAGACAAAACATAAAATCTGGTAATCTAGCAACATCAAATGCAATAAACGTTTATCAAGAATAACTGCAACCTGAAATGTATAGCTGTTGATAATATAAAATTAGCATTTAAATATACTATAATTTGTACTATAAATCCAGAAATTATAAATCAACTCTTGCAGCATTATTTGGCAACGTTTGTTCATAGAAATTGCCGTTTCTAGCGAGGGTCTGAAAACATTCTATGAGAAAATGTTTAACAATGCAAATTTGTCAGAGAGATTAACTCTCGGAATGTGCTCGGGTTTTCGTTGTGAAAATGCGACCTAGATCCTTGTGTGTTTTAAAGGTTTTTCTCTGCAACTGCGTTGTCACTCTATGAGCTGTTGAATATAAGTATGCAGGTTTCTTAGATCGGTTTCATCAAATTGATGTTTCCATTTGTCCTTCAAATATGTAGCTATGTGATGCTCCGTTTGTAACAACAGTAACATCACAATTTGATTACTGGTTTGCTGCTTTGTACTTTATCTTATTGTTTGATAAATATACAACTTGGTACTGCAAAAACGCCATAAACATGGATCCATCATCTATGTTATAAGTCCGAGAATATTATAAACCACACATCATGTGACTGAGTTCTATAGCCAGAAGGTACTGAAACAGTATTTTGCTCGGAATTTGGAACCGATAAACACTCACCCCGAAGCATGTATCTCACTTTTGATCACATTGTAAACTTCAGCCCGTCCGAATGCTATTCTTGTAGTTCTCGGGATTAGGAAAGGCAAACAGCATGATGAAGATTTTTTAGAGTAAAATAAGTTTGCTGCAATGTTATATTAACCTCCGTTAAATTATGCGTAATAGTGTATGGTGCGACAAACCATACAATAATAAAAACAGTTCCCTATATTTACAATGTCAAACGTTTGAGACTATTCAGACGTAAGTAGAGTTTTAAAATCACTCACAGGCCACATTTGAGTGGCAATATGCGGCCTGGCTTTGGAACGGTATGCTTTTTGTATTTCTTAATGGATCACTGAAATGCGCAACCTTGGTACAGCATAAAATTAGCAATGCTGCATTTTACAAGCACCTAGCGACATGGCATAATTGTAGTCCCGTTCGTTAATATATTTATGATTGTAGCTTTAAGAATAATAACATTGCTGTTTTGCTTTGCAATGGTGCATAAAAGCAGTATCAACGACTAGCATACTGCAAATAACAGCCATGTACTCCGAGAGTTGATTTCGGCGGAATGTATATTAGCTCGCGTAATAGCCCTTTAGCTATAACGTTTAGATCGCTGTGTTAAGCATTAAGCATACTGTTGGCAGTTGTAAGAGTCTTACATGCACTTATCACAAGATAAAACAGTTAGTGCGCAACACATTTACTATTCTAATAATTCAAACAATAATGTGCAGAAAAACATTGACTAAGCCAATATGACATGGTTATGAAGTTAAAGTCAACATCATTTACGAAACATAAGAAGCGTTCAACCATGAATTCGGCAGTGATTTGTTAGAGGGGCTTATCTATGGACACCATAGCATTAAAGTGTAAAAGAACAATAACGTTTGTGAAAAGATATATCGGAGATACTGTGATTGAATTACAAAATTCAAAGTTCAGAACTGTTAGTTATACATAGCAGTTCGGGCTTCCGTCTGATTCGTTTATCTCTCAATCAGCATTGAATCAGCCGGATACGCCAGCTTCAGTATCTAACAGTTGTAGGTGATGTCGATGGGCACATAAACACAAGCCTGTCACGCTTTTGTTCATACGCGGCAATACCGTTCTTACAACCTTAAATACCGTCATTGCGCAAGTTACAGATGCCCGAACATTTACGTTATTTGTTGACCAACCTTCGGCAAAATACAAATATTTTACTTACCTTCAATTTTGTTACCGTCGATCAGATACATACAAATACCTAGTACCCAAACTCCTTATTAAAACACCCCTCTAGAGCTAACTTGATCAAGTTTGACACTTTTGACACATATTCTTTTCTGTTACCTGGATAGTCAGATTAAGTTTGAATATTTGTGAAGATTAAACGCAACTTGTTGTGTATGCCCCACGCGAACAATTGCCTTGTCATATATCGGACCAATATAAGTGTCTTGCCCAACTAGTCATGCATTCTAACTATTATGTCAACGCAAGGTGTGTTGTATGACGCACACTGGTTTGTTCTTTAATTAAAACGACCGAATTATTTAAATACAGCTGATGTAAATAGTTGCCTATCCAGTTTTGACGAGCACATATACCTCGTCATACAAATATTATCGGACTTAGGGGGCCCCATTTGATACGCTATACCATTGTCGAAAACATTCTTAATTAGAGGTTTCGGTAGAAATGTTACACAAATTCGTAGCATATTCAGGCACAATAGAGCTATAACGTTAGTATCTTATTGTCGTTGGTGTATTTGTTCTAATACATGTTATTCTATGGGACCAGTTGTGTCTGTTTCACAGACTAATCGGTCCCTGAATCATGACCGGACATACCAACGGTACATTGTGGTCATGCTTATGAGTAATTCCTGTCATGCCTGAACTGATTATTTCGAACGATACGTCCAATGCATGACCAGACGCATTTAGTGAAGCATATATATTCAGCTACTGTATATGCGATAACATTGTATTTATATCCCCACACCTATTCAAGTGTAAATGGATCACGCATTTCTTGAATATATGAGGCTGGCACAGCATTATTGATGTTTTCTTGCTGATAAATAGCATTGACATCCGCCCCTAATATCCGACCCACCACACACCAGATCAACATTCAATTTTTATTGTCGAACGATGCTTGCTTAGTTTGCAAATGTGAAGCACTGGTGTTTTTCGTCGTCCAATCAATTATGGTCCTTTTGCTCTGGTTTACGGTTGTGCAATAAATTATAAAAAAACAGGGCAGTTATTCTTTTGTTATATCACTTTATCACTAAGAATAAATACCATTCTGCTGTATGTGTGTATTCATTCATTTGACTATTTAATCCTACCTGTTCTAGGCTCTGTCTTTTTACAGGCACATCGTTCTTTATGCAATTCATGCATAGTATAATTATGAACTCGATGTGTAAATGTTCAGACAACGAAAATCAATGACGGACTACAATTACCCCTAAAGAGTGAGGAAGGTGATTATAAATAAAAGGTTGCTCAAAGCATTTCTTGTCGTTAATATAATGTTATAGCTCTCTTACAACGGGTAGCGTGATTGACAAAGTAGAACGGATACCACAGGCTAATTAGAACAGGTGGCGCTCTGACGCTTATGTGATTAATATCAGAATCCCCGTCGGCATCATTGGTATTTTTCGTTACTAATGACGTCAAAAGAAATGAAGAGACAAATAACCGCAACAAAAAGAGGAAACATAAATGCTATTACGTATGAACCGCTTAGTGGCCAAAAAACGTAAAGTAGATTAACAAATGTGTATTGTGAATGCAGCTTACGACCGACATTTTTATTGTTTCATTGATATATATATGGTTCTATATACAACACCAAGGTGTATTATTGCTGGGCAAGTAAATTCAGACCATCAGCCTTGTAATAAGAAGCGTCGTCAGTGTAGTAGTTTTTTCCGGATACTAACATCCCTTGGTACAGTGCGTTGCTTTGTCATTTGAAGAGGTGGTCAGAGGATTAACTACGCAGTAACAAACACTAGGCGTTTTACTACAAACAGAAGCATTCAAGCACTATTTATTGCGTCTCGTTTAACACTTAGTACAATAAGGTGAATGCGAGAAAAGTCTCTTTGCATTGACCTGTCCCGACCTGTGGTACCTCTTGAACGTCTAGACCTTTCGGATGTGGTTATGGGTGCAAAAGATGTGAGATTTTGGCTGCTTTTGTAGTTGTGATTGCATAAATAAAATTGTAATCAAGTAAATCGCGGTCGCTAAGTGCAATGTTGTTCCAAAAAACCCTCGAATTTGGCAATATATGTATTAATCAACAGGGAAACATTGCACGGACCACGCATAAACTTTTGCCCTACCCCAAGCTGCAATAGATGTTTTATGATATTATGGGTGCTTTGCTCATGTAAGGGGCTATTTGAGATGATCGCGAATTGGAATATGCTTAACACGCAGATGCAATAAATGTTGCATAATTGTGTGGGCGCTTTTGTTATGTAATATTTACGACCTGCTGAACCAGACACAATATAGAGATGTGATCTAAAGTTTGTAGTGCTTAAATCCAATTGCAATATTATGTCATAAAACTCCGATGCTGAAAAGCATAAGAGCTTTCGATATTGCCCTTTAGATGATAAAATATGGTATATTGCATGAAAGTAAGCCCGTGAAGGCACAAATCTTAATCGTGGCGGCTATGACATAAAGTCTTGGCGGACTCTAAACTGAACTAGTCTTTTTCTGCCCGTGTTTACGTTGCAAAATTAATGCTTTGTACTTGTATTTCAAATCAGCATAGAGAAGAAAACAACGCTCTTTTGTTCTCAAAGTACCGTGTTATATCTCGCTTCACCTACTAGAACAATTGTGGCTTTTAGAACGATATCCATCGGAGCAAGCAAACGACACACCCATTTAGTAACAAAATGCTTGTCATAAATACCCCAATTACATCTTTAGTCGGTGTTGTTGTGAATTAATGTTTTAACACGCCTTGTTTTAAAAATTTTCATAGTCAAAGATGTGTTATCATTTCCAATTCATTGATGTTGCCATCTAAACAACATATATTTTCTTTAGTTAAATGTATTTTGGATCTCCAGTACGGCATCAAATCGAGAGATGAGACTCGACTGGCTAATTCTAAAATAAATTGCCATTTTATCGTTCACGGTCATAAAATTCAAGGTTATCTTTAGTTACAGATAACGGGCCAAATAAAGACAATTTATTCCGTTAATAAGCACATATATGTCTGCCTATAACACCACAGCGACATATGTGAACCACTATCAGAAAATACACCTGGTACATTAAGATCATTTTCACTTTGTTTTGTATGTCTCTCTAAGATTTGAAGGTAATTACTAAACAGATGTAGGACCCTTGAATGGTTTAAAAATAGGTAGATCTCGTACCAACATACGAGGACAAGATGATATCATGTTTTTCGATAAGACCATGAAGCTGGCATCGCCTAGTGTGGATAAATTACAAGTGTACTTTCTTGTCAAAACTCAATAACGATTTATCTCAGTTCCCGAGGCTGTTATGTCCTACGCCGTTAGCATGCGATATGGCGGATATCGTTTTGTATATTCCGTCATCGTAATACAAACATTCGATAGCATATTTTGCAAAGCTTCTGGTAGTAAAGATTATTTGTCTGGGTCATGTAGAGAGTTACATTTATCATCGACTTGTTAACACTGTGACGTTCGAGGATCTCCTGGTCTCGATAACAGGAACCTACAAACAATGGCTTAATCGGGCTCTTCGAGCTTGGCAGCCAAAATGCATTAATGCTGCCATATTACTGTGATAAATTTGGGTATATGAGGCTTAGACCGCAACGACAGAAACATCACGAATGGGCGTCTCTTGTGCTGATTTGTCCTCCACTTTACTTACATGCCTCGGAACCGGCAAACAAAATATATATTGTGAAGCAGATAAAGTTCATCCATCTTTCATATTCCTCAATATAATTGCCATTGAAAGAGGGAGTCGTCGAAGTTTACCCTAATACCTAGAGAAAAGTTTATTTGTGCAATATCAAACAAATATTAGCTTATTCCAATGTGGTGATTTGTTTTACAAGGAATATCGTCTATACATTGTAGTAATTTCAGTATTTAGAGTTATATCGAAATCCACAAGCATAACCAGTGTGGTAATATATGAATTGGAGCTGTGTGATTCGAGTATCGTCTGTGGACTCGTCTAAAAGCACGCCCTTGTAACAGTAAAAAACATTGAGTCACAACACAAAATGAGGAGTTAATTGATGGTGCCAAGGTATCATAATGTATATCGATCAAAGTATAATCATACCTACATCGCCGCCGAAAATAACATACTTTACTACGCGTGAGTGAGAAGGATCGGGCAGGTAATAGACGATCCTTCTTTGTTCGACCAAAAATACATTAAATTGACAGCCCGGTCAAAAACGTCTCCGAAGAACGATTTAGATATAAAGGCGCAAAATCTTTGTGTCGAATAGTGCGGGAGCTATTGTCTGTAACTCTATATGTGGTATTACTTCAAATGATATGCCACAGAAAAAGCAGTTCAGTTCATTCTCGTGAGTGTATAATTCGATCTTGAGATGGCATGGCCTCAACGAGTTCGACATCGCGAAGCCAGATGGCTACGAGAATAACTCTGACACCCAAGTAATGTTTGTAAAGGACAACGCTGCTCTTGTTATTCACATCGCTAGCCCTTTTTAGCAATATCATATACTGAATACCTGGTGGGTTGCAGGTTATTTGCTGTATGATGCTTATTCGAAGCTACTTAAAGGGAATGAGTACATGGTGAAATAGCAATAAATGCCATGTTCCGAGAATTCCCATAATGTACTAGCAAAGCCCGTCTTGCTATTACCAGATACTAGGTGTTCCATCATGCACCTGAGTGATTTTGCAATGAGCAAATAAGTTAAGTCAAATTTCCAATGCTTGTCGCTACAAATATTAATGAAACCAAAAGGTTATCGGAATTATTACGTTACATTGTAGCTGAATATGGCATACTTTGTAATCAATCACTTTTATACGTATCATGGTAAACATGCACTACAATACTATATCATTATTAGGCATCTAAAGCATTTGATAGTTGCTGACACGTATCATCAACCATGCAGTTATACAGGCTCCTGAAAAGTTTCTCGCTGAAGAGCTACTTAGTAATTGAGCAAATGCATTAGCGAACAAACACTAGTATCAATTTCAACCACTTACTGTTATGCATTTGTCTTTGGCAGCCTGCTAGGTGCCAATGAGCAGTATATTCGGTAACCCGCCGCATATTTGATGAATGCGAGTTCATGGTAACTCAATGACACTCAAGCCGATTTATTTGGCTTGACAAAAGGCAACTATTCTCAGTTAATTCAACGTTGTGTGTGTTGATTCACTTTGCTCGATAATCCATAAAATCGTAGTGATAAAACCACCAGCAGAAACTTAAACAGGCATAATCAATTTATGCTGTAATAATGTGATCATATGATCATAACGAACTCAACACAAAGCTTGTTCAATTGTTTAAAAAATAGCTTCTATGCAATACAAACATGACTCAAATGCTGTTAATCAATACCTATATGAAGATTCAGATTCAAAACAGTTTGCGATTCCAGGCGTGTAATTAGAAAAAAATGTTAGCCATTATGATGGAGCCTTGCCATACTCTCATAATATACTTACCATCAGAATTTTAGTCATTCCTCTTGGTGATTCTTATTATGCATTGATATTATGATAGCAGGATGTAAATGAACCAAACGCAATGCGCACAATCTTACTGTTTGCAAATACTAA
>CM067343.1:55534944-55562444 GCA_034190875.2 Urechis unicinctus | reverse complement strand
AGTTCAACCATCTTTCATATTCCTCAATATAATTGCCATTGAGAGAGGGAGTCGTCGAAGTTTACCCTAATACCTAGAGAAAAGTTTATTTGTGCAATATCAAACAAATATTAGCTTATTCCAATGTGGTGATTTGTTTTTCAAGGAATATCGTCTATACATTGTAGTAATTTCAGTATTTAGAGTTATATCGAAATCCACAAGCATAACCAGTGTGGTAATATATGAATTGGAGCTGTGTGATTCGAGTATCGTCTGTGGACTCGTCTAAAAGCACGCTTTTGTAACAGTAAAAAACATCGAGTCACAACACAAAATGAGGAGTTAATTGATGGTGCCAAGGTATCATAATGGATATCGATCAAAGTATAATCATACCTACATCGCCGCCGAAAATAACATACTTTACTACGCGTGAGTGAGAAGGATCGGGCAGGTAATAGACGATCCTTCTTTGTTCGACCAAAAATACATTAAATTGCCAGCCCGGTCAAAAACCTCTCCGAAGAACGATGTAGATATAAAGGCGCAAAACCTTTGTGTCGAATAGTGCGGGAGCTATTGTCTGTAACTCTATATGTGGTATTACTTCAAATGATATGCCACAGAAAAAGCAGTCTCGTGAGTGTATAATTCGATCTTGAGATGGCATGGCCTCAACGAGTTCGACATCGCGAAGCCAGATGGCTACAAGAATCACTCTGACACCCAAGTAATGTTTGTAAAGGACAACGCTGCTCTTGTTATTCACATCGCTAGCCCTTTTTAGCAATATCATATACTGAATACCTGGTGGGTTGCAGGTTATTTGCTGTGTATGATGCTTATTCGAAGCTACTTAAAGGGAATGAGTACATGGTGAAATAGCAATAAATGCCATGTTCCAAGAATTCCCATAATGTACTATCAAAGCCCATCTTGCTATTACCACATACTAGGTGTTCCATCATGCACCTGAGTGAATTTTGCAATGAGCAAATAAGTTAAGTCAAATTTCCAATGCTTGTCGCTACAAATATTAATGAAACCAAAAGGTTATCGGAATTATTACGTTACATTGTAGCTGAATATGGCATACTTTGTAATCAATCACTTTTATACGTATCATGGTAAACATGCACTACAATACTATATCATTATTAGGCATCTAAAGCATTTTAGCAAGCGATTGTTTGATAGTTGCTGACACGTATCATCAACCATGCAGTTATACAGGCTCCTGAAAAGTTTCTCGCTGAAGAGCTACTTAGTAATTGAGCAAATGCATTAGCGAACAAACACTAGTATCAATTTCAACCACTTACTGTTATGCATTTGTCTTTGGCAGCCTGCTAGGTGCCAATGAGCAGTAAATTCGGTAACCCGCCGCATATTTGATGAATGCGAGTACATGGTAACTCAATGACACTTAAGCCGATTTATTTGGCTTGACAAAAGGCAACTATACTCAGTTAATTCAACGTTGTGTGTGTTGATTCACTTTGCTCGATAATCCATAAAATCGTAGTGATAAAACCACCAGCAGAAACTTAAACAGGCATAATCAATTTATGCTGTAATAATGTGATCATATGATCATAACAAACTCAACACAAAGCTTGTTCAATAGCTTCTATGCAATACAAACATGACTCAAATGCTGTTAATCAATACCTATATGAAGATTCAGATTCAAAACAGTTTGCGATTCCAGGCGTGTAATTAGAAAAAAATGATAGCCATTATGATGGAGCCTTGCCATACTCTCATAATATACTTACCATCGGAATTTTAGTCATTCCTCTCGGTGATTCTTATTATGCATTGATATTATGATAGCAGGATGTAAATGAACCAAACGCAATGCGCACAATCTTACTGTTTGCAAATACTAATTGAGTTATTTTTCATCAAGGTCATCAGGCCATCGACTTCCTACCAAATATATATTTTATATATTCACTACTTTAATGATCAACTAAACTTCAGTTAGTCACTTGCAACTGCAATTCCCTGCTGCTATACTTATTTTAATAAGCCAGAATACGAGTGAGCACTCTTCATATATGAATCGTGCCACGGTAATAATAACGCCAAATAGAAAATACAATTGGAATTCATTACATCAGCCTCTGTGGACCGTTTTACTTGTTACATATCAATAGCGGATGACTTACAATAGTTAATTTGTCATTTGATGCTACCGCAACTGTGATATAAGTCTGATTATCAATCAATTCAACGTCACATTCCGTAGATGAACATCATAAAAAATAACACAGGCCCTAGACTTTAGGCATCAGACTCGCTATTTGACACGAAAATGCATTTATCTCAAGATCAAAACAAAGGCTTCGACTGTTAGGTGAACTAAGGTAATTACTCGCATTGTGTTTGATTTATTGTTTCTGCCTAATGTTTCGTAAAGTACGGTTGGATATCATTTTGCCATCGATTCTAGAATTTATCTAAGTATACAACACTTGCTTTAGTTTACGAAGACGCATGTGGTATGTGCATGCTCATGCGCAAATGTTGAGCAAGACAATGATTCACTGATCCTATTAAACTAAGACCGTAAGTAGGTTTAGTATACTCTCCAAGTTTTTAATAGGTGATCTAGCGTATATTGCTGTATGATGTACATCATTAAGATGTAAAGGTCGATCCTTTCACCACAGCTCACACCAGAGGACCATATAATATTCTTAGTCAGACAAAGTTGATCAAATGGGAAATTTAGGATTTGCCTGTGCTTTTCGTCGTCACATCATTTTGAAATCGCATAAGTTTGCTTTGATTTATTTACGTTCGTGCTATTGCTTATAAATAAAATTGTGCTGCCTGTGCTTTTCGTCGTCACATCATTTTGAAATCGCATAAGTTTGCTTTGATTTATTTACGTTCGTGCTATTGCTTATAAATAAAATTGAGCTGCCTGTGCTTTTCGTCGTCACATCATTTTGAAATCGCATAAGTTTGCTTTGATTTATTTACGTTCGTGCTATTGCTTATAAATAAAATTGTGCTGCCTTTTCAAAGTGTTCCTGGACCAGGCGTGCGTTGATGTTTGCAAATGCCTATGTATCAAGTAGCGCAATGTAATTGTTTATGAACCGACAAAAAGTGACTAGCTATGCATGCGTTGTTGGCACACGTTACATGCCTTTAAGCCCGTTTTAAGGTGTCGTTGTTCCCTTCTCAAGAACATATGTTGTATTGTGTGTTTATCTTTACTGTTTTACATCCTCACGCACCCAGACTACTGTAACATGCATTCATAACTTTTTGTCTTTTATAGCAGATGGTTGTATTCATCCAACAGGTTCCATGATTGAAATAAATATTCATATACCACAGACTCATTTATGTAGGTGTTTCACTTAGGCTTTTGTGGTGAGCATTAGGCATCCCCTGGGGTACCATATTAATGCTTAAAACTTTGCTCTAGACGCCAGAAGAATTAAAGAGACCACGAATTGCAGTGAAAAGAGACATACAACATGCTATTTTACATGAACCTCTCTGCTGGCAGTTAGTCACTCAATGTGATAACACGAAGAAGTTATAATCGGACGTAGCTCACGGCTATATAGTAATTTTTAGTTATACGTGTATCATGTATGTCCAATCCTCTGATTAGCGATTGTGTACAGGATGATATACAAGGCTATCCGACGGCTAAGACGCTAGCGCAAGTCATAATAGCGATAACAAATATAATTTTTCATACAAACTTAAGTGCAAAGACATTTCGCAGACAACCATGGAGCTAGGAACCCCGATGGCTGATATAACCATCATATTATTGAACCTACTGGCCTAGTACTACATTTAATTGATCGGTCAAGGCATGTGATGGCTCCGGCAAGGGCAGTGTGCAACTGGCGATGAAGGGCGCAGCTACCAATGGTAAGTTGTCAAGTTTGGCCGCTTGATTGAATTCATTGGCGCTAACCTGCGAACTCAAACATGCTCAACAAATAACGTTAATGAGCGCTCCGGGCGATTCGAGGTTATCATGCCTATTTTGTCATTTTTTATTGAAGTCGTCTAATGCCACCTTAGTCTTCTGCTAGAGTTTGCAGTGTAGGGGTAGCTTAGCGTAGACTCAGTGGTGCCACTGTGCTCTAGGACATCTTACAAGACTTTACATCACTCTATAGATATGATACTATTTGGGACGTCATCACCTTAGCATTCGGCTGTAATGCAACGTTCTAATTAAGTAATTGAGCACACAACAAAAGCTCTGAAAATATGTTCGCCAGAGTATGCTCACTTTTCAGATGCAGATTACACTTTATACCTGTAGTATCTAGAAGTGCTCAGAAGTAAACGTGCAGGGGTTGTAAAACAACTCGGCAGCCTTGTCATTGCCAACATCGTAAGCGGACGTGATTGAACCCATTAATGATAGGCCAGCATTCTTTGCTCAGATAACTTAATGCATCATTTGACGACTTCGGTAAGAGATCAGCTGATTGCTGAGGACTACGCTGGTTCTCGAGGAGAAGCAAGTGTATTTCAAACAGAGGCATCATTGTCTGATATTGCCATAGTAACATCATGGTAAATATAAAGCTGTTGGAGGCCTGAAACGCCATGTTTTATTTGAGTAATTGATTGGAATTATACTATAAGCTTACTATAAAGCTGCACTATTGCGATCAGCAGTGTCGAGAGTCAGAAAACAGAGGGCAATTGTGAAATTATCAACATACATCAATCACTAAGCTTTATGCGAAGCTCTTCTGGCAAACATGTCGTTGTACGCACCGCTGTCAGCTTTGTGAACTCGGCCGCTTTGCACTTTACACAGTATCCATCGGCGTTCTCATAGAGAAAATAAAAATGCAGGGTGCGTAAAATTAGAATGATCAAAGCACGAGCCAATACGCCACTGCAAGTTTTTAGAAGATTCTAAGGTGCTGAAAATGAATACCCGACAAACCGATTATGTGCTACAATATCGTGCTTTCATATAAAAAAGCCGTTTTAGAAAACCAGGTATAATGAGATCCGTGAGGCATCTAGCAATGTTTATCGCAGATAGTTAGCCCACGATAATACTTTCGTAGTTAACCGTTTATGCTTCGCTGCTATGTAGCGAAATGACAAATATTAATAATATGCAGATGACTCGATGACAGGTGTTAATGTATATTTTAGACTGCACATGTATGTATATCGGTACTACACACTTATGATGAGTTTTTTTATGTTTTACATGTATTTGAAACAGGCTTGTTATTATAAAGAGTGTTGAGCCTGCATTACCTGCCTAACATCATATATATATATATATATATATATATATATATATATATATATATATATATATATATATATATATATATATATATATATATATATATATATATATATATATATATATATATATATATATATATATGTATATATATATATGTATTTATATTTATATATGTATATATATAAATATAAATATATATATGCATATATATATACGCATATAAATTTGTATATAAAGATATTTAGATATAAAAATATTTGTAAATAAAGATATAAATATATACATATATATTTATAGACACACACACATATAAATATATATATATATATATATATATTTATATATATTTTATTATATATATATACAAATATATATGTATATACACACATATATATATAAATATATATACATATATTGATATATATGTATATATATATATATATATATATATCTATATATATATATATAATATATCTATATATCTATATATCTATCTAGATATATATATATATATATATGTATATATATATATATATATATATATATATATATATATATATATATTTATATATGATTATATATGTATAAATACATTCATACATGCTGCAAATATCCGTTAATGATTTCAGAACTCGTGCTCATATTTCTTTTGAGTTTTTTCCTACAACTAACTTTTTAATAAGCACGCCGCAACGAACTAATGATTGTCATTAACAGTATACGCCCGATTGGTGTCTTCAAGACGGTCGTGCGAAAAATGGATTTGGACAAAATCACAGTCATCACCTACAGCACCTTTGAGTTTTGTTATGGACAACCATCTAAGCCAATAAATATGCATAATGCATCTACCATTAGAGCATAGTGCGTATAATGCTTGTTTAGACTGTGGCCAGCTGCAGTTCACTCAATCAACATATTAAAGGCCTCGAATCACCCCAATAGTTGAGGTTGTGTTTGGGCCACGCTGTTGGTAATATCATCATCTTCCTTCTTGTACAACTTATATGGGAATATATTATCTTCAGCAAGGCCAACTAGATATCCGTATATATCTGAATTACTATCTTGGTGAAACGATGACCAGTAAATAATTTTAGTAAGAGAATATTAATGTTTCCTTTGGTATTATCAATGCCCAATATATTATCAGAAAAGTGTGTTGATTCAACAGCACTCTACATAAAACCATTATCAAGCTGTTACCAGTCCATAAATGTATTTAGCGTCAGATGGTCCGCACAACCGCACCCATATCATAAGCAAGACGGACCATTCTAATATACGGTTGAGATATATTGAGGCCGTATGCCTAGATGTGTATATAGTATTGCATTATTTGGCATCGAACGATTCATCAGTGAATCCAAACCAAGCAGATTGTGTCACTACCAATGTTCTTGTGAATCATATCGTTGTTTATAAAACCCAGAATAATTGTTTCATTAAGCAAACAGCAATATTTAGAAGCATTTTAATAGAAAGCTGCTACCAATGTACTGGAGTTTACTTTCAGTTGAGTCTATTTGAGTCAAGAAGATTCGAGCCAGTAAAACAGCCCGAGCTTTGCAGCCAAAATGCATTATTTTGTCCCTCTCGACGTTTGAAAATCTACTGATCTTTCGTGGTTGAGGCAAGCTTCTTGTCAATAAACTTACGACAACGGTGCTTATTTGTCTCTCAGTGCTCCATAGGCAGTACCAAGTATTGTGGACTAGTTCTGCAGCCAACTGAGTACACATTGGATATGCAAATAGTCGCACACCGGCTTTTATCACATAAGGCAAGGGCACATAATGCAGTTCCGAAAGGCAATGGTAGATTAAGCATGATAAGCTCAAATAATTTGGAAGATACAACAGGATTAATAGCCCTTTTGAATTTAGCAGTGATGCAAATTGAATGAATACAGCTGAGTTTTATATGATTTGGTGTCTGGATAGTTAAGAAACTTCTCATTCATTTGCGTACCAACTAATTCCTTACTAAGAGTGATGTGAGACCAACACCAAGAAGGCTTTACTGTCATGATTGTTCTTATAGTTCGTGGATGAACTGGGTAAATACACCTGTGCCATTTGAATAACCATCAAGATCCGTAAGTCTGATGCACCTCTTGATGCTTTACTACAGCCTATTTTATGCAGCAAATACGCGACCGTGTCTTTATATCTATTTCACAATCAGATGCATACAAAGTACAGAAAACCCGGATTCTTTCAGTTATACGCACGGAATCATTGTATATAATCATTTGACTGATTTGCAATAACTACCGTAGACAAATAAAAATTAAGATGATATATGTTGAGGCGAATGCACTATTCACACGCTACTAAGCAGATAAGATGCTTGGCGCGGCCGTGTGTAAATCCAGCTACACGGATGAGCAAACAAAATGATCATTATTTACATAGTAAATAGCTGAAGCTTGACTCATCAGCAACTCATTTTATCATGTTCCAAAATTCGCCCTTTTGTAATTAATGATAACAAGTGCCTTAGTATGGCGGGACGCTTTTGAAGTCGCTTTTTGTCAAGACTGTTTTCAGCAGCAGATCACAAAACGCTCACGCAATTTTTCTTCGTGTAACCTGTATATAATTAAGTATAAGCTCATAGCTAAGACGTCTAGTGTGTTCCCAGGTGCGACACCTACTTCTAAGCTTAACCAAATGCTATTGGAAGTTTTGAACATCGCGTGTAAGGAATATTTTATTGAAGCGACAGACGGCCTCTATAAAAACGCAAAAAAGAGAACTACAGCTCTCGAACTTGGTCTGACAATCTATCCATTTTCAGAACAGTTCACTTTTTGTGAGTGAATTGTGCTCGATGTGTTTCACAGCGTAAAGCCATTAACTACAAATATGTAATACTTATATAGGTAAAGACCATGGATTAGTAAGGCAATGTAGTATGCCGAACATACCGCTGGCAATATCAAATTCTGTTTAATGATGATACACATGTACGTGCTATGGCGAGTGATATCCTTTGAAAGCTGTTATCGTAAACGGATAGATAATCGACATTCCTGAGATGGTGATATATACTTGATTCAATACAATAAACTCGCGTAAGTCTCAGGTAACTGTAACTGTAATCGTTGCAGCTGGTTAGCATCAAGAGATTGAGAGATTTTTGGCACGAGACATCTAAAACAACATTTTTTTTCATCAGTAATCCTTCACAATATAAAACTCATCACCTTCAGTCCTTATGATATTCCAATGTATGCTTATATTTTTCTTGATGAGTATTTGCTGCTCGTGTCATGATCATTCCATGAGCGATAGGCATTGCGATCGGATGCATTCCATTGAACGCAAGAATTATAAATCGTGTTATAGACCTGATCATAATTAAATTGTATCCTGCATGCAATTCACGCGTACTTTATTCATTAAAAACAATGTTGTATATTTAGCATGAGGATTGGTAAGGTTTTGGATTCATAAACCCTGATGTCTGTTGAAAATATCTGGCTTAAGTTTCGGTCGGTACATTTTTACATACATACTTTTACATGCGATGTTTTCCGAATGAAAATCATAGAGCCTGATATTGGACTATGCTATTCATGCACAGGGGCAGTCTGCAGCAAATCAATAAAAGTTACATGAGAATACCAAGAGAAGATATCTTGACGGCGTTAGTTGACAGGTTATTTGTCATCTGAGTGGTTGGTTACTTAAAGCGTCGATTACACCATACACAAAGACAATGCCACATCCGACGACACTTACCAAGAAAATGGACTGAAATTGCAATGTGTATTTTTTCAAAGTAATCAAAGTGCTGGAAAGACACATTTTTTACGTTAAGGTTAATATCATATCACCACAACCATTTACGTCCCACAATTATCAAATTAGTTGAAAGTAAGTGTTCCGTCAGTAAGCTATCTAGACAGCACTAGTGGGCATGTTTATTGTTTTAAGATTGGCTGGTCGTCTTTCAGAAGGCATTCAGCGCTTCCAGTGCCGCGTTGCCACTTACGAATATATTTGACAGATATTGAAACCTTTATTGTCTCAAAAACATTGCGGGACCGAGTTCAGCTGATATTTCATCAATTAGCATGAAACGACCAGTCTATGAGCAAACATGAAGCAGATTGCACGTTCGCGTGACAAAGTTGTTGTTCGGAAGAAATAACATATCAAGCCGCCCACTGGAATTTATCTTGGCGCCATTAATGCTTGACAGCATGTACTTTGATGCTAGTGTGGTAAAGCAGGGAAGACAACATCCAGTTAAGGGTTCATAACACACCGTCATAGCCATATTAATTATGCGCATTGCTATGCACGTGAACGAATGTGACACATTATGCTAGTGATATTCATATCAATACCCTGAACTACTTATAAATGGCAGGCCTAATTTGTACTATTACAATCTATAGTTGATTGTGTGTTCTACTCCTTGTGATCAAACTGACCATTCAGGCATTGTTCAACACCATGCTCTCGGCTCGAGTGAAAGAGTTAGATTTCAAAAGTGGAACAAGTTATTAACCAATTGTAAATGTTGGACAAACCGATGTCAAACAGCTGTCATATGGCGGCAGATACACGTGTATGCAACCAATTTAACATGAATCTGTCCGGCTACAGGCAGCATTTCAAATTCCACAGTCGCACGAAACAACAACAATAGCTTGTAATGTACAATGATGATTTGAAAAACTTGGTTCTTCGAGGCTCAGATGATCACGTTTATTGACGGTTCCATATCTGAAAGAGGCTGCACCCGAACCGGCAGCATGATAGTACGGATATGCACCATCGCCCCAGGGAAATCGGTTTTGCAGCCCTGTCTCGGCAACGGGTTTGCGCCAAGTGGGCGCTGGCACTTAAAGGGAGCGGTCAAAGCATCGCAATGATCCTCATCCATCAATGTCTCGTTGATGCAAGTGACATCTAAACCCCACTATTATCATTACAATTAGATACTTTAAAGTTCAATCCGCTAGTCAGTTATGAGAACTTTGCATATGGCTTATATCAGATTTGTTGTTCCAATGTTTTATACTAGAATTTCAACCAGCGACACTGCGACGTATATAGCAAGCCATCTTATCTCAATAACTCTTATTTTACTTGGCGTTTTGACCGCGACAAAATGACTGCTGGCAGCTTGAAAGATTAAATTAATTCAGGATGGATGGTGAGGCCTATGTGCTACTCAGAGGCCATAGGATAATTCCGAGATACGAGATTAGATTCGTTGAGCTACCCTGAGAACATCAGGCTTCACTAATCGGCAAGCGCAATACTCATCATGCATTTAGCCAGTGAAGCGGGCTGATTTCTATGTTCTAGAGTAAATATTGTGATTTAAATAGTCACCATAATGTCAAGCGCATACTTGCTACTATGCGCTGTGAAAGAACTAAAACGTGCCAAATTATCGCTATTGATATTATGATGAATATGACACATGGATTGCGCTAGGTTGAACGAACTAGCAAATGATAAAGCAACACACGAAAGGAAACTTCGTCAAATCACCCAATATACTGCAACGTACATCACAGTATAAGGCTCAATAAGGCTTTTCATGGGCTCAGGCTGATCGAATGCTCTCTGCATATATGTTCTGCAGTCATGGAATGGATGATTGTATTAATTAACAATCAATAATCTGAACGACTTTAGCTGCTTCAAGAGAAAGTTTTTTAATGCTTAGAGCTTAACTCCGGAAGTCAGGCTTGCGAGTAGTACGGGCCAGCATCTCTAGCCCACTCCCGCTCGTAATATCAATACGGTCCTGAGATTGTTATTTACTTTCCTGTGTGACTCTTAAGCTCCCTTAAAATTTGTTGGCATTCAAATGATCAGAATTTCTGAACGCCGGAATCATCACTAGTGGTGGGGAGGCGATTTTAAGCGCTTGCCACTGATTGGACCAATAAGCAGTTATAATGTTTTACATCATAAAACAAGGTTAGTGTCTTCTTGGTTGCCAATGGTTTCATTGTTTCCGTGTTTTGCCGGCATAAACATACTCTCAAAACAGACCTACCACTATTAATCCTAACAATAGGTCATCGTTTGGCTACATCCGGTTGCCACAATCTACACATATATCCGTTACTTATGTTTGAAGAAATGGCAGCGTGTTTCAATCGACCCGATAGGGATTGATTATCGGAAATATGCTTAGATCGACATGACCTGTTGTTCATTGAGAGAATGTATTTCTGCAACTTCTTAAGCTATCGCGAGAAAGAAATAGTGCCTTCTTATTGTTTGCGACCAGTTGACACAAACAATTGTGTGTATCAACATCCATTGGTAAATATCAGCAAATTGTAGCATCCAGTTAGGTCAGAGGGTTAAGGCACCAGCCTGCCATTCAACCACTTACAAGATTATTAGCAATTGATATTGGCTTAATACGAATGACGACTTATCCAGGTTGTGGAGATTATGAGGTGTCCGCCAGTTAACCCTCAGCAGCAGTAATACACCAAGGGCTTGCCTTGGCAATACGCTCTTGATTAGCATTCCTCTCACGAGGGTAACCAGCGATTTTATTAATACTCGGCACCCCGCGTCAGAAGCTGATCATCGCTTGATCCTAGCTCATATATGAGCGGATGTGAACGTGGCAGAAACTTACTTGTAACGGATAGTTGCATGAGGTGTAGACTGTCAATATAAAGCTATTGTGTAAGATTTATGTCGGCTTCCTGCCTGTATGTCTGTCTGTCTGTCTGTCTGTCTGTTGGCATGTCTCGCTCGCTCGCTCTGTGTGTCTCTCGCTTTATATCTGTATGTCTTTATATTTGTCGATCTCTCTGTCCCCTCGTCTCACTCTATCTGCCTGTCTGTATGTCTCCCTCTCACGCTCGCTCGCTCGCTCTCTCTATCTCTCTCTCAAGACGAGGTGTAGTCGGTCAATACAAAGCTTTTATTCAAGATCTCTGTCTGTCTGCCTTTATGAATGTCTGTCTATCGGTATGTCTCTCTAGCTGTTTCTGTGTTTCTCTCTGTGTCTCTGTCTGTCCGTATGTCTGTCAATCGCTCTGTCATTCCGTCTCGCTCTATCGGTCTGCCTGTATTTCTCTCTCGCTCTTGCTCTCTTTCTATCTCTATCTCTTTCTCTCTCTCTCTCTTTTTCTCCCTCTTGATTATATGCATATGTCTGTCGATCTCTCTGTCTCTCCGTCTCACTTTACCTGTCAGTCTGTATGCATGTCTTTCTCTCCCTCTTCTCACTTCCTTTTTCTCTCTGAATCTCTCTCTTTTGATCTGTCTCTCTCCCCTGCTCTCCCTCTCTCTCTCTCCGTCTCTTTTGCTCACTCTCTCCCTATATCTCTCTCTTTCTCTCTCTTTCTCTCTCTTCTTCTCACCTCTTTCTCTCTCTTTCTCTCTCTCTCTCTCTCTCTCTCTCTCTCTCTCTCTCTCTCTCTCTCTCTCTCTCTCTCTCTCTGTCTCGTGTATATGTATATGCATGTAGTTAAATATAGACATATATGTATATATAAATATATATATATATTTATATATATTTTTATAAACATATATATATGTATATATATGTCTATATATATATATATTTATTCATATAAATGAATATATATATAAATATATACACATATATGTAAATATATATGTCTTTATGCAGACATATATATAAAGCATTTGGATTTATATAAATATATATATACATATATAAATATATATATATATATATATGTATATATACATGAACATATATATATATATTGTATATATACATATATATTCATATTGATATTTATATATACATATAGCTATATATATATATATGATATTTACATATAAAGTATTTATATAAATATATATATATGAATATATATATATATATATACATATATATAAATATATATATATATGCATATATAGGTGTATATATATTATAAAGTGTATATATATTATATATATTTATATATAGGTATATATATATATATATCTATATATATATATATATCTATATATATATATATATATATATATATATATATATATATATATATATATATATATATATATACTCTCTCTCTATATATATATATATATATATATATATATATATATATATATATATATATATATATATATATATATATATATATATATATATAATCAAGATGTTATATTTTGTTATGTACTTGATATTTTATTTTGATGTTTTAGGTATGGAAAATGTAGGTTCCTACATCTTTATGTGCAAACTGTGATAATATCCCTATTAACTAATAATTGAAGAAGGGGGAGAAGTATGCCGTTATATAAACATTGCGTATTTCATTATGATATTTTTTCTCGTATCATAGTGTAAATGGAAAGTTATACATGAGTAGGAACTTACAATGTCGGTTTATTTAGATGTATAAGGGGTCACAGGTAATTGGCACTCACATAAAAGACCACTGGCCTTTTTTGTCCGAAACAGCACACTTTAATTGTGTTGTGTGTGATTATTATAGCGGGTAGAACTTATGTTGTGCAAAAGCTCCGTTTATTGCTTACACTACATCATCAATGTTCATGATTATGTGATATATCAAATATCAATTATTTAAATGCACACATTGGCAATCGTTAACGATATAAGATATGCGCAAATGTATTTGTGCGTTTACTCCATTTGCGGCAGCAAATGAATGACAATTTCAAGACGTCAATGAGGTTAAACTTAGTTATAGTGAAGTGAATTTAAATGTTTGTTCTTGTTATAAATTACTATTAGCTGTCAACTGACACAAAAGTGGCGATTGACTGATATAACTATCGGTCATTTCGGCCAAGTTATAGATGCAGCTTAGGTAGTAGCCTAATAAATGCATCAATAATTGTTGACAAGCACAGATATATATAACTCCACAAGTCATCGCTAGACAAAGGATTTTATGAAAAACATAATGTATCTTGAAGTAGACTTCTGTGACATGAATCATGGAAGAATATGTTCCGCGCTAATGAAATTATCTCATGTTTATCAACGTATCTGTAAACTGTACTTTTGCCCCAGATCTATATTCGTTTTTACGCATGTTGGATACGATGTCAGACATCCGTACGCAATCGATTTGATGGAGCTGAAGCCCATATAAGGCCTATAGATATGTATGTAATGCGTTGAAAAGACAAAGGGTTGATAGAGGACCATTTATTCATACACGGTAATTGCAGTTTATTGTATTCACAGCAATGCATTGGTTAGAATAGAGAAACGTCTACAAATTGTCCTTCCATAAAACGTCTTGATGTTAGTTCGCAATGTTTTTATCTGTTGTTACATTGGACTTCACAGGCTTTGTTGTGCTCGCTTGACATGATTGGTGACGTAGGTTTTAAGTGCAGGAGGATCGTTAGAAGCACAGACGACTAATCTAGCCGCAGTATAATCACACGAGAGGAGAAGCAGTGACATCCAACATTCCTTCAGCAGAAATAGCCCCAACTCCTCTGACAACAAAGCGCAGTACCTGAGAAGGTTACAAATCAAGCGATTCCCTAGCTCAACCATGTGTGGTTGTGGCAAGCTGGTTTTTTTTTTCGTCCACTGATAATGTGCAACAAGCGGAACCAGTGAATCATTGTAAGGGTCTTCAATGATTCAGCGTCATACAGCCAGTGTTCATCTCATTGGATAAATCGTAGAGCTCTTTTTCACACCATTAACGTTCACTGTATCTAATATTGCAAGTAGTCAGGCATCATCCGCGATAAATGGATACGTCTCGAATTTTGCGCCTCATCTAGGACTGCGGCATTTGGCATCATCCCCTGTGCTGATTAACGTATGAAGTTATCTGCATTTATTGAGGTTAAACGATTGCAGCCATTTTCTCAGACTACTAGACCGTGTCCACTGTCCTATGAGCTTAATCATGAGAAAAGTTTCACATCATCAAATGGTACGGCACATACCTATATCATAAATGACGCTGACAAATACGGCGAGACCCAAAACTGATCTCTCAGAAAACCCGCTTTTCGAGTGGATTCATTCAAAATCGGCTATTAAGCGAAGCTGATTCTTCCATTACGCTGGTATCCCGATATCTATGCTAGTGTCTAGCTAAAGATACCCCGGGTAGGCTGAGCGCGTTACCCCTGGATGGGAATCGCGTAAGGGGAGAACACCCTGACAGAAACCCCCCAGCTAACGCAACAAGCTGCCAGGGCAGTCCACAGAATGAGGATCCTAGCCAGTTGCTGCGTCCGTGTTCATTTGCTGCATGTTGCAATTCCCGTACCTGCAGTCAACAACTCACACGGAAGGAGAGAGTGGCTTTGGGCCTACACTACCCCAATGTCACTGTACTACCGTGTAGGTTTCTTTACTGGTATATCACCTCCAGCACGTCATCATCGCTCAAGTCCCACGGCGATTGAGGACTGACGGCGGGAATAGGCGTGGGATACTCATGGGAGCCATTAGCCACAGGTCTCTAAGAGAGCGACTCGGATGTGACGACCCTTCACGGGGAGGGGGAGAGAAAATGATCTCAAAAACAATGCTGGATCCACCTGAGATCTGCCCGCAGTCGCGAAGGGGTGATTGTCCGACCCAGAGGTAAAAACAATAAGAATGCTAAGACACACTAGCGCAACATTCGGCTCGATCATGCAGCTCCCTTACATTTCTCTTGTACCACGCCCTGTACCGCAGCTAAGTCTCCTCCTCCCTCAACACTACATCTGTACGTCTACGCCTTCACCCCCCTGTAGGTCCGGGGGTAGAATAGGTCCGCTGTATCCTTCTGCATGTCGTAAGAGGCGACTAATAGGGGGCAACCTGTTGGCCGTGGGTTGCGACTCGTGTCGGTGGACAATGGGATCCAGATGGTTGAGTGGAGTGGTTCTTTTGAGGGCCATATCTGCAACATACCACTCTGGCCCGGATTTTGCCTAGACGAGAGGCAGGAATGGCCTGGTCCAGTCAATCGGCTTGTGGTGACTGGCCCTAGGATAATCGTTTCCATTTTTATCTTTTCCATCTCCATTTTCATTTATCCTAGAAGGCGGCTGCTTAATCAGGTCAATCTTATCTATTAACCTTTCTTGGCACCATATAACACATACGTGTTGGTGTGCCGTTAAACCCTATTCTCACTCACTCACCCTACGCCTTCAGCGACACACCGCATGCAAGTGGTGTATCCATTATCTAATGTAAATCATAACGTATCTTCATGAAGAAAAGCCACGCTGAACAACGTCTAATAAAAAACGTGGTATTTCCCCCGGAGGATTAAAGAAAGGATATAAATTTTTGGTGCAATTCTCTTTTAAACACAAGAAGACTGTGTCTACTCATTCAAAGTCTACAAATTGTGTTTAGGAAAAGAGAAACTTGAATATTAAAAACCTACAATGGTGAAAGGAAAGAACGCCACACCCATCGCACAGATCTCGCTGATATCGTTCAGGGCAGTGCCGAAACCAGTTCCAAAACAAAGGATCATAAAGATCCCTTTGACGAAATTCTGAAGTCGACAGATAATTCATCACCACTAATTGTCGACACAATCGCGGCGCTATCCAGAGCCCAAAATGAATGCTTGCGACAATGCTTTGAAATCAAGCTGGCAGTAAAAGACGCGGAAATCAACGATCTACAAGACAAAACATTGAAACCAGAAGCAAAGCTGGATGCAATATAACCGTCGTAATTCTGTACGAATTTCGGAAGTGACTGAAGATACAAACGTTACTGAACACCCAAACACCACTTGTGACTATGTTTTCACAGCCCAGCCATCATCCATTGCATTAATTATCATTTTTATATGCTGCATTGCAAACGGCACACTGATAAAATTCTTTGAGTACATATATGGTCTCTTATTTTGCTATGTCCAATTTAGTAACACTTGATGCTATAAAACTATCAGAGTAGCATAAACTTGTTTTAAAGCTACTTTTCGCTCATCAGTTATTTCCTCAGAAGATCATGACAAACAAAAACGGGCATATTTCACAGATGAACATTGCCTATTTTAAATTAATTTCATGATCAGTACAAATGATCTTATAAATATTGCCTAAGAACAATATATTGAGTTTTCTCAGCAGTAACAAACTAGACTATACTCAAAACCTGGAAGCAAAAAGTATATTTCACAATTGAGTAATATCAGACAGTTCCGGTAGCTTTGTAATTATATATGCCGAGATGTGCCAATTACTTAGTCAATAATATGAACTGAACATAGAAAATTGTCACAAGTAAGGAAATGATGCATTAGTTTTTTAACTTATCAATGTCTAAAGTGATTAGCGTCAACAGCATGCGACATTTCGTTTAAAAGTGCCAATCGTTCCTGGGAAAAATGACTAAATGTCAATTGATTAGCATACTAGAGTTCATCTAGCTGCGATGGCTAAAACGTGCTCCTGGCATCAGTGAAAGTTTTTCCCTTCGTAGTGAGCCTATCGCTTAATCAGATTCTACATTGTGCATATTGTACACTATTGTATTCTCGCCTTGATGTTTGGACCTTATTACACTTGTAGCACCCTATTGGCGTCTGGGTAATGTTTCAGAATAGATAAGTAGTTGCTCATAATCGAACTTTGAAACTTGTGTCTAACAAATATAACAACAGCGAACTTATAGATACGGACAGACTGAATGTTGCGCTCCAATCCTAAAATACCCATATCGACGTAACTGAAATATTTTTTTCCAAATGTGTGATCCTTTGCCACAGATTACTTCTTGTAACTATTTGAGCAGACAAACCTTGTGATCGCTTAACACCGATGACTTGTAAACTGGTAATCGCACATATTCAAGGTAATATGAGCGTCCAGCAGATGTCCATGCGTTTTTCAGCGTACTAAGTGCAACCGGCAAATACAGATCATTAAATAACATTCTCTTGAATATAATGTTTGATTTGGCATATAGGAGGTATTATGTTGATATCGGCATAACTGGACATGATATTAATTATGTTACAAAGTAATAACGACCATAACGATGGCATTATAGACAATGTGTATGAGACATCTAACATATATCTCATAACTTATATTATGCCGAAGAAGTAGGGTGAAGCTGGAAATAAGCGATTTGATATGAAAGGTGTGTTAAGTATCATACGCCACAGTATGCGAAATGAAGAATGACCGGCTTCGTCATTTACGCTGCTTACATAGTAGCATACGAGAATGTAATTTGAGTACCTCAATTTGGCTCATCATATGGTGTCTAAAAGTTACGCAATAGAGTTTAGGATAAATGGTTATGAGAAGAATACGCATTCTGTGCACAGCGCGTATTGTTGCAAATATGCAAGCTTACTTTCGATTTCTTTATCATTAACAATCGGCGTTAATTGATGATAAAATGCTATCCATGTACATGAGAATAAAGTGCCACCATTTTTAGGTAACGGTTTCAAAGGATTGGAGGCAGTCGATAAGTAATATCCAAGGCTTTAACATTATATTACAGTAATTCAATGCCCCCTCCTATAATTATCTCTGATTATTAGTTTTATCTTCTGGAAGAAATCATAAAAGCTAGTTTGTCCAAACCTGTCTGTAAACCATTCAATAGATGCATGCGATCAGAGGAGTCAACATGAAAAAAACTCATTGTCCCTAAACCTTACGATTTCCAAAAAGACTATTCCATTGAAATGGCAGTACGTTAATGGAATGTTATATGATGATATATGCATACGGTTCCAAAGTTGCCGCATGAAATTGATTCGGCAGTTCAATTAAAGTAGTTTTGCAAGCATTAAATACGTTGGGATCTGTAGCAGTGATAACACCTCGCTGTTGATGCTTTTGATGAGACAGCTTTTGCCTATGCCCTATCGCCACTCGAATTGAACCATGTCGCCACGCTGGAAGCTTTTATTTTCAAGAACATTGTCAGCAGCTTGATGTACGCTTATAGACGCATTGTGATCCTTTATTTTAGTTATCATGTCTACAAATCATAGCAACATGTTTTCATTACTATGTTAAATTCTTTTTCACAGTTTGCCGGTGTTCCAAGGAAATAATCAACAGTGTAATCGTTAACAGCGCCGTCATAGAATTGTCTTTTTGTGTGAACAGGCCCTGCAACAACAGGATATATGATCCGCATGATCATATATGAAGAACTTGCAATTGATTTCTTCTCACATCTGTAACACTTGCTTTCACTAATGTAATTTAATCATTTGTTTCTTATATGAATCACTTAATTCACCTCAAAACTTTTACGCCAATCAAGATGACATGTCTAAAATTAATGCATTGATGATTGCGCCAGAGCATCAAACTCTTCAAACCCAAAGGGTCAAAACCATGGTCTGTAAGCGTCGTGGCTCAATCCCTTTTTTCATCGTTGGTCTAATTGCTCTATGGTTACAAACCATTAGTGCGTCTCTTTGACGTTTGACGCGTACCACTCAAATTGCTTATATCGTTGCAAACATGCTTATGGCAGGAGCTGCATTGTGTCTCGACATTAGATGTTTGACGTCGCCCGTAGAATTTGAATCAGCTTATGCCGAAATTACCAATGTCTATATTTGCTTTGGTTAAGAAACGTGTTGTTTGCGATCGGCTACTTTATGATCGGGAGCGAAACCAAGACTCTCTTTAATAAATTATCCTTTAATCCGCTCAGAGTAAAAGAACCACTCATAATCGTAAAGGGCTGATCAGCATGTCGACATTCGGTTTGGAGAGGTGTACTTTACGGCACGGTACTATATTATCAACAGCGGAACTAAAACATTCGGTAATTAAGAAGGCACCTGTCCGTTCCTAATAGACAAAGAAACCAAGCCGTTGAGCAGTAGTTGATGTGCATCTCACCGCGTTTAGGAGCCATAACTTAGACACTATACGAATTCCTTGCTCATACAAATATTAGTCGTGCTGTGCGAATGGCTTTGTTTATACCAAGCAAGGTAATTATGTCACAATTGCGATAATGATCTCTCTTTTTGTAAACCGGTCAATATCTCAAGAGATTCAGAGATACTTCTTTTTTCATTCCAAAATTCCTAACTTTTCCCGGGATAAATTACAGATAAGCCGACGTCATTTATTGCAGCTATGTAAAATTACAAATTTTTGCCTCGCTTAATGCCGATGACTTGTAAACTGGTAATTAATCATATTCAAGGAAACAGAATTGCTGTTGAGGAAGTCACTACTGTTTGTATTCAGTATCGCATGGTGAGCGAACATGGTTATAACCTGTGCTAAAAACTATGTTATGACGATCGTTAAGGTATTATACAGGCGCAATATATCATCTAACAGGTGGATGTTTATGCGTCGGCTTTGTACATAAGGTCGCTATCAGATGTTTAGATGGTGATTGAGCGCCAATTTATTCGGAAGAGGTTGTTGGCATTTAGCAAGGGTGTTTACATCGGTAAGCTTTCCCGGAGTATATCACCCGATCGCATAATTGAATTTTCGCATGATCGTTAGAAACCGGTGCATTAGAGGAGAAGTCAACTGAGGTTCACAGCCGTATCTTATAAACAGTAAAACTAATCTGTCTTCATATATGGGAATATGAAACCACATCATTGCCGAAATTTGGATTTGCACTACCGTCAACTGATATCTGCAGAATACTGTATATGTATCGGGCTGGGAAAAGGTTGGGAAAAAGTTGAGCTCCCATTCTACGTTAGCGATTGTATTAATATCTCATTACAGTGAGCTTAAAGCAATAAGTATGTATGGGTAAATGAGCTTCTATGAGGGCATTCTAATTTATATGCAGGTACGTAAAGTAACTGTGCTGTAAGTAGCTATTCATCTCCTTACTGGTTGTCATCAGAATTTCGCAATTCTAGAAGCAATAGGAAAACGGTCCAAATGCACAGTACATTTTTGAATAATGTTTGATTCGTTTTACTGCATAATGCAAAGGACGGTTTGTGTAACAATGAACAATCCTATTTACAAACTATTTCAACGTAACGTGCATCGTACATTTGGATTACGTTTTTATCCTAAAATCAGTTTAATTGTATAGCGTTTGACAAACGTTTGATAGCAAATGTCTATTTCAATTGGTAATTTACAGTTGCTAGACATTCTGCTACGTAGGTGGCATTAGGTTCGCCTCAACAACCAAATTCAGCTCACTAGATAATATTCTCGAGTTCAGGCTGTCAATCGATTACTGATACAAAAATAATTACAAGAGCATCGGGTGATATAACAGGGCATGTGGCGACATTACGGTCAATACCTGAAGCAATAATCTTACACAAGGTCGTCCACCAACTCTAGGGGCCTTTTCCGATCCGAAAATAGCATCTATATGTTGGACATTGTATGTCACTTTAGCGCACATGCTAAATCGATTACTCATCAATACCTACTTTTTTGCCTTAATACATGTACTACTGAGTTGCCTCAGATATGCTGCGAGGGATTATAGCGCACCCTAAATAAGGCACAACGTTTAACATACATTTTGGTCCTTTTTGAAATGATCACATAACCTGTTCTCCAAGCTTAAGATGAAAGGTGCAAATATAGAAGCATCTATCAATCTTTAGACCAGATTGGCAGCTGTAGCGCCTCCGTTAACTGTATTCATGGCATAGATAGAATTTAACGAAGCGATCACCGATAGACGCAATTGTGCAGTTTTAGTTATGTGAGGGGTTAATGTATTTACGATCATATTATTAACAATTATATCATCGTGTTATTCTACAAATTATCCACTTTTCCTAGATAGCAAGGTTCAATGTTTATCATATTGTAGAATAAGCTTCGGTTAATAATCCGCAATCCATTTATCTCAGAATGAAACTATGAACTGTTGATTGCATAGACCTTTTAGTAGGAATTTAACCTGGATTGGAGATACAGTCAATTCATTTGCAACTACAAATTGTGTTAGTAAGCTAAAAGCTTCTTCAGTCACGATTCAAGAATAGACATCGAAAACAATCAAGTAACACTTAGTGCATCACAGGTACATAAGATAATCAGATTGCCGTAATTCTCACCTTGAAAGGATTGATTATGGTTAAAGTTACTTTATATATGTTGCCTTGTGTATCACGAAAATAATAACATTATCCGCACGTATTTTGATGTCTGTTTATTCCATTAATATGATTGTTGATGCATCATGTCATTTGTGCTATGGGTTATGTTCAACCCTTAGGATTGAGTTTCAAAGCAATTAAACGGACAAGGTTCTAAGGAAAGCAGCCAAACAGGTAAATATTTCCTGTATCTACGCTCTGTTTGAATCTTTTGTCTCATGAGAGACAGGATTTAAGTTGAGGAACTGAGAACGTTATTAACGAATATTTATCGATACGCATGAACAACCAAAGACCCCACCCCACCCTCCCGCACACGCACACACATACGCACGCACACACACGCGCACACACACGCACACACGACATACACACACTAACACCTTCCCACATCCTGCCTCACGCGTCCGAATAATTGAATAACCGCTTCATTGAACAACCAGTTACAGAGCAAGCAAAACCGTCTACAACCGTCTATTTTTTCTCGTAGTTATATAAGTTACGTTGTGGAATAAATGTTAGGATATCAGCATATCATTGATGTTAAATCCGAAGATAGATGCTGTCATAAGGCATGCATGTCAAATAAGGTCACTGTATTTGGCTAGAATATAACTTTTAAATGTTATACAGCTTCGTTAACAACTTGGTTAAGAGTGGCATTCTGACATTACTCATTAGTCGTTAATAAGGACGCATGTCATAATGTGCGCAATGGTTTTGTGGATAAAAGGTACTTGTCACTTGCAGCGCGATGCCCCATTAGCAATATCATTTGCTAATACTATGGTGCTATCTGGCGATGATTACAAGTCGAAATAGTATTAAACATTGGTTTCTGGCACATCCCGAGTCAATTAGGCGTTGCCGTTTTAGTTTAATTCAATACACAGTAAAGTGTTTAATAATATGCGCGAGTGTATTTAGGATAGCAGGCAATATTTTATGTCAAACCAAAAAATATTACTAGCTGAACCAAAGTAGAAAACAAAGCCTGCATCGTAGCGAAAATCATCAAAAGGGCGAACATACAGGCATGCAATAGGAGAAGCTTATCTATGCATACAAAAGCAAACCTACCCAATGTGCTTAAGTTGCAGGGCAATGGGACGTTTATGTAACCCATTCTGTTAGCAATGATGCTGTTGACATGTCCCTGTGTTTCTGTTGCCTTGAATAATTTTCCAGCTGGATGTGTATATCACGTTACTAATGTAATAATAAGGCTTGTTATTGTTATTTCCGCACCTGTAAAACTTTCACTTGTATTAGCTATTATTACGAGAAGACCATAAATAATGTGTACCCTAAGTAGCTTCCAATCTATCTAATTTCAGTATTAAAACATGAAATGGTCAAATAGGAATATCTGCCCGACATGTCGAGGTTGGTGTCGTAGAAGGAGTGGCGACTTTGTGAAACATTTTCGCCAGATGGGGTAAGGGCATTTTGCCCGCTACCAATAATTACCGGGAGGTGGTAAAAAAGGCCATTGGATTCGCATACGGTCCATCCATCGAGTGTTAGCTCTAATACATTCAGTACTCATACTAACAAGGGATATTCACTCTATTTAGCCCAAGTAATTGACGGTGCGTAAATGATATCTTGTCTCAAGAGTAGACACCTCCCTCTGGCTTCAATGTCACAAATCGACGGAGTGAAAGGGTGCCTTATTGGTCCCTCACTAGAATGGGCTAGTATTCGATGTAGTAATATCATACTTTAGCACCTCAAAGCATTGTTATTAAACTTGACTTTTACATATTCCTGAAATCCGCACAAGCGCAAGTTGATGTGACGACATGAAGAATTACAGTGACCGGAATTGCGTTTCAGACGACTATTGTTATTCGTGGACGTTGGGTTAGATATTTTTAAATCTACATATTGCGTTATATGTCTTCGAGTGCTACGTGTATATTAAACATAGTTCTAGTATTGGTATAAGTATGATATTGTCTCTTATCCCAAGAGCCACTTCATTCTGATTGGGTACCTCTAAAGTACTTACCCATAGCTTCTTCGCGGTGAGCTCAGGCTTACGATCGCGAAGGACGTTTTAATGCTATACCAGAAATTTCAAAACTTTAATTAATCGACGTGGTAAATTGTGATATAATGCAATTGAAAGGGTGAACGAGAATTGAAAAGAGAGAGAACAGTTTTCTCAGCGCTTGCAAGAAGATATGTTTTCTGTACGTCGTTGGTAAAAGGCACATCTAACAGTATTATAGCAAGTGTTTTGGTAATATTCTAATATATCAGGTCGCAGACTGACGGCGGAAGAACGTACGTACCTAAAAGTACGTACTTCGTTCCCAGTACTGCGTACCTCGATTAAGGTACACATGACAGTCGTGCCGCCGCCCTCTGCTGTTATTTTTGCGACATCGTTTTCTGAAATGCAATTGGATTGAACGATTTAATTATGCAAATATGTTATGGCCTACATTTGGAACCAAATCTGTTGTTGTGAGCGATATCGGGCATTCACTCGAAGAGATTTCACTTCCGTTATTCGACAGCGACTGTTGTTCTGCGTTCAGGGTTACAATTTTGTACACACATCAACATGGCAGAGGTAAGGTATGTGTTTTCTCATTGACAAGTTTATCATCTTATTATATATTACATGTTTTTCAAAATTCTATGGCATATTAATGAGCTATCGCTTATAATGTATCACCCTGTTGAATGATATTTCTGAAACAATGGCGTATTGATGCGTTCGTATTTAAATTGAAGTATGGTGTACTCCCTTTTGAATTGAAGTCATAGTCTGATAGTAGATCGTATACAGATAAAAGATTGACACTTATGATTCATTTGACCGAACTGCAGGTCAAATGTACCCTTTCCTGGTGGTGTTCTTATATTAGATAATTTGTTTTAGAATTTTGAAACCTCATGCTTATGAAGTGACATAGCCCCACTCTAACGGTAGTATACTTATAAAGCAACAAAACGCCGTGCACGGCTTGAAGTGAGAATGTCAATAAGAAGTGGGTGAATATAAAAACATTCACAAGAATTGCTGGTTTGTGTTGTGTACTTAAACATCGATTATAATATTTAATGTTATGTATTTGACAAGACAGTGTCTGAATTACTTTATTTTTTTTCCAGAATTGAACAGCTATTGGCGATGCCATTTTCGGTGTGCTTCTGAAAGCCTTCATTCACAATGGGGATGCTTGGAAACTGGAAACATGTAATCAAAAGTTCTAAGTGGTGTCGAAGAGAAACTGTTGGATTTAATTGGAAAAGAATTAATCTGTCCATAAGTCTCCAGGACTTATTTTGGCTGGCGTTGGAAAGTCCACCAATGGCTTACCATCTTCAGTAATGGGAGTTTATGCTCTGCCTGCGATGGGTGTGCCGATTCTCGTCAGAACAATAAACCCATCTTTTATTTTTTTGGTCCATATATATAAAACCAGAATTTTGCAACCACACCGCTGAACAAGTTCAAAAGACTTTGTGCATATTCCTCTCGTTTCTGCTCTTGCAGCGTTCGATATGTATGCAATAGGTATTTTACCTCTGTGGTGTTTGCACTTAGAATTCCTGAAAGTTAAAAAAAATATATATATTCTATTCCAAACAGCAGAGACACAGACACAATATTTTATTCTGGATTCCATTTTCATGATATTTCATAGATATTTTGATAAAGGCATATGGTTGTACGGATAGAAACTCAATTATTAACAGCGTGTAGGATTAACACCATCATGAAGTTTACAGATGAGGAATATTCTGATGACCATTTTCTACATTGCTATGGAAGTAATTATAATAAAGCATAGTAAATGTCAATACAACCTGATCGGCGACCCCATCTGTAGGGCCTTAAATAATTACCCAACATTAAATTAAAACAAGAACAAAACTTTTCATAAACTTGAACAGAATAGGCCAATAAAAGTGTAAAAACATACTGTTGTGGTGTTTTGGGGGACATTCTGTTCAATATCAAACACCTGGTTGCTTTATAATTCTATATGAGAAGAGCATTCATTTTTAAACACAACTGAACACGTATATGAACACTCAATCAGACTCGGATGGACAACAAGCGAGATTTGAAACAATCATACCGGGTGTGCATATCGATTGACATGGGGTATGATGTTATCATCCATAAGTCACAAATATGCTATACAATTTTCACGAAAGTACATTTCATATAATCTAGACAAACTATGCTACGCAAAAAGTAAGTTCTTAACTTTGCCAAACTGATACAAAAATGATTCTTGCCTCATCAATCTTCGGGAAAGACGCGATGGCCGCCGTACTAAAGTTTGAAAATGCTTAGGAAAGCCTTCTCGTACCCGGTGTGCGGGTGCAATGGAAGCTACAGCCCATACAATTTTGTGTCAAGCCGTCATCACAGCTCAAAGCCATGCTTTATAGCGCAGATATAATCAATGAACATCGTCACCTGACATTGATCATGCTCATTCTTTCCACACGAAAAACGTCGACCCTCTGCGCAGCTCTTGTAGCCAAAGCTGCGAATTTTTACTGTATGCTCTGTCAACTTTTGGGTTCGGGCGCGTTTCTAAAATAGGTCCTCTTTCCTAGGTTGACCAAGTCTTGCAATATTTATTACATGGACATTATTAAGGCCACCTGGCATAACTTATTGCAATTTTTTACTTAACCGTTTTCAACATTACTTTAGCAAATTTCTTTACATCGATAAACACATTGTGCCTTGAATTCAGGATGCTAAATTATGGCGACCTGGCATTGCCAACTCTCTTAATTAAATTCATTTCCCAGTTTGATGTATCGCATAATTATTTGACAGCTCAGTCATTTCGGCTAAGCCCTGAATTAAAAGCCATATAAATAAGAATAATTTCATGTTTACGTCGCAATTTCTAGATTATGATGCGGCTAACAGTTTGACCGTGGTCACACTGGATCACAAACGTACACGAGCTAGTAATATTCTGCAGCAGTTATAAGAACGGGTGTCATTAAAGTATTACAGCTTCCATAACCAGGTTTCTTCTGAAATGATGTACACAAATTTACCTGGGAGCAAAAATATTTCGGCGAAACAATGGACAATAGACACAAATTACTCAAAACCAAAGTATCTAATTACTTCAACTTTATATTTACAGATGATATCACTTTGATGAGCATCGTACGTATAAGTGGGCAAAAAAAAGA
>CM067343.1:55457444-55529944 GCA_034190875.2 Urechis unicinctus | reverse complement strand
ATATACACACACATATATATACACACACACATATATACGCACACACACATATATACGCACACACACATATATACGCACACACACATATATACACGCACACACACATATATACACGCACACACACATATATACACGCACACACACATATATACACGCACACACACATATATACACGCACACACACATATATACACACGCACACACATATACACACACACACACATATACACGCACACACACACATATACACGCACACACACATATATACACGCACACACACATATATACACGCACACACACATATATACACGCACACACACATATATACACGCACACACACATATATACACGCACACACACCTATATACACGCACACACACATATATACACGCACACACACATATATATACGCACACACACATATATACGCACACATATATATCTATGCACACATATATATCTATATATCTATATACATCTATATATATACATATATACATATTTATATATATATATATATATGGAGATATATATATATATACATATATATACATATATATATATATATATATATATATATTTATATATATATATATATATATATATATATATATATATATATATATATATACCATAAACCATATTTTCATAGGCTAGTTATGACAATATTGTTCAACAGTATGATCCGGGTATATTGTCGATACGGTGGCGCCATAACGGCATTCACAATATTTATTGCGGAAGTACGGAGCTATTATTACGCTTGACGCGCAGACAGTTAGCAATGCAAGGTGCACATTGAGAAGCGCACTAGTTTCTTCGCGATCGGGATGGTTGATATTCTATACGACAGTTTTGAGGGAAAGAACAATGACATGTAAAAGTTATGTCTTGTAGGCTCATATTTTGGAACCATACCAAGGATTAATTGCGCGACAATATGATATTGTTTGCATGAAATTACTTGCTGTTAAGTTGATGGAGTGCTGAGGTATCTATATAAGATGACCTTATTTCCTCGCTCAATAGAAAGCACCTTACAAAGAAATGCGTTGCATCTAAATGACGTTTGATGCATGGAGGTTTATAAGCACTAATTTTGATTCGACAAGTTTTGATTACATGGTTCATGCTCGAATAACGTAAGTTTGAACGAACAACCAACTTTGCATGCATAGTTTTAGTCTAGCGGATTAAAAACTTTGCCGCCAATTTTGTACTCTATCAACGTGAATATTGTTCGAATATCTACCTATGCTCTCTTTGGTGGTTTCAAGATAGGGGGTTTGCACAATTAAAAAACGCCATTACAACCTTTCTCGTAAACTAGCTACTCGCGCAATTATATGTTTTGAATATAAAATACTTATTTCAACCAATCTTATGCTGATTTTTCCTCACTTCGCAAGTAAATCGCTAGAGCCATAGCCTTTCTACAGCGCATTGTTTGATTCCAGCACACTGTCTTATGGATTATCCTCAGGCACGCAACATGACACATGAGACATCGCAAGAAGTTCCTGCTCGATTTCCTGAACAATGTATCTTTCCGGCCAAGGAACAATGGATATGTGTCACCCGCGTTGCTGCTCTAATATCAAAAACAAATAGCAACGTATTTTATCACGCCAAAAAGGTCACGCGCAAACGTTGTTTCCTACCATAAGCATACTCATGTACACATATATAACACGGAGAGTAGTCATCAAAACCAAGTCACATTTTCTGCCCCAACGGTATCCAATGTCATTTGATGAAACGCATACTTAACCCCTTAACTATTCAATCCGAATACACGTTAAACTTTTCATCAGTGCTCCATTAAATGCATGAATTTTACTGTTTTTCACACATTTTATGTGGACGAGTTAATTCGACAGAAACAGCTGTGAAATAGGTAAGGATGCATCGACGAGTTGACTCGTCGGAAACACTGCATGGTAACCTGTCGGAAACAGTTATGAGGTTAATATTTGTGCTAAGCACGCCACAGTTCGATCTCCCTCGAATGCCGTGCAGCGCAATATTTAACCATGATGCAGAACCAGTGCATCGATTTATATGTTCTACAACGTTGTTGTCCTAACCTAAAACTAATATTTGTTATCGGCATGTACATTTGGAGTTAAGCTATACAGTGATGAACTTCATTGCAACAATACAAAAACAGAATAATGCAGCAGAATAATTGGCAACCGAAGTGTGTGGCAAAAGATAGGCAGAGGACAAAGTAACTGCATTAACAATTGCTGAGGTCATTGAGAAATGCCTTGTTGCCAAGATTACAGCTGCCGACACCCCTACGCGTGTGGTTAACATGAGAGTTCATTTTGGCCCGTGTATCGATTGTTGATCTGGCGATGGCGGCACAAGCAATAAATGTATATATATATTTATATATATATATATATATATATATATATATATATATATGTATATATATATATATATATAGATATATTTCGAGCCCTGTATATATATATATATATATATATATCGATATAGATATATATATATATATATATATATATATATATATATATATATATATATATATATATATATATATATATATATATATATATATATATATATATATATATATATATACATATGCATATATATATATATCATATATATATATATATATATATATATATATATATATATATATATATATATATCTTATATATATATATCTAGATATATCTCTCTATATCTCTCTCATGGTATCCTCTCTCTCTATATATATATATCTCTCTATATCTCTATATATATATCTATATATATATATATCTATATATATATATATATATATATATATCTATATATATATATATATATCTATAGGCGAATTGCATGATTAAGTGAAGGAAATGGATGTGACGATATTATACTGACTCGGTACAATTTTGTAAATACATTTTCTGTACTGAAATATGTCGTCTTTGCCTGTTAAGATAATATTTTCCTTGCACAACAAAACAAATTTCATTAAATATAGAATTTCCTACGTGACATTTTACTGGCAGTTTGGACATTGCTAGTTTTTATACAATAACAATTTGCTGCTTGGAACGTGAAGCAGTTCATCTTTGTACTTCCTCTTATTGTTTGATAACTTGACAGCTTGGTACTGCCAAATCGCCATAAACATGGACCCATCATCTATGGTATAATTACATTGAGAACAATTTTTGGTACACCCAGACCACACATCATGTGACTGAGTTCTAGAGCCACAAGCTACTGAAACAGTATTTTGCTCGGATTTTGGAAGCGATAAAAACTCACCCGTAAAATAAGCTAGCGTTGCAACCCGAAGCCTGTATCTCCCTTACGAACACTTTGTAAATGTAAGCCCTTCCGAATGCTTGCCTTGTAGTTCTCGGAATTGAAAAAGGCAGGCGGCATGATGGCGATATTTCAAAGTAAAATTAGGTTTCTGCGTAAAAGTGTATGGCGAGGCAAACATACAAAAATACAAACAGTTCCCTATATTCACAATGTCAGACGTATGTCGAGTTTTGAAATCACTCACAGGCCACATTAGAGTCGCAATATGCGGACTGGCTTGGAACGGTACGCTTTTTGTATTTCTTAATTGATCACTGAAATGCGCTACCTTGGTACAGTATAAGTTTAACAGTGCTGCATTTTACCAGAACCAACTAGCGACATGGCATTATTGTAGTCCCGTTCCTTCATATATTTATGGTGCTAGATTTAAGAATAATTACATTGCCGTTTTGCTTTGCAATAGTGCATGAAAGCTGTATTAACGACACGCATACTTCAATTAACATCCATGTACTCCGATAATTGATTTCGGCATAATGTATATTAACTCGCGTGAAAGCCCGTTAGCTATTATGATCGCTGCCTTTAGTATTAAGCATATTGTTGACAGTTATAAGAGTCTTACATGCACTTATCGCAGGATAAAACAGTTAATATCTTAATAATTCCAACAATAATTTGCAGAAAAACATTGACTAAACTTATATTACATGGTAATATAATTAACATCACCATCATTTACGAAACATGAGAAGCGTTCAGATATGAATTCGGCAACTATTTGTTGGAAAGGCTCATCTGGGACATAACAGCGTTGCAGAAGAGTCCTAGAGCTGTAACATTTGTGCAAAGACTTAATCTGAGATACTGTGATTGAATAACAAAATGTTGTTGCGTTCAGAAATGTAGGTTATACATAGCTGTTCGGGCTTCTGTCCGGTCCCAATACCTCTCATTCAGCATTGAATCAGCTGAAAACATCAGCTTCATTATCTTACAGTTGCAGGTGAGGTCAATGAGCACGTGAACACAGAACACGGCCAGATACCAGTGACTTATGAGCAACATACAATGCACAAGCTTATCACGATTTTGTTCATACGACGGCAATTCCGTTCTTACACCCTTAAATGCCGTCATTCCGCAAGTTACAGATGCCCGAACATTTACGTGATTTGTTGACCAACCTTGGGCAAAAGTCAAATATTTTACTTACCTCAAATTTGTGACTGTCTATCAGATACATACAAATTCCTATTACCCAAACTTCATATTAAAACACCCCTCAGCAGCTAACTTGATAAAGTTTGACACTTTTAACACAAAGTAATGTATTGTAAGAATGGATACGATAACACTATACGTTTGACAAGTGTCCACTGGTTTATGCAATTCAAGCTGCTGTAATCGAGCAGTACTTTTACGCAGGCCGGGATTTGCTAGCAGGTCCGTTAGCCTCAACAAGTGTGTCGTCACCAGTCGGTCTCAATCGATTTAACGCACACACTGGTCTGTTATTTAATTAAACAACCGAGATATTTAAATATGGCTATTGTAAATAGTTGCCCATCCAGATTTGACTTGCACATATACTTCGTTATAATTATCTTATCGGACTTACAGGGCCCAATTTGTTACGATTGTCGAATATATTCTAAATTCGAGGTTTAGGTAGAAATGTTACGAAAATGAGTAGCAAAGTCGCTCTATTAACGTCTACAATATAGTGTGGAAATATCGAGAATTAAGTTAAAGAGAATCCTTATTAATATTGCAGAATTATAACGTTAGTATCTGATCGTCGTTGGTGATATTTTTTCGAACACATGAAATTCTATGGGACCAGTTGTGTCTGTTTCACAGTTTAATCGGTCCCTGAATCATGACCGGACATGCCAACGGTACATTTTGGTCATGCTTATGATTTATTCCGTCATGCCATTTGGAGTGCATTTTACTTTGAATTGGACATCCAATACGTAACCAGACCCATTTAGAGAAGCATATATATTCAGCAACTGTATATGAGATAAGACGGTGCGTTTAGTCGTCCAGTCCACCAAGTTCTTAGTATTTGCTTTGATTTACAGTTGTGCATGAAATTATCACAAAACAGGGCTGTTATTCTCATTTTGTATCACTTCATAACTAACAAACATACTTTTTGCTGTTCGCGTGTATACATTAATTTGGTATATGATCTAATCGTTTCCTTTGCAATCCATTCATGGTATAATTTTGAACTCAATGTGTTAATGTTCATACAACAAAAATCAATGACGGATGGCAATTACCCAAAGAGAGTGAGGCAGGTCATAATAAATCAAAGATTGCGCAAAGCATTGAGTTTTGTTTTTTAACTTAATAAAAATAATCGCATGGGCGTCATCCACGCTAACATAAACGAAAGGGCAAAATTCAGCAAAGAGCAGATATATTTTCACCGGTAGAAATCCACACATGAACTCTTTTTTTGCAAAGGTATGAGCCTCATATCTAACTGCTTCATTACATATCAGCAAAGTCACTGTATCCCAAAGCCATGAAAACATTTCAACAGCTGATTTATATTCCTTAACACATTCACAAACACATACGAAACAGGAAAACTAGCCCATTCTCGAAGCGTTCTTTGAAACACATGGTGCCTGCGCAGCCTTTAAACTGCCCTATAACACGATTCAGTGGGTTTATGTTTAGTTTCAAAATAACTTGCTATGAGAAAGGACATTTTAGGTTGTCACAGTACGGTTTGCGAATTAGTATATAACGCCTCTAAATGAGGCAAATGCAGACTAATGGATATTTGCGCATCACAGGATGACAAATGTGTTTGTGGGATTCCCCACCGCCCTCTCGCAATTCAATGATTCGGTTTACCATGTGTCTCATAAGCTATTTTGGTTCATTTGTCGCCATCAATATGGTCCTGCATCCCATGCCACCGGTAATTCAATCAAATTACTTTGGGCAAACTGAATAAAACATTGAATCGAAATCCGGCTTAGATTACATTTTGAATACTATGATATTATTCCAAATGCTTACATATGCAAGGGCTATTTGGAATTACGTGCAATAATTCTGCGAGCATTCCATATATACAGCAATAATCCTATTGCATGCCACCGTATCCGCTGTTTACAAGTTTTGCGTTATCGACCTTGAAGTTCTTAAGTTTTTATTTCCCCTGTATTGTGTGAAGTAGTGCAATGAATCATCTACTGCAAATCAGTGAAGCTGTCACTGCTTTGCTGATGCTCGACATTTGCCTTCACCTACATTTATAACGGTGTCTGTTGCTTCCGCCACTAGTACATTGGAGGTATGGTGAGTGTTGGTCAATTCCGCTGTCCGGCCCTTCGTGCCAAAGCTACTTTGCACGCTTTAATTATGTCTTGTCGTTAATATAATGTTATAGCTCTCTCCCAACGGGTAGCCTGATTGCAAAAGCAGAACGGATATCACAGACTAATTAGAACCCCCGAGGGCATCAGTTATATTCTTCAATTATAAGTCATGACGTCAGAAGAAATGAAGAGACCATTAACCGCACTCAAATGAGGAAATGTTATTATATATGAACCGCTTAGTGGCCGCAAAACATAAAGTAGATGAACAAATGTGTATTGTGAATGCAACTTACGACCTACTTTTGTTTCATTAATATATATGGTCATGCATAAATTACCAAGTTGTATTATTGCTAAGCAAGTTAATTCAGGCCATCAGCTTTGTAATTAGAATCGCCGTCATTGGAGTAGTTTTTTTCTGAAGCTATTGAAAAACAGCCCATTTTCCTTGCGTTGTTTAATCATTTGAAGAGGTAGCCAGAGGATTAGCTATGTAGTAATGACCACTTGGCTTGTAGGGCCTAGCCGTGTTTTCGACAAACAGAGGCATTCGAGCGCATTCTATTGCGTCTCATTTAACACTTAGTACAATAAGGTGAATGCGAATAAAGTTTCGTTGCAATGACGATATATTTCGACAACTTTAAACGCGTGAGTCATTTACAATAGTGCAGCAGCTGTGCAGCAGCTGATGGACTTATCTGCTTTGTCAATAGTTATCATGACATGACCATCAACTATCCTCCTATTTTCATATGCTCTAACAAATCCCGCACATCTGTATTGTGAGTGTTTGAGCCTATAAATGAAAGACCCGATGGTTGTGTAAGCTTGCGTCTCAATGTTCTATTTTAGTAGAATTTGGTATTGCTGCTCACTTTCTCTTTCTACTCCGACACTGCAGGCGACTTACCGGCTATGTTGATATCTACCGTTGTTGTTGGCGATTCCGCACCAGCCCATTCTCGCGGCGGCTCGTTCTTTGGAAACACATGGTGGCTATAGCAATATGTTGTGTTAGCCTTTAAACTGCGCAATAACATGATTGCTGCTAGTGGAGTTTATGTTTATGTTTCAAAATAACTGCTCTTGCTACTGTAGAAAGGACATTTTATTGTTGTCACAGTACGGTTTGCGAATTAGTATATAACGCCTCATTAAATGAGGAGGCAAATGCAGACTAATGGATATTTGCGCTTGCACAGGCTTGACAAATGTGTCTTGTGGGATTCCCTTAACAACAATGCCAAAAAGCAATGCTTGTCGCGAATACTCCAATAATCTTGTCATTCGGTTTACCATGTCTCTCATAAGCTATGCTTGGTTCATTTGTCGCTATCAATATGGTCCTGTATCCCATGCCACCGGTAATTCAATAATTACTTTGGGCAAACTGAATAAAACATTGAATCGAAATCCGGCTTAGACACGTTTTGAATACTAAAGTATTCAAACCAAATGCTTACATATGCAAGGGCTATTTGGTAATGTTCTTTGACAATAACTGGTGCTGCGACCATGATTATTTATACAAAGCAATAAGTATCTAATGCATTGCACACCGCCCTATCCAATTCGTTATTCAAGTTTTGAGTAAATAGATATCGACCATCGCTGTTACCGGCGTTACTTGAAGTTTTTATATACCTCTGTATTGTGTGCGGTAGTGCAATGAATCATCTACTGCAAATCAGTGAAGCTGTCACTGCCTTGCTGATGCTCGATATTTGCCTTCACCAACCTTAATAACGGTTTATCTTGCTTCCGCTGGAAGTACATTGGAGGTTTGGTGAGTGTTGGTCAATTCCGCTGTCCGGTCCTTCGTGCCAAAGCTAATTTACACGCTTTAATTATGTCTTGTCGTTAATATAATGTTATAGCTCTCTTCCAACGGGTAGCGTGATTGAAAGAGCAGAACGGATATCACAGACTGATTAGAACAGGTGGCGTTCTGACGCCTATGTGATTAATATGAGAACCCCCGTGGGCATCATTTGTATTCTTCAATCATAAGTTATGACGTCAGAAGAAATGAAGAGACCAAAAACCGCACACAAACGAGTAAATATAAATGTTATTATATATGAACCACTTAGTGGCCACAAAACATAAAGTAGATGAACAAATGTGTATTGTTAATGCAGCGTACGACCTACTTTGTTATTGTTTCATTAATATATCTGGTCATGTATAAAATACCAAGGTGTATTATTGCTGAGCAAGTTAATTTAGGCCATTAGACTTGTAATTAGAAGCGTCGTCGGTGAAGTAGTTTTTTCCTGATGCTATTGAAAAACATCCCTCAGTACAGTGCGTTGCTTAATCATTTGAAGAAGAAGCCAGAGGATTAGCTACGTAGTAACGACCACTTGGCGTGTAGGGCCTAGCCGTGTTTTCGACAAACAGAGGCATTCGAGCGCTATCTATTGCGTCTCATTTAACGCTTAGGACAATAAGATGAATGCAAGAAAAGTCTCGTTGCAATGACGATATATTTCGACAACTTTCAACGCGTGAGTCATTTGCAATAATGCAGCACTGTGGAGTAGCTGATAGACTTATATGCTTTGTCAATAGTTATCATGACATGACCATCAACTATCCTGCTGTATTGTCATATGCTCTAACACATCCCGCACATCTGTATTGTGAGTGTTTGAGCCTCAAAAGGAAGACTCGATGGCTGTGTGAGCTAAATTCTCAGTGTTCTATTTTAGCAGAATTAGGTCTTGTTACACACTTTCTCTTTCTACTCCGACACTGCAGGCGACTTACCGGCTATGTTGATATCTATCGTTGTTGTTGGCCATTCGGCATCAGGCTTGTCATAGAGTAGCTCGGAACAAGTAGATACAGTCACATTTCTATTTGTCGAATAGAAACGTATAATCATGCAACGCGAATTTCAATAGCATTGCGGAAAACGTGAATATATATTAGCCAAGGTAGTGAGGTGACGTACTAGCCTTGAAGACAAATATATTGATTATAACAAGTTGGAGAGAAGAAATTCAGTTGAATGGAAGGGAATATTTCATCGATTGCACCAATAAAAATCTGCTGAGCTCCGGCTACAAGAAGGATATTGCAATCGCTTGAACAGGTTAAATACATGAACAATTTAGGCTAAGCTTGTTGTTGCAACAACAATATTACCAAGGACCGTCCCAACATGTGGTACTTCTTGAACGTCTTGACCTCTCGGATATGGTGTATGGGTACAAATAACTTGAGGTTTGGGCTAATGATGTAGTTTTTTGCGGTCGAAAAGTGCAATGTTGTTCAAAAAAGCCCTCGAATTGTCCTATATATGTTTTAATCAAGAGGGAAATTTAGCACGGACTACGCATAAATGTTTGCCCTACCCCAAGCTGCAACAGATGTTTGGTGATATCATGGGTGCTTTGCTCATGTAATGCAATATTTTACGACGTGCTTAATTATACGATGCAATGTTTATAGTGTTTACAATGTATGGTTATGTTTGTTAACGACTTACGCGAAACATCATGCAAGCTCATGAGATTATGAAATATTCTATATTCTATGAAAGTACGTTAGGGAACGGATGCCATACATGTTCCCAGTACAGATGTTACGGCTTAGATTGTAGCCCATTATCGTGGCGGCTCGTTTTTTGGAAACACATAGTGACTATAACAATATATTGTGGTAGCCTTTAAACTGCGCAATAACAAATTTGCTGCAAGCGGAGTTTATGTTTATGTTGATAAATATCTGTTCTTGCTACTGTTGAAAAGTACATTTTATTATTGTCACAGTACCGTTTGCGAATAAGTATATAACGCTTCATTAAATGAGGAAAATGCAGACTTATGAACACTGGCGCTTGCACAGGCCTGACAAATATGCCTTGTGGGACTCTCTTAACACCAATGCCAAAAAGCAATGCTTGTCACTTTTTGCAGGGATCATTACCGAATCTTTAGAATATATCTATGCCTAAGCAATGGCTCGGTTAGTCCCGATAATCCTACTCGAGTTCCATCTGTCGATGTGGAAAATTTCACCCGTCTCTAAAAGAAGTATGCTGTTGAAACCATACCAGCTATTAAAGTTAATGGAACAAAACACTCGAAATTATAAGAACGTGCTATTTGTGACAATACTACATAACATCGCAATGAGATTGTTATTAAAAATAAAAGTCTGTGGTGCGACAGACATATGAAATATGCTTACATATACAATGCCAACCATTTTAGGACATTCAGATAAGGTGATTCGTCATTGGACATATTAAGGTTTCGTTTCCATGTATGCGTTGATGTCACATTTGCATTAGGTCCAACGATATACCAGTGCGCTATTAGTCTAACTTATTGGACAGAGATGCGAGATCAAGATTACTTAATGGGTCTCCACTTCAGTGGAATTTAGGATAAAAACCATATATTGATCATGGCTTAATGACCGATATTATGCATTTCAGTCAAAACAATTTCGTTCAATAGTTCCGAAAACATATAGACATGATTAGTCTTTTCAAAAGCAGTTTCCTTATGCATCAAAACAGATGAAAGCTTAAGTGTTATCAGTAATACAAAATAATACGGCAAGATATCACATGTGATGATATCGACTCTTATGGGACAATAATGTGGGCTTGAAAAGGCTTATTATATAACATTTGCTATGAATGATCTGGATTGAAAAAAATAATGATTTGATAGATGTCAACCATCAACCTAGTGGGTATATCTCTTCCCGGAAAACATATACCGATATGTCGAATATCCTCTTCTCAGTGCATTTGAAACGTTGTTAGTCTGTGGGCAGACAAATTTCATCGAAATTGTTACTTGATGTTGTCACATGGCGCAATGTTATTCGCATAAACTCGCGAATATGCAGCATGGGATTGGCTGCGTGGGGGCTATTTGAGAGAATCTGGAATTGGGTATTGCTTATAACGCAGATGCAATAAATGATGCGTGATTGTGTGGGCGCTTTTGTTATGTAATCGAACTATTTACGACCTGCTAAACGAAACACAATCGAGAGATGCGGCCAAAAGTGTGTAGTGCTTAAATCATATTGCAATATTATGTCACAAAACACTGATGCTAAACAGCATAAAAGCCTTCGATATTGCCCTTGAGATGATGACAAATGGTATATTCCATGAAAGAACGCCCGTAACGGGGTAACATAGCACCTACCATTTTCTATGTTAAGGCACACATCTTGATCGTGGCGGCTATGACATAAAGTCCTGGCGGACTGAACTGAACTATAGCCTTTTTGTTTACGTAGCCAAATAAAGGTTGTCACTAGTATCATAAATCAACATAGAGAAGATAACAACGCACTTTTTGTGTCAAGGTACCGTGTCATATCCCGCTTCACCTACTAGAACAAATGTGGCTTTGTGAACGATATTCAGCGGCGCCAGCGAACGCCATCCCAAAATAATAGCGCAATGATTGTCATAAATACTCCAATTACATCTTTAGTGGGTGTTGTTGCGCGCTCGAGAAGCTGAACTATGTGCATACGTCGCTATGAATGAATAACTTGTTTAATGGGCAAGTCGGGTAAATTTACATATCAATGAGACAAATAATTTCACAGTAAATGTGTGCAAATGAATTAGGAATAGATATCTGACTGGGACACGCATTAATAAGAGAAGAACGCACAAACTTCATACCTAATTAAATGAGTGACTGCTCTGTACTGTTATGCGTATCATTGCCATCCATCCAATTCATTCCGTAAATCTAGTATCAATGTTGTTTTTCTGAACCGCTGGGTTTAAAAAGCTATAAACACTTACAAAGGAGATTGTTTTCAGTGTTACTGTAATAAACTATTTAACTATTAATCCTTTCTAGCATTATATTCTTACCAACACGCTTAGAAATATGTGTCAGCTTACACTCCAAAACGTTTGATTAAAGAGGTGTTCAAATAAAGTGGCATATACTTTAAGTAAGAATGTGGAAGGTAGCTAATAACCATCATCATTGCATTTCATCATTGCATTTCATCATTGCATTTCATCATTGCATTTCGTCATTGCATTTCGTCATTGCATTTCGTAGCAAAAGGTTAATTTTCCAGCCTCGTAAGGCGTCTAGTGATACACTAAATGATCAGTTAATGCAAGATGAGAGGATTTTGAGGAAAATAACAATGATCGGTGATTAATTACATATAATGTGTAAAATGGCTGCTTACATATAATATGTTGTCCGGATAATTCGAATACACGTGCATATCACAACCTTCTAGCAGATTAACAACAATAGTACTTACTATTGCAGATAATTTGGCAAGGTTCACCCTCATGAATGTACATATTTTCAGCTAGCATTTTCAAGATACGATATGACTACTCGTGAGTAGGTGTACGCCTGTGAGCAAAAAAGGCTTGTGTCTCTAGCTGTGTTGTCACCCTACTACACGATGAAGAGGATCGGGCCGCTCATAGACAGCACATCTTTGTACGACCAAAAAGTACTGTGTTGTTCGAGGCTGCTTAAAGGGAATAATTACAGGGTGATATGGTAATAAACACCATGTTTTTGAGAATTCCTGCCTTTTAAAGTGTTGCTGGACCCACGTGCGTTGATATTTGCAAAAGCCTATGTATCAATCGCGCAATGTAATTGTTCATGAACCAGCAATGAGTGGCAAGCTATGCATGCTGGCACATCGTACATGCCTTTAACAGCCCGTTTTATGGGGTCGTCCTCTCTCTCTCAAGAACATGTGTTGTAGTGTGTGTTTATCGTTAATGTTTTTACATCCCCATGCGCCCAGTCTACTTTTATTTACGTTCATAACTTCTTGCCTTGTATAGCAAGTGATATTTTTCATCCAACAGATTCCATAATTGAAATATATATACATATACCACAGACGCATCAGTGGAAGTATTGCGCCGAGGCTTTTGTGGTTAGCACTAGGCCTCCTCTACATTGCTCTAGAGGTCAGAAGATTTAAAGAGACCACGAATTGCAGTGAAAGTAGGCATAAAATATGTTATTTTACATTAAACTTCTCTGTGACAGTTAATCAAGTTAAAATCGTACACAGCTCACGGCTTGCTAATTTCTTGTCATTAACACATAGGTTTTCCGGTCGTGTCTAAAATGCCCAGCTGCAATATTTCTCTACAGAGTTATGCGGGCCATCAGCCCTGTAACTACCAGCTCTATTGGTTTTCCAAATACGATAGACAAACATTCCTCAACACACTGACCTTAGTAGATTAGTTGATGGGGTAGCTGCTTACATGGAGCAGTTACTTACTGTAGGTCTTATTGCAGCCAACTTTCCGTTCGTCAGAGGAGACATGAACGACTTAAAATGCATTAGACTATCAAGAACAACGTGCAGTAGGTATCAACCAATGAATTCAGTTGACATGATGGCCCAACAAATATATCGATTGTACGCTGTTTTTATGCAAAATCGGTTGAAGCTCTTACTACATTACATATTTAAGCATATATTATTAATATCATCGATTGGATAGGTAAAATGCATGTGTATTTCACACGATGTAAATCATGCTTGCTCGTCCTGAGTATATTCACTCCTATATTACTAATAGTAAGAACAGAATAGTAATTTGCAGGAATTGATGGCGACTTGTTATTTGCCACGATGTGATAGTTGCTTTCGACAGTCAATTGTTTTGCGCTTGTTATGAAAGAGAATTCCCATGGAAACTTGTTCCCTTTACGATTACTAGGGAAGAGTCGAGGAAATCGTTTATCATTTTTATGTCGAATACTAAGGTAGCCTCCTCTTAAATAGAAGCCTATAATACCCAGCAAATTGTTACATCACACTTTAAATAATACCTTTATAGTCATCATAATGCAACACTTGTGACCAATAGATTTTCCAAGTCTTTTCAACAAAAATTGCTTTATTTAGCGCTTTAAGTATCGTAATATTTGTCTTTGTTCAAGCGATTCGCGCGACAGTGACATATATTTACATTTTTCTGCAAAAAGGCCTTATAATGACTAGGCAAGTAGTGTAAGTGGTACCTCTTCACACATCGTTTTTGATCTGGAGATGACGTGGATGACGTGGGATGACGTGAGAAACCATTGCGCAATATATTTTTTGCTGCTGGATCGTTTCCGGATTCGGTGTACGATATTTCATCATCATTTGGCTGACCTTGGCGACCTTTGGTGAGTTAAGTAATACCTCATGTCATGGGGATGTGCGCTATTTGGGTGAGGTCATTTGCGACGGATCTATTTTTGGAAGGTGTGCGGTATTTTTGGATATGTCATCATCATTTTGCTGACCTTAGCTAAGTAATACCTCATGTCATGGGGATGTATATTAAGTCAAGCGCGATCTCTCAATTGAGCATTCACCATGGCTGGTCAACGACAACTACAAGCTTTCAATGATGTGAGCAAACGCAGTAGACAGATGAGCGATTCGACTGGTTAAAAGTGGTGGAACAAATCGAGATGGATCAAGCAAAGCCGCTATACACGTGCTACTTTGCGTATTATTCAATAGTGGTTTAGGATAAAGAGATGGTGTTTTTGAAAAACTTTTTCATAATATGTGATATAGAGTTGAGGATGAACTGTGTATTGGACTGTGGATATGAAATAGCTGCTGTGACAGAAACTTTGAAACAATTAGAAGTGAGAGATGAGAGTCGCGTCGAGATCTCTATTGGCGCAGATGTGACGATGAGTGTAAGATACCCGGCACCTATGGTGCTAGCCAAAAAGGGTTATGTGACAATGCAATTGGACGGTTACGCGTGGCATATGCTTGTAGAAACATGGGACGAATTAACAGCTCCACGGAACCCACGAACCCACGTGGAGAGAGCAAAATTAATCGAGGAATATATAATTGTGGTGTACACAAACATGCTTGTCGACTTAATAGAGACCCTAGTAACAGAAAAATGCAAAGGATGTCAGATCGACCACCTGAGCCAGTTATAACATAATCTTTGTTTGATGGCAGAATCTGAAGAACAAGTTCGGATGTGAATGGCGGACGCCCTCAAACGTGTTGATGAACTGTATGTATCAAGATTATGGGAATTGAGTGTAGCTTTAATTGACCTCTACCCCTCGTGGTTGGAATGGAGCAAATGGTTGTGTGGACTTTAGGAAATATCGGTGAAATCAGATATTGAAATACGTGTAATTAACAGATTGTGTAATAAATGAGTGAAAAACCAGGACAGTGTTTTTATTTGGAATGTATGTTATAAAGAGTTATAATTTGCTGGGATAAGATAGTCTGAGAGTGACATCAACATGACTGATGCGTATAGCAGGTGGTCTGTTTCAAAAGACAAGTTACAGATGCATGAACAACTTACTCGAGAACTTAGAGAGAATAAGTTTTATAGACAAATTAGTATATATCAACAGCGCTTGATGGAGCAAGGTTAAGATTTTGATATGGCTCTAGTAAAGCGATCGAAGCTAGAGAGTGTTTAATGGATCAGTTAACTGTGAGTGTTTAATGGTCAGTTAACTGCGTTCGTGTCTGAAGATGAGTAGGATTAAAGTAATTATAAATATCGGTTAACAACAAGTTTACTGTCGGTAAGGGTTGAATCTGTGACGACATGGAAACTTGTGTAGAATGCGACGAATGTAAGAGAGTCGTTGAGACCCAACAACCACAAAGACCCAAGTCACCTGCTCAGGGTAAACAAAACCCTGAGGCTAAGGCGATTTCCTCTGTGTCAATCTGGGTTTGTTACAGAAGGCGCTTTTGACCCAACACTTGAAGTATCACTGTAATTATAAGCTCCATATTCACAATCAAAAATTAGAAAAGCAACATGCACAACAAAGCAGAGGAAGATTGTGACGTAATCCGAGAGCTTAACTTGCACGCTCGAAGAACCCCGCAACCCCAGTTGTGTGTGATTTACCGGATCTGAAATTAATTTGTCACGTGATCACGAAAAACCGCTTACATAAGCTAAATTCATTCGTCACGTGATCGTGAAAACCCCTTACATCAGCTAAATTAATTCGTCACGTGATCATGAAAAACCTCTTACATCAGCTCGATCAGGGAATGAATAAGCAGACACAGATAGATTTTTGTTTCATTCAGGATGGCAGAGATGAACAGCAAGGAGTATGATTACATTGATGGACCGTTGTATACCAGTCGACGTCGGGGTCGCTTTCAAATCACCCAGTGGTTTAGAAACCCAGAACATTTGACCAATGATTTACAAATTCACGATATATGGAGCGGACATCAAATAAGCTTACCTGCAGACGGCTTTCTTAGAAGTGGGACGGCTCTTACATCACTCACTGTATCGTTGATTGACGTGGAAGCTAGCCAATCAGACGTTGATAAAGAAGAAACTGTTTGTGACGATGTGATTGGCTGAGTGATGCCCCATTCCCCTATTTTGAAATTACGCTTGGAAGTATGACCATGCACTTTGATAGTTTCAATTGGTGGCAGCTCATAAAAGCTTACGAAGAACTAACAGCGCGCAGACAAATTGATGAATTGTCTATCTGAATGTGCACTCAATGTTTTAAAAGAAAACGTATCCTTGACTTCAGTTCAGAAGTGTAAATTAACCCGACACAAACATGGTCTGCGCGCTTTGATCTCACCTAGAACTAACGTCAAGAAAAAGAAAAGAGTATTACAAACCGTCGGTTTTTTCCCGGCGTTATTAGGACCTATTTTAGGTTTTTCTTATCCGTTGTTAGGCAAACTGTTTGGCTAATTATGGCTAAGAAAATGATGTTGGTTGATCCCCGGGTGTTGTCAAGTACACGTAATGATCAAGCTCCCACCGTCGACGTGTTATCCAACTTGGATGCTGAGATGAGGGATCAAGCACACCCGGATATCGGTCTCGTTGCGTAATCAAGAAGACAAGTGGATGATATTATATGGGGAACGGTCTGATGGGGTTAAACGACCTCAGTATGATACCGGGTACTGATATTCCATTCTTCAACATATCTATGCCTCTCTCACTGTAAAAACGACTCTGTTTCTCTATGGCTTCCAGAAAAGGTTCGACATCTAAATTTTTGTAATATATCAAAAAGTCGTTAAAAGTCTGCATATTACCTGCTTCCCACACATTCAGCGTATTGGTCAGCTGTAATGTTTTCTTGTTTAAATGCATGGGGTGGTAATTCTGTATTGTTCAAACGATCGAATGTCACCCATTCATACGGGAAATAACCCTTTTGCTGTTCACATTGAGAGGCTCGTGGGTATTTGCCAGGTGCAATAAAGTTGGTGATATCCAAAAACCGTACATAGTCCGTTTCAATGCACATGAATGAGTTATTTCGTTTGATGGTATGCTTGATTGATGAATGGGCTTGCAGATAAGTTGTCAACGGTATTTTCACAACGTTGAGGTCATAATTCGATGAGTTGAATCCTACTAACTGTAATACGTGTAAATAGTTGTCAAATTTGCTCTGTAATTTCTGCAATGGAAGTTCTCCCTTGGCGACCGGGTCCTGTTGATGGGCTTCGTCTATTTTCTCTTGTAACTGGGTTAGGGTAGCTTTGTATTGACCAAGCATCAGTAGATAGGCAGCGTTTGATATCTCCTCTATGTACATCATATCCTGTCAATCAATGTTTGTGCGTTTCCTTCCGTTACAAAGCATTATGGTTCTATATAATCAGGTACATTGCCGCATACACTTACTGATAACGGCACGTGTTTTTGGTCTCAGGTGACTTTGGGTGAATGAGAGACCTCGAGTTTTAATCCGCTACACGGCGCCACGGAGCAATGCGGTCCCTCGCCCGCTTCCGGTATTCTAATACACACAGTTTACCATAGAAGGTTGCGCAACATCGTTATTTTTGATTGAAACCTTTCGAGTTATATCGTTGGTAACATTGGAGCAAATCATTACTGATGGATAGGTACGACACGTCTAACCTTACAGCAATTGAAAATAGAGCTGAATAAAGGGAATTGCTATTCGTAGCGGGCAAAGAATTTAACTCCCAGTTTGGCAGGATATGCAGAGAAACAGACTTGGTCCGTATGGCGAAATCGCTGACCTGCGTCAACCAGATTCGGGCCAAAGCAATTGACCACGGTATCCGAAATGAGCCTGAGGCTCTGAGTTGACTGGGACCGAAGTCAAGCCATGTGGGATTGTAGTGTCCCAAACACACCCCTACCTTGCATGCTCGCCAGATGGGGTTGTGTCTGATGACATGATTGTTGAGGTCAAGTGTCCCTACAGTACCAGGGACAAACCTGTCATTCCTGTCTCAGTGCCATACCTGGTCAATGTGAACAACCAGCTCACCCTTAAAGCCAACATGACTACTATTACCAAATTCAGAGCCAGCTGTTTTGCACGAAGTCAACTTTGTCATCTTGTGATGTTTACGTCTCAGAGTATGGAGATTGTTCCCGCTACCCGGGACGATGAGTTTATTACTACTATGATTTCAAAGTTAGAGGTGTTTTTCAGGGACTATTTCAAAGATGCTATACTTGATTCAATGTTTTTTCACAATTTCTCTTACTGAATAGTTTTGTGCACTGATTTCTTTTTTCTTTAAGGAATCAGTGCATGTGGTGGAATATATAATAAACTCTTGAAACTTGAAAAGTACCAAGAGTATTAATTGAATTATAAACAATTAACCCATTGGGGGTTCCACAGTCACTTATTCAATGAAAGGGACAAACATGAATAGGGTGAAAAAGGTTGGTATATTTACGGTGATATCATAGGGAGCAAATAAGTCCTGCATGACAAAGCCATTACCGAGTCACCTGCAAGACAAAGCCATTACCGAGTCACCCTGGTCACACATTTCTGGTAGTTTGCTTCTTTCCATTATGTGTCTGTCTGTCACTGTATATTTGCGCTGCAAATAAGTCATAAGACCGAGGGAGATTACAGTCAGGCCTCCTGGTGTAGCTCTTTCCCATCACACACCTGCCATCATTGTGTTACTTCATTGGTTCGGTTCTTGTGGCCTAGAAAAGCATATACCTCAGTCTCTTTGATCTCGACTTGGCCAGTTGTCCGTCGCCGGTCGGCTCGTTTCACAGCGTTTCACTACGCACAGCGCATTGACAGTGACAGCTTTACCCTAAATTTCTTCCCCATTAAATATCGCATGACCGGGTGACGTAGAGCAAAATATTGTATTCATCGAAGTGAAGCAAAATGGAAATTAATCTCTTGTATTTACGCATAAACCGCGAAGTAAGCGCATAACCTGATAACTTCCGGTCGAGCTTGGGACCGCATTGCTCTGTGCCGCCACCTATCGGAGAAAACCGCAAAGCTGTCTCCCCTTGACGGGTAGGTTGCCTTCTCCAAAATAACTTTTAAAATCATAGGTGGCTCTGTAAGGGTAAATACCGTCTTCTATTTCCATTCCATCGTCCCGTAACACTTCAAAGATAGTGGGTGGAAGATGAAAAACACCGTCTGGGCACTGGTATTTCGTTTCCACAGTACATTTGTTTTCGTGGCAACGAATTTTTTTCTCACTTTCCATCAGCTTCTGACAGGTACCACAAATATACGATTTGCTATAAAGGTCAAAGTTTTTTGTGTAACTAAAGGGACTTTCGTGCAGGTTCAATTTCAAGGTCGCGGCGAATAGCTCTTTCATTAGCAGCCAACACAGCTTCTGTCAACATAATCATCAATAATCCGTCAATATAAATATCACCCAATGTCATAAAGCGATCCGTCATTCCTCAATTCTACCCCGTAATAGACCTACCCTGTAATAGACCTACCCTTGGTATTGTTGACTGCAGCGCCAGATCCAGCTCCTGTTTGTGTCGGGGGGGTGGCGTTGTTGAACTTGGTTTGATATCCAACGCTGTATTAGCCTGTTTGATTGCATGAGCGTCCATAGCGGTGTGTAAAACCTCTTCGTCTCCCTTCAACACTGAAACACACACGCGTAACACAAAAAAAACCTGTCAGTCATGTATGACGTATATCTGAAAATTCTATAATTCAGGTATAGAAATAAAATCGCACTTACTGCTTTCCATCTCGATTTGCGTCATCGCTCATCTGTTTACTGCGTTTGCTCACATCATTGAAAGCTTCCAGTTGTCGTTTCCCAGCCATGGTGATAACTGAACTGAGAGATCCCGCTTGACTTTATATACATCCCATGACATAAGGTAGTGCTAAGGTCAGCAAAATGATGATGACATATCCAAAAATAGCGCACACTTTCCAAAAATAGATCCGTCGCAAATGATGTCATCCAAATAGCGCACATCCCCAATGTTTTGACATGAGGCATTACTCACCCCGAGCTGATATACGCTTGAGTAATCTTACGTGCTTGATGGCGCAAGGTTACGATTTTTACAGAGCCATTACCTAATGACCATAGAAGCGTGTCATGAATCCAACGATCAGTAAATCACATTAACCAATTGTATAATTATACCACAGATTCACCAAGTGAAATTAATAATACAAACACCAGTATAAAATTTATATATATATATTTATTTCTAACTAATTTCTTCTATCTTCATTTCACAAACAAAACAAAATATATTTCAATCTCTTAGAAAGACAAAAATACAAAATAAAACTCCAGAGAATCTTAAACAATTTTTTGATACCCACGGTTCTCTCGTAATAAATGCTTGGGTTCCCTGCATACAAAGAAATATATACTTACAACAGATACAAAAGTCAACGAATCTACACAACGATATAGCGTGTTTTAAGCGAATACTCACAGTACAGGGTATGCTGTTATGAGGCACCCTCACTTGGTTATCGCTTTCACTCACTTGGTGGAAGATGAAATATATCCGGGGTACTCGTCTGTTATTCAAACTGTGAAGTTGAACTGTCTGTAATAAACTATTTTATTAATCCCCAACTACTCCTCTAAATCAGGATTTTTCAATGTTTCTTCCACTAACTCAGAATAATTTGAATTACAAAATTTCGACTTTGAAGAATCAGTCGAGATTTCTGTATATATGTTCCATGGTGACAAAATAATTTCAGATGAAAACGAAGAAGTAAAGTTACCACCCGCTATTTGTAACCCATAACTCCGCCCAATTTAGAGAAATATCCAATCACCAAGTTTCAACCCACCTGCAAGTTATATTCTCAATGAGTTTTAGAACACACTTCAAGTTAAATGTATTCAGTATATGATGACAAGTCTCCTGTCATTTTTCCTTATATGTAATTGAATACTCATATACTAGTAATTTTCATTCACATGAAAACTCCAATCTACGGACAATACCGACCCATATGTAATTGAATTCTGTGCAAAGTAGCGTGTGTATAGCGGTTTCACTTGTCACTAAACTCCAATATATCAACAACACCACTGCTTATCACCCCATTACCAGGCTAGAGGAAATTAATAGCCATTTACAAACTCCAGAGCACCAGCTGACATGTGGTATTACTTAACTTATCCAAGGTCAGCACCTTGACAAAATATCCAGGGAGAGTTGATTTACGATTCAATATATCACCTCGTTACCTGGGATAGAGGAAGTTAATAGCTACTAATAACCCTGTAAAGACCATCTTCATATTAAGAGAAACAGGTGAAAACTCACGCCAAGCTAACAATAACCCTACCCTTGACATCTCAATCTTTCAACACCATCACCGCTTATTAACTTTTAATAGCCATTTACAAACGGCTTTTCAATAAACAACTCACGACATATCCGTCGCAAATGACCTCACCTAAATAGTGCACATCCCCATGACATGAGGTTTTACTTAACTCACCAAAGGTGGCCAAGGTCAGCAAAATGATGATGAAATTTCGCACACAGAATCCGGAAACGATCCAGCAGCGAAAAATATATTGCGCAATGGTTTCTCACTTCATCCCACGTCATCTATTTCATCTCCAGATCCAAAACGATGTGTGAAGAGGTACCACTTACACTACTTAGACATTGATACAAACATGTACATTCTCGACCGACAATCCATATTCAGCAGCCATATCAACCTAATGTGGTAGCAACCTTGCCTGATGATAACAATAACTGTTGTGTGTGGGTCGAAGTGCTGGTCGTTTCTCATCAAAGATAACAGTAACAATAGGATTGCATCATTGCGATCTGTTTAGTCGCATCTGGTAACAGAGTTTACTATTTATGATCATATGCATAATGGGTGCTGGAGACAAGCACCAACTAGGTATTTCGGTACGATATTAGTTAGCTTGAAACATTAAATTGCGGGATAAATTCTTTGCGGTCAATTGATAATATGCCTACTGCTGGTAAATTGACAAATAAACTCGTACCTTGTACACTTTGTCACGCAAATACAGTACAGACTGGGTCACGAAACCTCGAATTATCCATCCGTAGCTTATAAATTAATACTGGTAGGATTTAAGATGGGTGTGTTTGTCGAAAAGAGTGTTATGAATGGAGGTATCTGCCAATTGCTTACATATCAGTGCAAAATGTATATATTAATATGTATACATATACATATATATATATATATATATATATATATATATATATATATATATATATATATATATATAAAATATATATATATATATATATATATATATATATTTATATATAAATACATATATATATATATATATGTATACACATATACATTTAAATATACATATATATATACATATATGTTTATATATGTATCCATATATGAATTTATATATATATATATACATATATATATATATAACTATATATATATATATAAATATATATATATATATAGCTATAAATGAAAATACATTTCTATATATTCACATATAAAAATAAAACTATAAATGTGTATATGTATATATGTGTTTTATTATATATATGTATATGTTAACATACATCTGTATCTGTATAAATATATATATATATATATATATATATATATATATATATATAAATTTATATATACATATATATATATACATATATATAGATATATATATATACATATCTATATTTATATCCATATATATATATATACATCCATACATATCTATGTACATCACATAAATATTCATAATATTTATATACATTTATTTGTTTCAATATACATGTGTATATTCATCTATATGTATATACATATATATATGAATTTATGTACGTATTATATATTCATGAAACTGTATTAGCATATGTATGTATAATTATATATTTATGTTAATATATATATTGATACATCTATATATCTGTATATCCATACATCTGTTTATATATATAATTATTATATATATATTTACATATAATATATATGTGTACATCAATTATATATATTCATTATATATACATGTAAATATATCTATATTTGTTTCAATGTAAAAGTGTACATATATCTATAAGCATGAGTGTATAAACATATCTGTTGGCATATATTTCTATATATATATATGCAATTATTCATATATATGTATTTCTTTTTATATATATATATATAAATATATGTATATATATATATGTATATATATAAATATATGTATATATATTATATATATATATATATATATATATATATATATATATATATATATATATATATATATATATATACATATAAGTATATGTCTATATGTATATATAGCGTTAATGAGCCCACCATGTCATTTTTTATAGAAGATGTCTAATGCAACCTTAGTCTTCGGTTGATGTTTGCAGTGTATGGGTAGCTTAGCGTATACTCAGCGCTCTAGTACATTTTATAAGGCGTTACGTCACTCCATTGAAATGTATTACCAATTTGGGCGTCGTCACAATTAGCAGTCGACTGTAATGCAACATTTTTAATTTAATAATTGAACACACGGCGAAAGCTCTGTAAATATGGTCGCCGGAGTTTACATGTGGTTAATATAATGTTTAATGACAGATAGCTAAGTGCAGTCACAGCTTAGAGGCAGATTAAAAGTAATACTTGTAGTATCCATTAGTGAAAACAGAACCAATGGGGCAATTTATGAACGCATAGCAGTCCGACACTATACAATTACGCAACAACAATTTGTGACCGAGACACCGTAAAGCAGTTAGCAAATGGACCGCCCTATTACTATGTATACCAATCCATGGATCTGCATAAAAAATGATTCACATCTATCTCTCATTTATCAAGTAGGACAGGAATATGCATCATCCATTTTATGATAGGATTGCTATAAAAACCATGGGGGTAAATTGGTGCGACAGCCTTCTGTGTAAACGTGATTTTAGGTATTCGGATATTGATTTTCTTATTATGCTTTTGATTAATATGCAGCTAAATCGAGGCTTGTTATTATTAAGAGTTTTAAGCCTGCATTCTCTGTCTAAAATACTGTCAAAGGATCTTTTTGAATTCAACAAGCTTTAAAAATCAGTTTATTACTGTTTGCTGATCATGCAAAGCCCTAAGAGATCCAATGGCTTTAAAGATATAATAAGCGGAAACCATCAATACCGCAAATGCATCGTACATAATATACGCAATGCTTTTGATTAAATATGATAACGACAGAATAATTCTCAGTTTAGGGTTTGAAATATATTCGAATCATAAATACTTTTTTATGAACCATAAACGGTGGTTTTACTATTTGCGATAACATTATGTTTGCTGTGCAGACAACCGAAGTTGAGCAATATACGCAAAATGCATGGGATTATTCGGAATCTAATCCAAAGAGTCACCATAACACTCCGCCCCCCACCCCCACCCCGCCGCTCCTGTATCTCAATATCATGCCTTTATTCATGCAAGTAAATGTGTGATCAATAGTTGATTATATCAATAACAATAGAATCCGTGGCCAACAATTGGGAATGGAACACATTGAACAATAATTCTTATTGATAAGCTCATCCCCACAGTGATATTGTTATACACCATCTCTCATTGTTACACATAACCTACAAGTGCACATAATACTGCATGGCGTTTACCCCTACGCCCACTTCCAAGTCATGCATTGGTCATCTAATTGAAGCAAACAGTGCTATCTTGTGTCTTGTCTCCATTTGATTATACAATTGTACATGGTGACAGATACAGTTTCTTCGTTTTACGTATGCCTGATTAGTTTATTGGATGTGCCAACACTGTCCATTCCATACCAAACTCTATGTGAACTGGTTCGTAATGTTAACATGACAATATTACGTTGTAATATGTGCTCTCTTTAACTCTCGTATTATTCCTATATACATATATGTACTGATATATATATATATATATATATATATATATATATATATATATATATATATATATATATATATATATATATATATATATATATATATATATATATATATATATATATATATATATATATATATATATATATATAATTTGGTTTAGAAACGTACATGTCTTTCGCGAAGTAATTGGCAATACATTAACGGCCAATTACTGTTTTCAGACCAAATGCGGCCATCATAACAAAAGCATTTGACATTTAATTCATAGAGCAGCGCTGAGGGTGATGTTGAATGATTTACAGATCCACCAAAGAATTTATAGCTAAGCTAAGATGGCGCACTTCGTGTGGCTTTGCAGTGATCGCTTCCCTAATTATATAACACTGCAATCGTAAGGTGACGCTTCCGTGACACAACCAAAAGCGCTTTGTATTACTTGACTGACGTCACTGCGTTTGCGAGAGCGGGAAAAATGTCGCTTTTCAGAGCCTTTCCACTTCTAGAACACGAAGCAAAATCGGCTTAAAATAGCACAAATAATAGGTACACTTTTTCGTAAATGTCAACTCGATAAATTGCCCGGTTTTGGGTATACCCATCGAAAAAAGTTCGCATCTCACAGCGTCTGCGCTGCGTACGATTCTCAATCTTTCATGCCCGCGCTGTAGGTAATGGGTTTAGATTGTCAATAACTGTCTGGAGCGAGGGAACAGGTCTGAGGTAGACATTGACATTTGTTGACTTGTCAGAAACATATGAAGGCTTGAGCAAAGAGTAAAATACACCCCCGTCATCAGGCGACGATGCCATGAAATCAACAAAAAGCACACACAACTGTTGATTCCAAGTCTCGGGGCACGGCGTCTGTTTACGATATGGAGGATGAGGTCGAGGTGACCACGGCTGCAAATTAAACAGAGAATTCCGAGTGGCTTTAAGAGACGCTATGACCAGACCCTATGACAAAAAGCTTCTGTTGACAGGCGGCGTCTTCTCGTATATCCTCGGGCGAAAGGCTTGAGTAAGCACTCTTAGCGGAGATATAAACTTTTTGGTACGATTTCGTTAAATTTACATGCAGTAGTTTACATTTGTTTGCTTACAGGTAAGCTAATTAAAAAGGACCTGTCTGGCACCGTCTGGGCCTCATTGATCACCAATAAGATTATGCGTTTGCCAAAATTAAAGAAAGGGCTAAATGATAACTAACCACTGATCGGCCGGTCGACTGGATATCTATGAGTAATATGCATGTATTATCCGCTAAGTGGTAGAGCTTTTTCAAACATCTTCCCATACAAATTTTATCCTTTACTTACACCAATACACAATTAAATGGGATGCCATGTTTCCGTATATAAAGCAGATTTTTGTTTTCTGTGTGAATGAAATATTTCACGTACTCAAACATTTGAAGGTTCAACCCTGCCAGCCAAGGTTATTAGCGTCACGTCTTAATTTAGTTGACAGTTATATTCAGCCTTGGTCACCAATTGAATTTCGTGAATCGCTAAGGTGCATTAACGAAACTGCGCCCGGATGAGATATCTTAAGGCCGTATGCCTTGGTGCTTGGATTGTTAAGCATTATTTCGCATCGAGCGATTCAAAAGTGAACCTAATTCAAGCAGATTGTGTTATGTTAACGTTTGCAATGTTCTTGTGAATCATATCATAAAACCCGGAATAATGGTCCTATCAGAAGAACTGCAATATTAAGAATCGTTATATAGAAAGCTGCTACCAATATAGTGGAGTTAACTTTCAGTTCAGTCTATTTGAGCCCCGAGCTACCAGTGCCGCACCAAAAGGATTCTAGCCAGTACACCAGCTCGATAGTATTGCCAAAATGGGATATTTAACCGTCAAGTAAATATATCGATGCGGCATGAGTCAGGGTTTGAATATTATTTACCTAGATATCTCAAAAGCAGAAACCTACCTTACAATGGTCTAATCGGGCTTTTCTTGCTTTGCAGCCCTTAATGCATTATTTTTGTCCTTCTCGACGTTTGGCAATCTACTGATCTTTCGTGATGGCGGCAAGCTTCGTGTCAATAAACAAACGGCAAGGGTGATTATTTGCCCTCAGGGCTCGGGGCAGTACAATGTATTTTTGACTAGTTCGGCATCCTACTGAGTACACCTTAAATACGGAAATTGTCGCACACCGGCTTTTATCACACAAAGCAAGAGTACCTAATGCAGTTCTGAAAGGCAATGATAGGTTTAGCACGATCAGCCCTAGGGGTTTGGCAGATATAAGGAGATTGATATCCTTTTTGAATTTAGCTGTAAAGAAAATGGAACGACTGCAGCTGAATAGAATGCGATTTGGTGTCTGGATTGATAATGAGGCTACTCATTCAAAAACGTAGGCTTGACTCAGCGGCATCTCATTTATCATGTTCCACAACCCACTTTTTTGTGATTGATGATGACAAGTACCACAGTATGACGGGACGCTTGTAAAATCGCTTTTATCAAGACAGTTTTCAACATCAGATATTTAGTACTTAGGTTTTTTCTTTGCGGAATTTAGTAATCTTTATCAGGTAGTGCCAGCTGTAATGTCTGCATGAGTTAGGTTCTGTGGAAATGTCTAGTATACCCGCGGACCGTCTTAGCAGCTGCACGAATATGCATTTTCGATTCATTGTTTTCTTTGTTCTTTTCTAGCGCAGTTTACTGCCGCATTGAGTCGTGAGTAATTATTATGTTATAAGCATTAAATTCTCTCCACCTCTTGTAAGCTGATGGAAATCTGGATGAATAGTAAAGCGTTAACCCGTATGGGTCACTGGCTAGTCAGTATCGGCCTCATGCATAGTCACGCATCGATTCGTAAATATATCCAAAAATATAGATAACGATGCACACTTTTGTTTTAATCACCGAGGAGAATCATATAATGCTCTTAAATAATGATTTTAAAATGCATGCATGTTGTAACACCCATTCTCAGCTTTCAGTCGTTATAAACAGGAGCACTTTAGGTAAGCAAATTTCTACTACACACAACAATATCCAGTAAAATCTACACCAACCGCTGTATTATCTTGGCAAAAAACGATGCAACAATAGGTTTCCTAAGAATCCAGAAACTGATTTCTAATATGCGTAAATCATTGCAATATCGTTTTGATCTTGACAAGGCAAGCGATAAACAATACAACGACACTTCGGTTAGCTTTCGCAGGGCAACCATGGCGCCATTCACACGATGCTTTCATAAATGAGGGAAGAGTCGTTGTCTCAGTGTTAATATTATTATGTGATGTTCCAATGCAGGTGCTTAGTGTGACTCTATGGACTATAGATTAAACTATCCTATGATAGTTGATGCCAGTGTGTATTTCCTAATGAGGTGGTAGGGGTACACTACCACTACTAATAGTGATATTGTGGAGCAATAATATCATAAATGATTCATTCACGCATGTCCTTAACATGCCAATGACACACATTAAGGTAATATACTTCTAATGTGTGGGTATATTCATTGTGAGAATAAAGTAAAAGAACATAAGTCGAAATTTTTTCTAGGCTATCCATTATATTATAGCTTAGGAGAAGGCCCAAAAGTCAAGTCCATTTTATTGGGCCCAGTCAAGATAATGCATGATCTCTCACATGACTTTTTATATACCTCGCATCTCATTGACAATGGAAAGCAGGTCACTGAACCTGTAACCTACATCAATTATATAATGCACGGATGTCATGTATAGAAGGTAACCAATGTCAGTATGGCTATTGAATGGTTAGAACAAATAGAACAATCTCTTAGGGCACATGCGTTCTTGAAAGAGTAGTGTTAATAGTACATCATGTTCACAAAATACTTACTCACTCCAAATACAGGAACATGCATAAACTGAAATTTGCAATGATTCACAAGAGGGCTGCGAATGGTAAATTTTTGTTTTGTACGTTCACTTCCTCACAGATGGTGTTTGTTGCGAGCAGGTGAGTACATATTAAAGTGCCTATCGCACGGTTATAGGTACTTTGCTGAAATCAATTCATAATGTCATCAATAAACTCAAACCGTACCAGTAACCGGATTAGTTAAGGCCAAAATTTGAAAAAATGTCAGTTCAAATTAGCGCGCTCGGCAAAACGCAGTGGCAGCCATTATCTAGGTCAGACCTAAGCTAAAATGTAAACAAAAGCGAGTGGCTCAATGGTAATAGATCGATCGGCGATGGTACGTTCTCAAAAATACCGCTGTATTTCTAAACTTTCTGTATTTCTAAAACTTTTTTGATAAAGCCAATACATAAAAAAAGCCAATTACTATTGAAACCTTTTTATAAATTTGTTTGACGATTTATTACGCTATATTTTAATGAACGTTTGAACGCAGTCGCATATATCGGTATCTACCCCACGCCTAGCCCCGATCGGACGGTAAAATACATACTTACACAGACGTCCTGTAGGGCTGAATTTACGACTTTTAAAGACACAGTCGGACGTCTAGTCTACCCTTATTTGATACTAAAAGATTAATCTGAATCATATTGGTTTTGTCATTAGTGTGGACATATTTGCGGTGGAATATGTGAAGTTGATTTAAATACATGCTCATGATTTCCCGATTGAATGATATTTGTTTTGTCACCCGAACCACCACCGAATCAACAAGCTGCATTATCGGTTGATGGGGTGCCCTGTGCAGACGTATGATTTAATTTTGTAGTACTGTAACATGTAATCTTGCTGAATTTGAATAACAATATAATAATGAATTATTTCAGGACATAGCATATACTACATTGATACATCATGAATTTAATCATCATTAACTCTCTCGCTTTCTCTCTCTCTCTCTCTCTCTCTCTCTCTCTCTCTCTCTCTCTCTCTCTCTCTCTCTCCCTCTCTCTCTCTCTCTCTCTCTCTCTCTCTCTCTGTCTCTCTCTGTCTCTCTGTGTCTCTCTCTGTCTCTCTGTCACTCCCTCTGTCTGTCTGTCTGTCTGTCTGTCTGTCTGTCTGTCTCTCTCTCTCTCTCTCTCTCTCTCTCTCTCTCTCTCTCTCTATATATATATATATATATATATATATATATATATATATATATATATATATATATATATATATATATATATATATATATATATATATATATATATATATATATATATATATATATATATGCAACCAATGTCGCAAAGATCTGTTGTATAGTCTACTGTAAGGAAAAGTGGTTACATATTTTGTTGGTGAAATGTATGGATTAACTTCATTACAGGCCATCTCATATACGATGAACTGATGCACAAGCAGAATCAGATGTAGCTTACCAAGCATTGTTCCGTAGCCGCCCTAAGTCCTGGGCAGGATGACCCGCGTGAGACCCAGACGCAGCAGTGACATCGTAAGTGTCTTTTTTCTCTACATCTGAAACGTCTGAATCGCTCATTTCTTGTTCAAATTTGTAAAGCAAAACTATCGGTCCAGTCGTTTAATTGTCGTCTTGCACCGTCGGTATAATGTAGCTAGAGCTGGAGAAGGTGACAAAGGTGCACAACTTGCTACATTCAATTTGTTGCCCAAATTTACATTTCGGATTCGTTTTATTGACCAATATACGTATGTTACAGCTGTTTATATGCTTATATTATTCCAAGTTTGAGTTGCCGTTCCGGGAAAAACAATATTGGTTGATTAAATACAAATTAACCATACCTTGGTGAATGTACTAGTAGTACGGAACTGTTTTGTTAAGGTGTGATGACCTTTGGAAATTTACCACCGCCTTTTAAATTTAATAGCAGTACATCTAAGGAAAATATTTATTTTCTGATTCAAGTTAAATGTATGCATACTGGCAGTAAACATGTCATGTAGTCCTGTTCTGGATTATAAATATTTATTCATTATTTTAAACTTCGTTGCAGTAACATTTCATGGTGATGTTGTGGACAGCAGCAAAAGTGAGGTAATACTATTGGCACTGGCTTGATAATCAAACGTAAATGGTTTGTTCTCGCTTTGTGATACAGCTGCATCAAGCAAATAACTAGCTCTTTAGATAACAGATTGGGTGTGATCCATTGTGTCTTCCAAAGGCGAATGACACATACAAGTGTAGTATTTATTAAAGTTGAGTCTGAACACAGAAATTGTTAATTCCTGGCATGCTGTCGTTTATATACAGATATATTAGCTATGTAACATCTTCTATATACACGGGTCGTCAGATTATAGCCCGCTCAGCATTCCCTTTTGCGTACGAACTTAACCCAATACACAGCAAACAATTATTTTGATTCATCATATGCTCTCATTTCATACAAGGAACAACGAGTGAAATTTCACATGCTCTTTGCGTATTGCTTCTATTGTCAATGCCATCGTATAGTGTCCTGTTTTGCAACAATATACTCGCTCGTACCATTTACATGCAATATAGTAAGACTCAAATTACTTCAGATATAAATGCCGAGTTTTGTAGCAGATGATAAAACGCTCACGCAATCTTTCTTTATGTTGCCTGAATTTGATAGAGAATAAACTCGTAGCTAAGCCGTCTAGCGTGTAGTAAGTTACTACACCTACTTCTCAGCTAAACCAAATGTTATTGGCGGCAATATCAAATACAGTTTGATAAAATTACACATGCACGTGCTATGGCGAGTGATATACATATCAGAGAGTCGGATACTGGACCAAAACTATTCATGCAGAGGTGCAGTCTGCACCATGCGCCAGAATTATCAAATCATTTAAAATTACATACTCAGAGAAAATATCTTGACGGCGTTAGTAAACAGGTTATTTGTCATCTGAGTATATAAAGCGTCAAGTACACCTCACACAAGGACAACGCCACATCTAATGACAAATGTCCGCTTACCAAGATAATGGACTGAAATTGCGATGTGCATAGTTCAAAGTAATCAAAGTGCTGGGAGGAAGTTTTTTACGTATGGCGTATATCATATCGCCATAACCATTTACGTCCGCCAGTTATCAATCAGTTGGTAGTAAGTGCTCCGTCAGTAAGCTATCTAGACAGCGCTAGTGGCCAGTTTTATGGTCCTACGGTTCGTTTGTCATCTTTCAGAATGCATTCAGTGTTTCCAAAGCCGCATTGCCACTTACGAATACAATTTACTGATATTGAGTTCTTTATTGGCTTAAAATCATTTCGGGACCGAGTTAAGCCGGCATGGCATCATCAATAAGTCGAAACGACCAGTCTATGAGCACAAATGAAGCAGATTGCACGTTTGCGTGACAAACTTGTTACTTGGATGAAGTAACATATGAAGCCGCTCACTTTTTATTTATTTTGGGCGCTAAAAATGCTTGACAGCATATAATTTGATGCGAGTGTGGAAAAGCAGGAACAACATCCAGTTAAGGGTTCATAACACACCGTCTGTGCCATATTAATTATTCGTATAGCTGTGCATGTGAACGAATGTTACTAATTGTGTTAGTGATATTTATATCAATACCGTGAACTACTTATAAATGGCAGACCTGATTTGTACTATTACAATCTATAGTTTATTGTTTTCTATTCCTTATGATAAAACTGACTATTCAGGCATTGTTCAACACCACGCTCTCAGCTCGCAGGCAAAAGTTGGAGGTAAACAGTCAAACAAATTATGAACCAGCTGTAAATGCTGAACAATACCGATGCCACACATATGTCATATAGCGGCAGATAAAGGTGTATGCAACAGAATGGCTTTTCAACCAATTTAACATGTATCTGTCAGGCTTCAGGCAGCAATTTAAATGCCACAGTCGCCTAAAACAATAACAATAGTTTGTAGTTTACGTACTACATCTCTGTTTCAAATGATACTTTGAAAAACCTGGATTCCTGTGGCTCAGATGATCGTTTTTGCCAAGTGGGCGATCGTAATGACCCTCAATGTCTCGTCAATGCAAGTGACATCTAAACCTTTCTGTTACCATTACAATAAACATAACATAGTAGTGAACATATATAGTTGAATCCGGTAATCTGTTATGAGAACTTTGCATGTGACCTATCTCAGCTTTGTTGTTCTAATGTTTCATCCTAGGATTAATCTTTCAACATTAATACGAAACGACACTGCGACGTATATAGTAAGACATCTGATCTTAATAAATAAGACAAAACTCCATAGGTGTAATAACACTGCGTTGGATCTGCGCAAGCCTCTAATTTTCGCTGACTGTTTGTAATTATCATGTGCAGCGTGAAAGATTTAATTAATTCCGGATTGATGGTGAGCCCTATGTGCTACTCAAAGTTCACAGAAGTTTTGTGGAATACGAGATTGGATTCATTGAGCCCCCCTGAGAACATCAGGCTGCACTAAACGGCAAGCGCAATACTCATCATGTATTTAGTCAGTGAAACGCTGATTTCTATACACTAAAGTCAATATTGTCATTGAAATAGTCACTGTAATGGCAAGCGCCTAGCTTGCTAATATGCGTTGTAAAAGACCTGTGACGTGCAAAAATTGGTGTTAGGATGAATATGACACATTGCGTTGCGCGAGGTAGAGCGTATAACTAGCGAATGAAAAAGCTATCCCCAAACGGGTATTTCGTCAAATTACCCAATATACTGTAACATACATCACGGTATAAGGCTCAATAAAGCCTTTTATGGGCTTAGGCTGATTGGATGCTCTCTGGAATTATTTTCCACGGTCGTGGAATGGATGATTGTATTGATCGACAATCATTAATCTGAACGACTTAGTAGTTGTTACAAGAGAAACTCGTTTAACTGCACTTATCTACGTAGAGCTTAACTCCTCAAGTCAGGCTTACGAGAGCTGGCCAGCATCCCTAGCCGACTACTGCTCGCAATATCATTACTCTCCTCAAAGTGTCATTAATATTCCCGTGTGGCTCTCAAGCTCCCTGTTGGCATTTAAACGGATAGAATTTCAAAACGCCGGATCCATAGGCGGCCAAACAATCGCCTTAGTAGTGGAGAGATGAGTTATGCGCTTGCCACTGATTGGACCAATAAACAGTTAGAATGTTTAACATCATATAACTAGGTAAGTAGTCTGGTGATGACCTGGTGTCACATCTTGCATGATCTCATGTTATGTTGCTCAAGGTGATCAGTCGAATGCATTATAAAATATATGTCCCACGCAGGGAAAATATAACCTGCAATTTGTAAGCAATATACTTGGTTTATCCTAGAATAAACTAATACATATTTAGAGATAAAATGATGTTAAGACACTTTTGAGTTCATATGTCAACTAAATGTACTATTCAAATTAATTGTTATTGGGTTACGCGCCCGTGGCTAGCCGCAGGTTACGATTCTTAAATCTAAGCTTAACAAAATACTAATCAAAGGTGTTAAAGGTATATGTGGTTGTAACATTGGTATGCCTGCCAGAACAAAAAAGGAATCGGGATGACATTAACTCTCCTGTAGATGTTGTATGTTACAGATCTTTGTCATATCTTACGAAACTTTCAATTTCAAGCCATTGTTTACCGAAAGTTTTATTTATAAGTTTTGTCTGTGCTGGATAGGTGTCTGTCTTTTACACATTCCAACATATGTCCGAATCATTATCAAGTTGCAGTAAACAAATAACTTGTTCGTGAATATATCAAATCAGTTATCAGGTAAAAATTATTTATCACATAATACTGGAATAATAACTCATACAGCAAAGTCATATGTGAATAACCATAAACTACAGAACCTACGAAAGCAAATATAGCCATATGTACGAATAGCTATAAATAATGGCGCAATCAAATATTGTCTGATGCATATATATGTGCCACGGTGAGTTATACTTGAGAGAGCATGTGATCGAATGGTCAACCATACTGGCCACCAATACACAGGCACACATTAAGGTGACAAGACACCCAAATTGACAAGCAGTATAAACATGAACTTATTACAAATACAGTTTTTTTCAGAACAAGCAGAGACAGCCCAAATTGCGATGTTTAAAGGTGAGCCAGAGAGACTGAATCGCATTGGGCGGTCGCGGCGACAGGAGGCGGAGATCAGTGGACAATATCGCATGAACAAACGCTGTTCAGGTTACGGAAGTCAATAATAACAATTCGCTTTATCCTCATATTTCAATATATATGCATTTGGGTGTGGATGTGTCCACTTGCGAAACGACTGCGACTTGCCAACACCAGCATGATATGGTGTGACATTTTGCAGAGATGATATGCCATAACTATTAAACGTTGTTTAAGCAGTACGGTATAGATAGCGATGTTTACCTTTGGTGAGGATGAGAAACATAAAGGATAGCTTTACATCCGAGGATCCTAGCTTTAGCATAAGTGAGCATGATCTATGAGACTGTGATGATGGCTAATTAGCGCTATTTCATCCCAATAAATGCTGATTACTACACTCATAACCGATCAATGTCATAGGTGAATGCAGATACAACAAACCGAGATACTGCTACAAAAATAAACATACAGATTCTTTAACGGTGAGGCTGGAACAGTCACGATATGAAAGACAGGGATCGTTACTGGTGGAATGAACAGCCACCGGATTGAACCGGTGAACACCGAAAAATGGCTTATGAAACGTTGTACTTACCGTGTAAAATTGTGTAAAATTGTCAAAATATGTAAACGCTGCGTAACTTGATATGTGTGAGTTATACTTAACTCTCACAGCTAGTAACCGCGGTCGTGATATTATGAGGCTTGTTGTGGCTTCCGGGTCATTATTTGGTGATTGGGCTAATTGCTGCAAAGCCATATAATCCAGTGGAGGTACGATTGAGGGAATGGCTAAACTACATCACTAATGCCAGAGAAGAAGATAGTCACCGACGGTGGCCAGATGAGTTGTTCTTTCCTTCTACGATCTTTCAAATCTGAAACCTAGATTAACAAACCCATCAAACACAACAAAACCTGAGGCATCTTTTGTTAAAAATTGAAACAAGAATTGTAAGCCAATATCATATTCGCTTTTCGCCTGCAATACCCGCACAGGTTTGGCTAAACGTCTTGGTGTGATAAAGTACCGACAGATGTAAAATCGTCAGTCGAACCGTTGCTGATGGGTGTGTTCTATGCCGTTACTGTGAATAGATAATGGTATTGTTGAACCATCGTTGCTGCCTAACGTGGGTTTTTAACCTGCAGGCTTTGCGGGCGAACATCATCGACACTATTTGAACATCCAGCTACGAATGATTTGACTTACGGATAGACGCAACAGATTATATACGATCACGATATACTCAGCCCATAAAAAGTATGAGTTTTATAGACGAGGCATAAATAATTGTAATATGCAAATAATGTGATCGACCTACCATGATCACACAAGTTTTAGACACCTATTTGAGACCTTCGTTAGACATTGGGCAAGACTTACTAATAGCTTGGATGACCGTATCACCTCGATCTTGCAAATTGTTTTAGATAAATGAATATGTATTGTCATCAAGATATACACAACACTGTTGTCCAAGGCTCAGACGGTGTGGGACCAATGTTCTGCTGATGCTGTGGTAACTTTTTAATGTACTAACAATTCCTTATTTTGGCGGCTCGTAAAATGATTTAAGAGCTAGAACTATAAGTATTGTTTGAGTAATTTTATAATTTACGCCACAAATATCGTCTTTAATGTAGCACATAGTTATATATGAATAGATAAGTATTTATTTGCTAAGAATAACATTACCCATTATCTCGTTGTTTGTTCTCTTTCATCAAATATGTATGGTCCATTGAGTATGCACACCAAATTATACACCAAAGTCTGATAAATAAAGGCAAAGTAAAACGCGACATAAATTCTCCTTCAAAGAAATGTAGTCATAATAGATGTGGTCAAACACTGGTACCACGCAACGCAATCACCATATACGTTCGAGTCACGCAATATCTCTTCACATTATCCGGAGCATATATGCACAGGTTTTAATGATAACTATCGAGCGCGTTTGTATTATATGCTCCATTGCATCACATGGGAAATGAAGCGACTTTTTTATGTTAGGCGTGTTGGTTGCGAATTTGGACTCGTAGGCACTCACAATCCACTAAATTGTCTACCTGTATGGCTGTGATATACCACCAGAGGATGCTGCATCTGCATTGATGAAATGGCATCGCACGCTTCTAGATTGCTACACCAGATTAGGTTTGAGTAGGTGGATCATATATGCTATGCCTACGGTGGTTATTACGCGCTGTTGAAGTAATCCGTTCATGTATAAGCGTTTGCGTTGTAGGCTGCATTAATGGTTGTGCTGCTCCACAGCATATTTGTCGATGGAAAGAGATCAATTATTCCGCCTAATGTGGTCGCAACCAACGTAGCTTCCCAAGTCATTTTAGTCATGTAATGTTTCACGTTGGTTACCTCAGTGCTGATGTTGAGCAAGAATTGCCTAATCAACAGTTATATATCGTTAATTATATATATTACTAGGTATTAGGTCTATCAGTGTGTCCTTGTGCGGAATTATTGAAATCATTTGTCATTTCCACATATTTTCAAATGGAGACGGCTCGGCACAACGTATGTTACTTACTTATTTACATATTTCATTGATGGCTAACTTGCCTTCACGTGGACGATGCATCACCCTTATGAAACATGACAGACATGCAATTGCAGTCATATCAAGGAATGTACAAACCAATGACTCTGTCGTGACAGGCTCTTTATCTCCGACCATTTCAAGACAATATATCTAACCAGTACCTGAGAGGATTACAAATCAAACGAATCCCTAGCACAACCATGTGTTGTTGCAGCCAGCTGTTTTCTTCCGTTCCTTGATAATGTTCAACAAGCGGAACCGGTGAATCATTATAGGGTCTTGGGACAGGAATAATGTTGGCTTGCAGCTATGAGCCCGACCCAAAAGTAGTTATTGAGATTCCACAAACTTTATAATAATCAATCTTCTTTCAACCAAACATATTACGACCATGGCTGCATATGCCAAGCAATACAGCATCCGCATATGCGGTTTGATACCAGCTAATTGGTCACCGGCATTCATCCAGTGTTCATATCATTGGATGCATCGTAGAGCTCTTTCTAACATCAGTAATGTCACTGTGTCTAATGTTGCGAGTAGTCAGGTATCATCCGCGATAAATGGATACGTCCTTTATCTAGGGCTGTGGCATCTGGCATTACCTGAGATGATTAACGTATGAAGTTATCCGCATGTATGGAGGTTAAGCGATTGCTGCTATTTGTTCAGACTCCACTTTACTATGAGCTTACTCATGAGTAAAGTTTCACATCATCACCAAATGGTACGGCACTATCTTTATCATCAATGTCGCGGACAAATATGACCAGTCCCGAGACTGATCTCTCAGAAAACTCTCGTTTTATGTGTATTCATTTAAAATCTATTTAGCGAAGCTATCTCTTCCATTACGCCGGTATTCCTATATCTATGCTAGTCCTTTTCTGAAGATAACCCTCGTTACCCCTGGCCGGGGATCGGCTGAGGGAAGGACACCTTGGCAGAAAAACACCAGCTAACGCAACAAGTCGCGAGGGAAGTCCGCAGATTAAGGATCCTTGCTAGCTGCTGCGCCTGTGTCTGTCTGCTGCATGTTGCAATCCCTGTACCTGCAGTCAACAATTCACGCGGCAGGAGAGAGTGGCATTGGGCCTCCACTACCCCAGTGTCACTGTACCTCCGAGAATGTTTCTTTACTGGTATATCACCTCCTGCACTTCATCATCCTTCCAGTCCCACGGCGAGGGAGGAGTGACAAAGGGGACGGGTGGGCGATGCTGCGAGTGAAAAAGTGTCATGCTATGGGTTTATCCAGTATCTAGTGTAATTATCTCCTCGTCAGCATTGGTATTCTGCCTATCGTTCCTGAACAACCAATAGCACGCAGCGCTGATTTGTCAACTGGTCCGCCGAATCCAAGCTAAATGGCTAATCCATTCAAACATGCCGGGTTATAATATGCTTAATATATATAAAATATGAATAGATATATTTAATCTGACTAGTTCATGTGACTCGAAAGATCACTTAAGATATCGGTCCTTTCTCTGAAAGAGATGCATTCGACCCTATAGCTCAATTGTTAAACAACATCATAATTACGTTGTGATAACACGTCATTGTTAATAATGACGCAAAAGCTCAATATTGACATTACCATTACCTAATTTGTCATCAACTCATGTTCAGCACAAGTGAAAGTAGACTCAATGATAACATCACTATATAATGACATCAAATAATGAGAGAAATATTCATTGTCGTTTTCTAAAAGTATACAACATATATTATTTTCGGTCGGCTGTTTCCATAAAATGAACACGATTTATTGATGTCCAGACAGTTAGCGATCGATTTAAGATACCAAAAGATAATATTTGTTATGTGTGGGAAAAAACAAATCGCCCAGAAAACAACCGATATCCTAGAAAATAAGGCTAACCTATGCATTCATCTGCACGTTGTTTTATATCTATCGCACTGAGATTCAAGTGTGACGAGTTATTCTTTTAGTTGTAATATCAAGGTGCCTGCACATGTATTATTAGCTGCGTACATCCCAATAATGTCATTTGTTATGCCATGTGCCTCATGTTTGTACGGAATTTATGCGACGATTACACGCTAGGATGAAACACAAGGATAGCGCTAAGCAACTATCTGCCTCAACCAACTGCTGAACGCACTTTACGTTTTACGGTAGACATAGTTTGCAAGCGTGGCGAACATTGACGTTGTCGGACAATGCCTATAACTTTATCATTATTAGCGGCAAATGCATTCGACATAAAATATTGCTATCAAAATTACAGTATTATGGGATGAGAGTCAAAGTGAATGACTGGTTTGAATATTATCTTCAAGGGCGAGAACAGTTGAGAACAGTGGTACCATATGAAACAATGAGGAAATCATATGTGGTGTACCACAGGGCTCAATCCTTGGCCCACTGTTATTAATATTGTATATTAATGAGCTTCCAAGTTTTTCACACACTTAAAACACAATCATGTTCGCTGACGATACAAACATATTTATTAAACATAAAGACATAGCAGACCTAGAGACAGTCGCAAACCATGGTATGGCAGAAATATCAGCATGGTTCAGAATGAACAAATTATCACTGGGCATACAAAAAACTCCTGCAATGTTATCTGGAACAAACGCTAATAATCACACCACTTTAAGCCTATCCATCAATAGCGTCATCATAGAATTTGTTGAACAAACTAGGTCGTTAGGGGTTATCATCGACAACAAATTACAGTGGAAGCATCATGTTCAGCATATTGCAAAAATAATTGTCAAGGAAATTGGCGTCATAAATAAAATTAAATATAAAGTAAATAAACATACTTTGATAACTATGTATTACACGTTTATATATCCGTATATAATACATTGTAATATAATATGGGGAAATGCATATATTACAAAAACGCATCATACGAATAATATGTTATTCTGGGTATAGAAATCATACGGAAACATTATTCAACGAATAATACATTTTGAACTTATATCAGCTCCACCTATATTGTGGAGCAATATTCATGTATAAATGTGATTGTGGATTCTTACCAGCAGTATTTAATGACATGTTTACAAAATATAGAAATGTACATTGATATTTAACACGAAAAAGGCTAATCGACTTACCCCCTAGGTGTAGAACAAATGTCCGTCAGAAATGCAGTTATTAGGTTGGTGCCTGTTTATTCAACTCACATTGAAATAAATGCAACGCCATCTTTTAAGAATATTGTACGCAATTTAATTAATGAGGGAAAGTTAAATTCAATATAGCGTAAATGATTCTTACTGCCTTATACACCTTTGTTAGATCAATAAATTGTGTCAAGAAGATGATGGAGCGCACAAACGTCAGTTTCTGCTTCCATTGACCTAGTGCATATGTATATGTGATTACATACAGATGCAAAGTGCTTTATAATCTGTTACTTCCATATTGTAATTATAGATCTACTGATTGTTGATATAGCAGAATGTAACCGGTGTATGTAATTATTCATGTGTGTGTATATGGCCAATAAATTATCTATCTATCTATCTACATCAGAGGTTGCGACCTCATAAGATATCTATTGCATCATGGGCAAAGTACGGAGCCGGGTGGTAAAGCTGTGTAGAACTCCCGCAAAGTACATACTTAGACATATGGAACGTAAAAAAGACCAATGGGATCAAATAATCACAGTAAATAGACATGCGTTGTAAAATTATACTATTGTTTGTGAATATGACCACTATACGCCTTCATATATAAGAACATTTTAATGTGATCGCGGTTTGCTGTCAATGTTTACCGAGAATATTACTGACCCAAACGTCTCCTTACCAAGTCATATGTTTAAAGATCCTGGCCTGATTTGCTAATGTGATTTTGTATTTTAATTGGTTTGAATTAATTCATTTATTTATTTATGAAGGGCGCTTTGTCAAAGATTGCTGCCAGTCAGATGAGTTATGTTTTGACGAGATTGGTGGGCAGTATCAAGCGTAACGCTGTTACTATCTGTAGGTCTATTAATATCTGCACATCATGTTTGCTGCTTACTAATCTTGATTACCATGGAGTTCCTGGTTGACTAGGAGTTATGTCATTCCATTTCTGTCAAGCCCTGGTGGCGTCATAATAGCTGTGGTTTGAAGTGGACCCACCAATGCAGGCATTTCAACCGCGACGAATCAAATTTGTACGCATTAAGGCGTTAATATTAGCCTCGTGTATTGCGCCTACAATCAAATCTAATGTCCCACCTTTCATGCAAGCGCGACGATACACTCAAAATATTAATTTTCCGTTACTATTACGCCTTTAATGGCGGTAGCTCAAACAAATCACTTCTGTTTCTATTCATTGGCTAAATAAATGGCTTCATAAAAACAGCACCGAAATGTATTTAGGGGCTATGGTACATTGTTGGTTGATGTTATGTATAACAAATTCACTTTATTATCATTTCGTTAATATACAGCGCATGCTTTTCAGCTTATTACCATGAATTCAAAACAAGCGGCGAATATTCTATATCATATATATGGGTTAGTAATGCCGCTAGATGTCAAAGAACTTGGTGATTATCATTCATACGAATATTGGCTTTGCCACATAAAGGTCGTTAATTATGAAAACCTTATATCAAACTTTAGACATTATAGATAACTCTATCATTTTTAAGTCGTCTTATTCACTATTTTTTGTATATTTAAAAATCTTTGTGGCACTACTGGTAGAATATGCAACTACTAGGTTTGTCACCATAGAAAATACCGTATGTCCATTTCAACAGGCAACTCTTAGAACGATAAGCCGAACGTAAACCAAGCTAAAAAAAATTGACTAACCCAAGACGCTTCTCCAAAGATTGCCTCCAAAATATATCTTAGCATTTCAGATGACCCTAATGCGCTCGTGAAAAATGCCACAGATCGCTTTATTGTATGACTTGTACACGCGAGTTAATGACCGTTGGTACAATGAATATTGGAAATCAAAGTGTCACAAAATGAAGCCATCAACAGAGCGATAATTGCGATCACATGAAATATTCATTGAAAGCCAAAACAAAAAATATAAAGCATGTTTTATTGTTGTTTAAATTTCATGAATACTTCAGTGGCGCATGTTTTGCACTACTTAATGCCCTTAAAAGATGCTCGGAAATAGTTATTTTTTTTCAAAATAACGTACCTTAACAGCAAATAGGCAATGGAGGGAGATGCAATATAGACAGATAGGATTTAACGAAATCCTTCTGGTTTGATCCTGATATATCTGTTTATAATTGTATGTATCGATAAAGTACTGCCAGCATGCATAGCGCACTTCTGTGCGATTGCTTATTTACTGTGGTTGGCACAATTTGAGCTGCAAACTACACTGAGTAATTGAAAACCCTATGCTACCCGATCGCAGCTGTACTTCAGCGTGGTTTAGGATTAGCTGCTGGAATCAGGTAGTGTCCAATGGTTAGTTACACCAAAACAGCCGGTACAAATGACGGGCGCCATTAATTAATCCCCCATGCCCTTGTGTTTGTTCGCTAATCTGAACAAATAATTTAAATAATGCTAGTATTACTGATGTAATAAATGTTGTTTCAGTTTATTACTTTAGAAATCAAGCAAAAGCCAATAAGCATTAAAATTCACGGCAGTGTTGTTCATCAAATATTACCAAGCGCATACACTTTTACGATTTACTGACGTACGTGTGGGGTCCAGTACATAAAACTACTCAGTTCGGCTAAATATAACTGTTTTTTTAGGCGTACAGCTTTAAGCAGGAACCTAAAATGGATTCGAGATAGGGTCAATTTATTTACTACTACAATCTGTGTTGTTAAACTAAAAGCTACCTCAATCACAATTCACGAATAGACATCTTAAACAATTATGTAATGTCCCACTTATTGCATCGCAGGTACATTAAATAATCAAATTGCAGTAGTACTTAACTTGATAGGGTTGATTATGACTGAAATACTTTATATCCAATTAAAGATGAGTGGCTTGCATTATCACCTCTTATTTTGACGTCTTTTTATTCCATCAATGCAATTGAATATGCATCATGCCCATTGTGCTATTGGTTATGTTCGAACCTTAGGATTGAGTTTCAAATCAATTAAACGGACGCTGTTCTAAGGAAAGCAACAAAATAGATAAATATATTGCCTGTATCTACGGCTTAGTTTGCATCTCTTGCCTCATGAAGATTATTCACAGGATTTGAGTAGAGGGACTGAGAACGTCAACAACAAATAATTATCATAACGCATGAAGAACCAAAGCCCCTTGAGCTTCCTTGCAACCGTCTATTTGTTATTGTGGTTATATCTCGCTATTAGCTATGGCACTTCTTAGATGATTTTCTGATTGGAAGTGACTCATGTCCAGAAAGCACATAAGTTATGTTGTGGATAATATGTTATGATATCAGAATATCAGCAACGTTAAGTAAGAACTTATATGCTGTCATACGGCATGCATTCCAAATAAGATCGCTATATTCTGCCAAAATATCTCTAATTAGAAAACAACTTTTATATGTGGTACGATTTCGTTAATAACTTGGTAAAAAGTGGCGTTTAGACATTTCTCAGTAGTCATTGATAAGAACACACGTCATATATTGTAACCTCTCTCGATCTGGCTTTATCGATTTTGGTGCGTCTGTTTCTGCTGTTTTATACCTTTTTATTATGGGTGTGTACCTTGTAACCTCTTTGGTTCGGCCTTTATTATGTTTGACAGCTTATGCTTCATTTTTGGGACTTGGGTCTCTATGTGATATATTGCCAGGCTTATATTTCCTAAGCTCTCTAGGCCTGGCTTGTATATTTTTTCCGTGAGCTTCTGTTTCATGTTGGAGATTTCTCATTTTTTGCGTGAGCTTATGTGTAACGTTGCCCCTTGTTTTGGCCTGGCCGTTATTTTTCCGTGAACTCATGCTTTACGAGAAGACTTTGGGCTCAGTACTATTTTACAACTATTATTCATGCCAGCTTATGCCTTTTATTATGTTTACAACTTATGCTTCCTTTTGTAGAACTTCGTGATGGTTTTGCCCGGCTTATATTTCCTCAGCTCTCTTAACCTGGTTTATATATTTTTTCTCCTTAAGCTTAGGTTTCACGATGGAGCCCCCTTCCCTTTGTCTCTTTGTAATGGCCTGTATCTTTGGCAGGGGCTTTATTTCCCGTGATCTTCTGTTTCACTTTGGAAATTTCGGCCTCATTATTTTGCATGAGCTTGTCGGTCACGTAGCCCCCGTTTTGGTCTGGCCGTTATTTTTCCGTGAACTCATGCTTCACGAAGAGCCTTTGGGCTCAATACTATTTTGCAAATATTATTCATGCCAGCTGATGTCTATTATTATGTTTACAGCCTTCATTATTGGGACTTAGGTCTCTATGTGATAATTTTTCCCATGTTATATTTCCTGAACTTTTTATATCACTCATTGTGGCAACTCTGATCTATGCATTTCAACTGAGTATGTTACATAGCATGGGGTATGTTAACTTTGTTGCAATTTTTGTTGCATGTCTATGTACTACTTGATCAACACGACAAAAATTTGGTGGGGGTGGCCAGGCTGGTTAGCCTACCTTGGGTGGTTGTCTTCTCTCCCACCTTAGCTGTGTGCGATTTGTTGTTTACCTCATTCCTTATATATGCACATGGCTCCTAATAAACAAGCCCATTCGTCAACTCTATATATGTCGTATATCCAACAGCACACTAGCTGCAAGGTGTTTGATTATCTTTTAACCTTGTTCATTATACTATATTACTATATGACCACCCAACATATATACATACATTTTTAAATACAAACATACATACATACATACATACATACATACATACATACATACATACATACATACATACATACATACATACATACATACATACATACATACATACATACATACATACATACATACATACATACATACATACATACATACATACATACATATACATACATACATACATACATACATACATACATACATACATACGTATACATACATACGTACATACATACATACATACATACATACATACATACATACATACATACATACATACATACATACATACATACATACATACATACATACATACATACATACATACATGCATGCATACATGCATGCATACATACATACATACATACATACATATACATACATACATACATACATACATACATACATACATACATACATACATACATACATACATACATACATACATACATACATACATACATACATACATACATACATACATACATTCATACATTCATACATGCATACACACATACATACATTTTCATTAGTCTGGCGCTGAAACTATGGCCGGTCTTAGCGAGCGCCATGGTTTAAGCGGATATACAAAGATAAATTACAGTTGACATTAGATGAAGAAAGCAATATGTAAAATTAAAGGAAAAGTTAAGGATGCTGAGCATCATTTGGTTCTTGACCAAAACAGATAGTAGCGATGAATAAAACAATAAAATCAACGACGTTGCATCATTGCATCCCTGTGGTTTATTTAACGCTGATATGTATCTAGAATTTAAATCTTGATAATCGGCCAAAGCTGCATAGGCACCAATCCATTCGCCATGCTGCGATGGCGAAACGTGCAGCACGAAATAAGGGTTGAGTATGGGCTGTTTCCATGTCATACTAAATTATCGTTTTGGTTAATCACATTTTATTAGACCCAAGGACCAATTATCGTTGTGAGTAAGAAAAATGGGAGTTACAGAGTTTCGATAACAGCACCACGCAAGCTGTTGAAATAGTTTGCAAGGCCTGCCAGAGAGATTGAGCTGTTCGCCATCATAGAGCAAATATAAGTGCCAGTTCGACCGAATATTACGATGCCTCCCGAACATAATGTAGAGATTAAGCACCAGGAGAGATGACAAGCTAGAATTGTAAGGAAAGACACCAGAATTAAAGTGGTTGTGGGTGCTATGTTGAGGGTAGGCACGATTACACGCAATGACATAGCGAAAGAAAACCTGTGAACAATTGATACCAGAGATGCCATATTGATTTACCAATAAGTTAGCGAAAGCAAAGACGCATTAGCTAACGCGGCGGGAGAACAAGAGGTCGCAGACAAATCGTTAGAACCAATATCGATGAGTGCGAGGCTGGGTTCAAGGCGAAAACCGTACCCACTTAGTCGAGCAATTTTGCGGCCCGACATAACCATGAACGAAAACCCCGTGGCCACCAGTTAACATAAAGGAGAGCGTTTAGTGAAAGACTGGCCCATTATAAGAATGAAGCCATAATTGTGATAACAACAAAGCGATACACGAGAGACAGCTTTTACAATCGAGGCAGGTGGTCGAGATGTTAAGTACCCCAAAAGTGTAACAAAAACTCACGACGACCTTAAGATTGCGCCAGGCAGTCTAGGACAACAGTTAGATCCCATCAAGGAAAGGCGAAGACACTACTATCGATCGAGTTAACCAGATGAGGATGGATCTATGAGAGCGACAGTCACAAGAAGAAAGGAAGTGATAATCGCCCCTATCGGCTAAGGAAGTAATCACAAAGACTTGTGACAACTAAGCAGGGCGATAATCCATTATGCAAAAGATCACATGGCAAGATAAGGCCGAGAAACATTATGACAAAAACAACAGCTATGATAACCATCACTCCATTAATAGAGAAATACAGAGCCAGCATATCAATATCTACATGTCCACACATGATCATCATCATAAAAACAATTTAATTATATGCATATTTAATTAGTATTTATGTATGTATGCATTTATGCATGTAAATATATATGTATGTATGTATTTATATATGTATGTATGTATTTATGTATTTATGTACATATGTATATGTGTATGTATTTATGTATGTATGTATTTATGTTGTATGTATGTATGTATCTATGCATATATGTAAGTATGTATGTATGTATGTATGTATGTATATAAGTTTCGTGTGTCTTTACTACATATGGTTTAAAGTGCTATATTGCCGGAAATGATTGTGGATGCCAGCCATACTGTAACAACTAGGATCGTTAGTTTTGGATTTTTTCCCCATTACAAATGACAAGCATCCATCCGTATTGTGACCTTACCAAACCTTGACGACCTTGTCGTCAGAGTGTTGGTTCCTCACTTATAACTGCATGGGTTGTCGCGGAAACCGCATGCACTCCAAATAGAAGCATTTGGGCATTTACACTGCCTTGTACTTCAACTCTATAGCAATGCCATGCCAGAGGCGATAAGCCTCACTGCAATCGATCTTCGTGCAATTCATGAATTGACAATTGGGTCCTGCAAAGGGCTTGGTATAAAACAGAGGAACCATTAAAATACAACACATGGAACGATAAGACAAAATCAGAAATTAAAATTACGCTCATAATATTTGAGATACTCGACCAGTCAGATGCCTCTCAAAGGATTGGTTACTTTGAAATTGAATCTGCGCTCCTGGCGCATTTGCAGGATTCGTACATTCTACACTGTCGAATGAGTTATTACCAGTACCGTTTATGTGTACCTGCTGAGATGGCTCAATTGTAATTTGGGTAAAGTATTACTTGCACCAGAATTCAATATTTCCTGGCATTATTGCACAAGCGCCGTCTGCTTTCAGAACCGGATGTAATATCAGCACTTTGAAGTGTCATATTTGTACCGTCAATCAATAATAACATTAAACAAAGACCTCAGAAAAGGCAGGAGTCACAGATTAGTCTGAATGTCATAGATATAATTTCCATCCGTGTTAGGTCAGAACATCATATCACTGTTTAAAAAACATGCGATTATGGTCGTGCTGGTTAAATATATTAGCAAGCCCTGCGTACTCTATAAATTTTCTTTACGAAGCAATATAAATCCCGTAGCAAATTCTGTCGCAAGCTTATGTGCGATGTCTTGTTCCTAGCAGAAAATTATTTGCGCCTCAATGTTTGCTTATCAAATTATTCTGCATGATTTCCCAGTATTCGACTTTTATTCAGGTGCACATTGCGCAGCATGTCTTATATTTTGGTCGCGACATATCGAACTTCGGAAATTTATTCGTAACTAAAAACTGTAAGTTTACCTTATTTGAAAGTATTTATCCCCTAAGCTTCATATTTGTCATAGTTCACGGCTGATATTACCGTACGCAGGTTTCTTGGCAGTGCTACGTTAATCTGAGCCACTCTGTTAGCAATAATGCTGTTCACATGTCACTGTATTTCTGTTGCCTTTGATATCTTTGCAGCTGGATGTGTATGTCACGTTACAAATATAATGATAAGAGTTCTTATTGTTTTGATAATATTCGGCTCGTAGTTCGTATTACTTGTGTACAGATGTGTATATTTGCAACATTTCAACTCTTCGTTATACATTTTTAAATACCCGCCCTGAGCTGGTATAGGTAGGCATTGCTGACACTAATGAACTAATGAAATGTATATACATTATAACAAGGTTTGTTTCCGGATAAAGTAGCTGAAGCCTCTTCATTAAAAAGCATCCATATTCCTTTTATTAACTAATGTTGACATTACCGATCGAGGAAAGAATTTAACAAAGCCCTTTCCCTTCAATATAGTAAACACTGAGTTGATCGGTGTTGAGTTATGTGAATGGCGCACTGCATGACCAATACCATCGGAGGACAAGATTCAACAGCTCCATGGTATTTGGAAGGACGCTCGCGTAACAAATGATCGGTGTTTTACAGGGCGCCATATTGTCTTCCACTGGAAGTGCCGGCGTCTCATTATTGATTCTGCATTGATCAACTTATGTATGCATTGTTACCTTGATCGACCGCATTGACAGCTCGAATTATTCATGCGCTGTTCTCTTTGTGTATTGAAATACATATACCACTCCAAAGACAAGAATGACAACACACCGGCCATTATCCCAGTGTATTTAAAGGCAACGCAAAGGTCTGTAAGACGGCAATAACCTCAGAAATTTTCATCATACTGATATACAAATTGGTCGTAAAGGCAAACCGAAAGATTTCCGTAAAATAGAACTATATCCACAAATAGAGCATATATACATAAGAAGGCTGTTCAATCAACTGCTCATCGTCTCGATGTTTGGGACAAGTAGTCGCAACATCAACACAGTTCGCTAAAACCTCATCATTGTGTGTAAATGAAATCCAAACCTGGTCATGCTATATGTTATAAATCTCTCACATATATGCGCCACATAACCGGCTATATCATGCCGGAACTTCTTTCGGCTATGGGTATTTGCTTGAATGCAACTACATCGTTCTCTTCTACTAGATACGGTGATGAAGTATATTCAAAGATCTTCATGAATAATAAAGGGATTCGCTTTGGTCATTCGATGAAACGCCAAGTTAATTAACAATAGCTGTAGCAGGGTTAGGTAAACATCCGTACCAGTGTTTCATTTTGTAAACGCAGTTTTGAGATGATCCATCACATTCTGTTTCTTAAGTAAATTAGCTGAGGTGCATAAATTTGCTCATGGCAGTATTGGGATTTGTAATATTCCACTATGGTTTTATGGAAAACAGAAAGCTTACTTCCCTTAAATGCAAGATGAATGACCATGTCATTATTTCAGTATTGCTAGTGACGCACAATATTTACAATATTATCTAAAAACCGTCCGTTACAAAACTGCTGTTTCCATGAATATGCATTTAGAATATCTCTATGAAACAAATCAAGCTTAGTATGTATAATAGGTAGCTATACACAATGTTATTGCTGAACTGCACTAGCGATATCTTTACCATATTAAGAGAAGACATTTTAATCGTTCTTGGATTTATAATAACACGACGAAATATTGATAATATTTATTTCCCAGATCATTGAGCAGCATAGAAGGTAAGCATATGCCATAACAAGCAATACGAAGCACACATCACCACAAAAGTCAACCCTCTGCGCATGGGATGTAGCCAAAGTTGCTAGCTTTCTCCTGCTTGCCCTGTTAACCGTTGGCTCCTGGTGCATTTCCACATTATGGCCTCTTTCCTTGGCTAGCCAATCCTTACAATATATTGTACTAGGGCATTATTAAGACCATGATAGCTCATCATATGACAAAATTGTGCTTAAACGTTGTTGAATATAACCTTAACTCTATCTTTGATATCGCTATTAAGTCAGGAAGCCTCATGGTTGCTTGATTATGACGCCCTGGGGCTCAACGTATGCATTCCTACTTTCTAGATTAAATTCATTTCCTACTGTGATATATCGCATAAATATATGGTAGTGCAGTTGTTCTGGTTAGGCCCTGAAATAACGGCCATATACATAAGAATAATTTCATGTTTGCTATTGCTAGATTATGAGACGGCTAACAGTTTTACATACTGCCTGACATACGTACATAGGCTGGTAATATCCTGCGTTGTTTATATAGACGGGTGTCAAATGTGCAATATGGATATGTTTTGGGAAGGTATGCCAATATTATGTTCTGCATTGGCTGTCACCCCCTGCCCAAAGGCCAACTGTATACTGTTCGTAGTTTTTTATGTCTTTGATAACATTGACATGATGTTGCAAAAAATCACGAAATTCTTTTGCTTACAATGAATTTTATCGAATTTTAAACCACAATGATGTATTTCAAAGTTTCTATATACATTTGATTGTACGTGGCATGCATACAACTTCACAATATCAATTCGACATTGTGAACGAAGCGGCAGAGAGATAGAGAGAGAGAAGATTTCAGAGAGATAGAGAGAGAGAGAGAGAGACATTCTGATATAGATTTGAGAGATACGAGAGAGATATATATATATAGAGAGATATATAGATATATATATATATCATATATATATATATATATATATATATATATATATATATATATATATATATATATATATATATATATATATATATATATATATATATATATATATATATATATATATATATCTATATATATATTTGTAATATATATGTGTATATGTAAACATATATATGTATCAATATATATAAACATATATATATATATAGATATATAAAAATGAATATATATATTTATGTATGATTATATATATATTTTTGCATAAAAAACACGAGTGCATGCATATTTATATATATATTTTTACATATATATACATATATATACATAAATATTGACTGTATAAATCTCTCTCTATATACATATGAACATATTTATAGATGTTTATATATACATATATATATATGTATATATATATATATATATATATATATATATATATATATAAGTTTATGTACATACCATATTTATATATTTTTATTATATATATATATATATATATATATTAATATATACATGTACAAAAATATATTTATTTTTATATGGGTGCAAACCCATAAATATGTCCATATAAGCATTTATATATATATATATTCTTACATATGTATATGTAAATATATGTGTGTACATACATGTATATTCATTTGTTTAAATGTATTTATATATAGCACATGCATTCGGCTTCTACATGATTTCCACAATACCTTTGTCGTTCAGTATAGATGCGTGTTCAAGGTATTGTTGTATGTCGTCAAATATTGCACTCCATACTGAAGTGATGCGACCATACGTAAATAGTGCTTATGACATAATGCAATGTTCGTTATTTAGGAACTATGTCGCTGAATATCATTCAAAACCATCAGTTTTACTCTTCAAATGTTGTAATATGACGTGTTGTATGTTTATAAAGGTGAACGGGACGCCATAACGCTTTCCAACTAGGAAGTCAAATTATAGTTGATTACTGTGGCGGCTTATTATTTGGGGAAGACCCTGCGGCCATCAAATAATATTGTGGCGGCCTCCAACCTGCGCAATAACGTTGATACTGCAAACACACGTAATAATGATGCTGCAATTCAGTTGTTCTTGCAACTATCATAAATCAACGTGATGTCGAAAAATACGTGTGATTAGTATTATCATTCCGTTCGCAAATGTTCACGGGCCTTAGGTGTCATCTTAACTGGCTCTAACAGGTTTGACTAATATGCCTCCCAAGTAACGCATACGCCCAAACGCACATGAGTGGTATTTATCAAATTCCGTTGCGCGGAGTATGTCCAATATATACTAATTGAGATATCCTAGTACATAACACCCAACACACTGGTGTGCGGCGTTTATTTAAGCGAAATAATTATAGCACAATGTATTAAAATATATGAATGTCACATCGTAAAACAAACACACCGCTATGACGTAGCATACTGTAGCCAAACCCATATTGTTCAGTAATAAACCCTGACGTGGTTAAATACTGCAGGCCTCATTTAACAACGCAACCCCGAGCTCCATAATGTACGTAATCGCAACATTTTAGCTAGATATATTGCAGTAAAAGATAATTCCAATGTCCTCGGACAGAGGTAGGCTTTCTGTAGAAGATTGATGAGTTCCATATATGTGATATGTTATAGCTTGAGATATTTTCCATCGCCGATACTAGATATATGTTGTTTTATTTGCGTCTTTCGACCGAACACAGACCACTAACATTGGAGGTACCGAGCCAGCAAAACTTTACTGTCTTAATATATATTCATTTGATAAACGTGTACTGCGTTCGATCCTCAACCACATATACAATTGGACTAATGTGTAAATAAATGTGATAGAGTTTCGAGATGAACTGTCAAAATAAAGTATACGCAACATATTACCATTTATGTACTGGAAAACAAGATGTATTGCGCAAAGTCACATGAGACGAATCCATCAACAGCTGTAGAAAGTGCAACAAATCAATTATACATTTGGTCTCTTTCTAGAAAGATTATCAAGCATAGAATTGCATGTCAAATCTACGGTCACATGCGTGATATATTGTCAGCCATTAGAAATACAAGAAATCGTTGTAGTTTATGAGGTATTTATCTAATAATGCATACAATGTTATCATGATTAAACGCTTGTAAATAAAGATTGTAAAGACTTGTCTGGTGATCGAATACATTTCCAAACCGTCGCAAATGAGGTCTGTAGTGTCTGTCATAGGGAGAAATCATGTCATTGTTAATACAACCAACAATTATGGTCTCGTCAGGCACACTGCAATATTTAGAAACATTGTATAGTAAGCTGCTACCAATACACTGGAGTTTACTTTCAGTTCAGTCAATTTGAGTGCCGAGCAACCAGTGCCACACCAAGAAGATATGAGCCAGCAAACCAGCTCGACAGCATTGCGATATTGTTCCGTCAAGGGAATATAACGATGCAGCATGAGTCAGGGTTTTGATATTAATTACCTGGATAGCAGAAACCTACTTAACAATGATCTCATCGGGTTTTTGGTAGCTTGGGAGCCGAAAATGCATTTTGTTTGCCCCTCTCAACGTTTGGCAATCTCCTAATCTTTCGTGGTGTTGGCAAGCTTCTTATCAATGAACTAACGGAAAGGGTAATTATCTGTCTCTCGGTGCTCCATAGGCAGTACAATGTATTTTGCAGCCAACTGAGCACACGTTTAATATGCAAATTGTCGCACTCTGACCTTTATCACATAAAGCATTGGTACCTAATGCAGTTCTGAAAGGCAATGAAGGATTAAGCATGGTCACCCCTAATGGTTAGAACGATATAAGGGGATTAATATCCATTTTGAATTTAGCTCTGAAGCACATTGAACGAATGCAGCTGAGTAATATATGATTCGATGCCAGGATAGTGAAAGAGACTACTGAATCATTAATGTACTAATAAATTCCTTATCAAGAGTGATTTGAGACAAACACTATGAAGGCTTTACTGTCATGATTGTTCAAACATTTCTTGAAAGAACTGGGTAAATACACATGTGCCATTTAAATAAACATCAAGATCCGTCAGTCTAATGCACCTCTCTATGCTGTACAATGGCATATGTGTTGCAGCAAATACACGCCCGTGTCATTATATCTATTTCATAGCCAGATATATACAAAGCGTAGAAAACCCAGGTTATTTCTATTGAACGGGTTTTTTTTTTTTGCTCACCGCCACATTAATGAATATAATAATTGTGATCATCTGCAAATATTTTTGGCTCGACCATCATATTCGGTCAAGTTTCATTCCTGTCTATTTTAATGGGGTCACGGGGATACATGGCTGCTCTAAATTCATTTCAGTGAAAAAAGTTTAATATGAGATTTACAAATAGCAAAGCACCAGATGGTCTATAGGTGCTGACTCATAAGACATGTCTTTTGCAAGGTGTAGCAAAGTTTAATCAATTAATGGCGCGATAAGGGACCGTTTAGCTTATTTTACAAGTCATTAATTTTGCCCAGTATGGAAAGTTGCGTAACGACGCTTGAAATCATATCATATTATATGATCACTTAGCTAATTGGCAATAACTTCGGTAACGAAAGCAGATTTAGGTGATATATGTTGGGACGGGACAAATCCACTATTCACATATCACAAAGCATCCGGGCAGGAGATAAGATGATTGGCTTTGCCCTGTGTGTATCAGGCTACACTGATCAGAAAACACAACGCACATGATCTATATACTAAGTAACGGAAGATTGACCTTGCGGCAGCTCATTGTAACATGTTCTAAAAAAACCTATTTGTGATTGGTGATGACTAGAGTCTTAGTATGACGGGACGCATGTAAAGTCACTTATTGTCAGATAGGGCGAGCTATAATATCTACATTGGTAAGGTTCCGTGACATGTCTAGTGTACCCGCTGACCGCTTTTACAGCTGCACGGACATGCTTTTTCGAATCATTGGGGTTTTGTTCATTTCTGACGAGGTTTACTGCTGCATTGAGTGGTGAGTAATCATAATATTATAAGCATTCAATTCTCTCAACCTCTCGTAAGCTGATGGAAGTCCGGATGAATAGTAAAGCGCAAACCCGTGTGGGATACCGCTAGTCAGTATCGACATCATGCCTAGTCACGCATAGATTCGTGAATATATCTTAATATTTAGAAAACTATGGACACTTTTGTGTAAATCACTGAGGAGAATCATATCGTGCTCTGAATGATTTGGAAATGCGAAAGTGACTTTCAAAAACATCGAGCATGCTCATAATCCTCACACCTATTCTCAACCTTCAGTAGTCATAACCAGTAGCACGTAAGGTAAACATATATTTTACTGCACAAAACAAGTACAATCTGCACTAACCGCTGTATTACTTTGACATAAAAATATCCACACAACCAAAAACTGTTTTTAATATGCTTAAAAGCATAATCTTAACGGTGCATCTTATTGACCATTAAACGCAGGTTACAGAATCTAAAGATTACATAAATGGTTACAACAAATGGAACCATGCTTACTTCAAATACAGCAACGTGCATAATCTAAAATTTAAAAATGTTTTACAAGAGGGCGGCACTTGATATATTTCGGTTTTGCAAGTTTTTTTCTTCACATATTTTACAGCTGCTTATATGCTCACTTTATTTTACGCTTGAGCCGTTTGAGAGAACAATATGTTGGTTGATAAAATACAAATTTGGGTGACGACTTTTGGAAATTTACCACCGCCCTTTAGATGTAATAGCTGTGCAGCTAAGGTACAATATTTTGTAGTGATTCAAGTTGAATATATGTGTCCTGGTATCAATCATATCATGTATTCATTATCTAAATTGTAAATATTTAAATTATAATATAATACTTTTTCACAGTAAAATTTTACATTGCTGTGTGGACAGCAGTAAAGGTTAGAAAATGCTATTCATACCTGGTTGATATTCCAAAACACGTATATAGTATGTTTTGGCTTTGTTATATCAAACAAATAATTATATTTTCGATATCCAATTGGCATTCAGCGTAAACGTGATAAATTGTGTCTTCCCAAGGCAATTGAAATAGTTTAATTGACACATACAATTGTAGTAATCATCGGAGTTGTGTATAAACGCGAAGATTGTTAATTCATAGTATGGTGTCGTTTAAATACAGATATATGAGCTATGTAACATTTTCGAAATACTTCCATCTATTGGCTCATTGTTGTCAGATAACATCCCGCTCAACATTCCCTTTGCATGTGAATTAAAACGAATACACAGCAAACAATTATTTTGTTTCATCAAAGACTCTCATTTCCAACGAGGAACAATGTCCAGATTTACAATAATATACTCGCTCGTACTATCTACATAAAATTTAACAACAATACAAATAACTTCAGATATTAACGCCGAGTTTTGTCGAATATCGCAAAATGCTCACGAAACCTGAAATTGTTTGAGCATAAATTCGTAGCTAAGCCGTCTAGCGTGTAACCAAGTATTACACCTACTTCTAAGTCTAACCAATTGCTACTGGAAGTTGTGAACATCGCGTGTAAAGAATATTTTATGGGAGCGGTAGAAGGCCTCTGTAAAAACGGAAGCAAGAGAACTCTAGCTCTCGAACATTGGTATGAGCATCTATCCATGATCATAGCTATGCACTTTTCGTGAGTGAATTTATACGTTTCTAGGTGAGTTTCACAGCTATGTAGAACTAACTAGAAACATCTAATACTCATATAGGTAAAGACTATGGCTCAGTGACGAAGGCAATATAGTATGCCAAACAGACCGACGGCAATATCAAATGCTGTTTAGTGATGAAACATGCTATGGCGAGTGATATCTTTACAAATCTGTTATCGTAAACGGGTAGATAATAGACATTCCTGAGATGGTGTTTTATACTTTATTCAATACAATAAACTCACATGAGTTTATAATAATCTCAGGTTTTATCCAAGTGTGACTGGTCTTTACATACAGGATATTAATTTAACACGGCTGTAATCATTACAGCTGGTTAGCATCTAGGTTGAGAGATTTTCATCAGTAATCCATCACAATATAAAGAGCAGGCTCACATATATTAGTCATCACATACAGCTGTATATCATCTAATGTATTCATATATTTTCCACGTTGCTTGGAGGTAGCAAAGTTGCATCATGTCGATGGACTTGTTGAGTATCTGTCGCTCAATGTTATGATCTTGTCGATAGCGTTAAGCGATAGGGACAACAATTGCTAACGGATGCATTCCATTGCATCCACAGATTATAAAACGCGTTATGGATCTGAAACCTTTTTAAAGTAACGGTTTATATCATATCACTACCACCATTTATGTCCCAGAATTATAAAATCAATCGAACGTACGCGATCCGTCAGTACATTCCGAAAGCTATCTAGACGGCGCTAGTAGGTAGGTTTACGGTGCTATGATTGGCTGGTCATCTTTCAAAAGGCGTTTCCAATACCACATTGCCCCTTACGAATACAATTCACTGAAATTGAAATCGATATTACCTCAAGAACATTTCGGGACCGAGTTCGGCTGGTATTGCATTATTAATTAGCAGAAATGACCAGCCTGAAGCAGATTGCACGTTGGCTTGACAGTTAAGCAGGCAGGACGTGTTACTCAAAAGAAGTAACATATCAAGCCGCTCTCTTTTTATTCATCTGGAAGCCACTAATGCTTGACAGGATTCAATTTGATGGTGGTGTGGAAATGCAGGGAAAACAATTTGCAATTAAGGATTCATGCTACACCACCACAGCCATATTAAGTATGCGTAAAACTATGTATGTGAACAAATGTGACTAATTGTGCTAGTGATATTCATATGAGGCCTTGAAGTACCTAAAATGGCCTTACAGACCTATTTCGTACTTGTCGTTGTACTTTTACAATCTATAGTTTGCTGTTTTTAATTCCTAATAATCAGACTGATCAGTCAGTCATTCTTAATGAACTATGCTCTCAAAGTTCAGCTATAAATGTTGGATAATAATGATGCCACACCGATGCCATATGAATGCAGATAACCGAATAACGTACTGACCAATTAAACTGTGTCTGTCAAGCTACAAGCAAAAACAGAATTTCAAACGCCACAATCCCCTGAAGAGTAACAATAGCTTGTATTTCAGTACATCGCTGTTACAATAATTCTTTGGTTTCCCGTGGCTCAGATGTTCACGTTAGAAGACGGTTCGATTCAGTAGCTCAATAGTACCGTGCTGCACACTGATGCCGTCTACAGCCCAGTCTTGGTAACGGGTTTGTGTCAAGTGGGCGCTGGAACTTAAAGGGAGCGGTCAAATCATCATAATGATCCTCTTCAATTACTGTCTCGTTGTTGAAAGTGGCATCAAATCCCAATATTGCTTTTAGTTGAATCCGGTAGCTAGTTATGAGAACTTTGCATATGGCCTATCTATCAGCTTCATTGATCTAATATTTCACACCAGGATTTTTCTGTCACATTAATTACAAGTGACACTGCGACGTATATAACAAGTCATCTGATCGCAATAACGTCACCTCACAAGACAAGTCGCAAAGTAAAACTGCGTAGGTGTAATAACGCTGCGTTTGATCTGCGCCAGCCTCTAATTTCACTTGGCTTTTTAACCGCGACAAAATAGCTTTTGGTAATTATCATGTGCAGCTTGAAAGATTAAATTAATCCAAGATCGATGATGGGACCTATGTGCTACTCATATAACACAGGATTATTGTGGAATACGATATCGGATTTGTCGAGCTCCACTGAGAACATCAGGTTGCACTAATCAGGACGCTAGATACTCATCATGTTTTCAGCTAGTGAAGCAGACTGAACCCTGCAGTAACTGACTTCTAAGTTCTTAGATATATATCGCAATTGAAATAGTCAATATAATGTGAATGTTCTCTCTATATATTTTCCGCAGTCATGGAAAAGATGATGGTATAGTTTGACAATCATAACTCTGGACAACTTTTTTGTTAATACAGGAGAAACTCTCTTAAATGCACTTATCTACATAGAGCTTCACTCCCGAAGTCAGGCTTACGAATGCTGGTCAGCATCCCTCGCCTACTCTTGCTCATAATACTATTACGGTCCTATTTCTTTCCCGTTCGACTCTTACGCTTACCTTTAGACTTGATGACATTCAAATGGTTAGAATTATAAATTCCGAAAACATCGTCTGCCTGGAATTTGCCTTAGTGGTAGGGCGGCGATCAAGTGCTTGCCACTGATTGGACAAATAAATAGCTAGAATGTCTTACATCATATAACTAGGTTAGTAGTCTGGTGATGACCTGGTTCTATGTGATGTATTGTGTTTTTCTCTGATTGAAAATTCAGTGTGATGGGCATATACGGTAGTGTATGTCTTCTTCATTACCAATGGTATTAGTTTCATAGTTTTGCCGGTATAAACATACTGTCAATCCGTCCTACTGCTATTAACCCTAACAAAAGGGTCTACATCTGGTTGCCAAAATCCCAAAATATATTCCGTACTTAGGAGTTGAGGGAGTGGCAGTGTGTTCAAATGTACCCTTTTAAAGATTGATCACCGGAAATATACTCTGGGCAGCATGGCCTATTCTTGATTGTTTTCTGCAACTACTAAAGCCATGGCCGAGAACGTAATAGTGTCCTCTTGTTTTTCGCGGTCCAGTAACACAAACAATCGTGTGTATCAACATCCAATGGTAAATGTCAGCAAGTTGTAGCTTGCAGTTAAGCCAGAGGGTCAAGGCGCCAGCTCCCCATTCAACCACTAACAAGATTACTAGCAGTTAACATTGGCTTAATACGAATGACGACGTAACAAGGTTGTGGGGATTATGAGGTTTCAGCCAGTGAACCGTCAGCAGCAGTAATGCACCAAGAGCTACCCTTGTCAATAGGCCCTTGATTAGCTATCATTTCACGAGGGTAACAAGCGACTTCGTTAAAGCGCTGCAACCCCTATAAGAAGCTGATCATCGCTTCATCCTAGCACACATATCTTATGGGAGCGGATATGAACGAGGCAATAAAAAACCACCACTGCATTTTTCATCTCTTGATGGCTAACTGCCTTTAAATAGGATGAATCTACGCTACGAGATATATATATATATATATATATATATATATATATATATATATATATATATATATATATATATATATATATATATATATGTATATTTATTTATATTTATTTATATATATGTTGTGTTTTGTTATGTTACTTGATATTTTATTTCGAAGTTTTTGGTTGGGAAATGTATCCTTTATCTTTATGTTCAAACTGTGATATTATCCATTTTAACTTACAATCGAGGAACGGGGGAAGTATGACGTAAAATAAACATTGCGTTAGTGTATATTAATGATTTTGCATTATGAATGAATTGCTATATATGACGGCGAATCTAGAATGTCGGTTTAATCAGATATATAAGGTGTCACAAGTTATTGGCGTTTCACTAATTGACAAGAAATCTTACATATCACATAAGATGTAAGTAACGCAATACACAGAGATGATTTTTTGTCTGTGGCATTGGCCAAAAATTATGGAAGAATTATGTCCGTATAAGGTTTTGCATAACATTATTTGTTTAACTAAGGAATAACCCCCACTATGATAAGCACATGCAACACAATAAGCATATGTGCTGTTTCGGACAAATTGCCCAGTGACTTTTTATATGATGGCAAAAAGTACGAAATCAAGTTACAATAGCGCCTCGTCGGTCTCATCACACGGACTTAATGCATCCCATTCACAATCAATTACCAGCTCAATCGACCCGTACAATATCACCTGGGAAATGGTGCGAATTGGTTTATGTTCGACGTGTTGGTTGAGAATTTGTACTTGTAGGCACTCACAATCCACAATATTGCCTTCCTGTGTGGCTGTGGTTAACCACCAGAAGATACGCACATAACGATTTGCGTTTTTTGTTGCATCTGCATTGATGATATGGCATCGCACGCTTCTAGAGTGCTTCAGCAGATTTGGTTTGAGTATGTGGATAACATATGCTTTGCCTGTGGTGGTTATTACACGTTGAAGTAATCCGGTCTGCCGAATGTATAAGCATGTGCGTTGTAGGCTGCATTAATGGTTTTGCTGCTTCACAGAATATTTGTCGATGGAAGGAGATCAATTGTTCCGCCCTATGTGGTCGCAACCAACGTAGCTTCCCAAGTCATTTTAGTCACATAATGTTTCACATTGGTTACGTCGGTCTTGATGGAGAGCAAGTATCGAGGATCAGCTACATTCTATGGTAAGCCTAATCAACAGTTAAATAGCATTAATAATACAAATTACTGGGTATTAGGTGTATCAGTGTAACTCCTTTTGCGAATTAATGATGCTTATTTACCTTTACTACATACCCTCGGCACAACGTGTGTCCCTTACTTATTTACATAATTCATTGAAGGCTAACTTGCATTCACGTCTTTACTTGGAAGATGCTTCCCCCTTATAAAACGGGTGAGACATGCTATTACGGCAATAGCGTAGTCATATTTTAGACACGACAATATATCTAGCAATAAACATTATCAGTCCATAATTCCGTTTGAAAAGAATCCCACTTAAATAATGAACATACCTGTGCTGCATGTATTGCTACTGAACGCAATTGTTAATTACATTACGTATTGCACTCTATAGTATAATACTACAATACCGATAATTGGAAGTCCGAGCGGTGTTGATAAAACAGTCCTTGGCTGGTAAGTTCAATAAACTACGCTGCCAGAACATCATATCGGCGCATGGACATAATTGCAAGAAATGTTGACAATTACCGTTCTTTAACACAGCTATTAATCCATGTATAACAACACTGCCCATTAAAGCCCTTGCGACTTGCGCACAATGGCGTATAAATTAAATATTTTGCATAGCCTATTATGTGATATTTTTATCTCAGACATGCATTCATTTCATTATACTAGCAGGATGTGGTATTTATTGTTCAATCACACAATGCTTGATAGCTATTCGCTAGATAATTTGCTAATTCGGTTTTTAAGGTTCTATAGAATTCAATACCTGGCGCAAGACATTTGATTCGCGATTTAAAAAATGCATATGCTTTATTTCACTGCTACTATCTTCCGAAATATGATATCATTCGCCACAAACAATTGTAAAGAGTTTTTGCTGTCAGCGCCATTCATCGGCTTCCAAAAATATAATAATATTATTGCAAACATTGCCAATCGTTAATGACCTTAAACATACTCAAAACAGCCAACTCTGGCAATTGCGTTTGTGTGTTTTCCATTTACAATATCAGGCCGTCAGTGAGGTTTAAATAACTATGAGGGAAGTGAATATAGATGGTTGGTTGTTATTATAAATGTCTATTAGCTTTAGACTAACGCAAAAGTTGATTTAACTTTCTGTCCGTTCTACCAAGCTATATTTGCAGCCAAGGTAGTAGCCCAAATAAAGCAATCAACAATTGGTGACAAGCAAATTCTCCACAATCATTAGTCATCGATAGGCGAATGATTTTAGGACAAAACCTGTATCTAGAAGTAGAATGGCATGAATTATGGCAGAGAATGTTTCACGGCATTGTATTTCAGGTCTGTAAACATATCTGTAATCTTTTTATGCATCCGTTACTATGAACCCAAACGTAATGATTTGGATTCCACAAACTCTATGACATCCAATCTTCTTCCAACCAAACATATTACGACCATGGTAGAATATGCCAAACAGTTGCAGCATCTGCATATCCTGATAAATACCAGCTAAAGGACCACCGTCATACATCCAGTTTTCTTCTCATTATATACATCGTAAAGCTTTTTCTCACACCAGGCTTTTTCACTGCCTCTAATGTTGCAAGTAGTTAGGCAGTATCCTCAGTTAATGGATATGATGTGATTATTATCGGTTATCACCGTTTGTAGCAATCTGCATTTATTGAGGATAAACGATTGTAGCCATTTGTTCCAGACTCAATAGACTATGTCCACTTCCTACGAGCTAACCCATGAGAAAAGTTTTACATCATCACCGAATGGTACAGCTCTATCTATATCATAAATGTCGCGGACAAATATGACCAATTCCTAGACTGATACCTTAGATAACCCACGTTTTATGTGTATCATTCAAAATCGACTATTTGGCTGTTGACCCCTTAAGGGAAGAACACCCTGGCAGAAAATCATCAGCTAACGCAACAAGCTGCGAGGGCAGTCCACAGAATTAGGATCCTGGCCAGTTGCTGCACCCGTGTTCATCTGCCGCATGTTGCAATCCCTGTACCTGCAGACAACAATCCCCCGACTATGACACACCTGGACAATACAAAGGGGACATGAGTTCTTTGAGGCTCACAGTCGCCTCAATGACGCCACTGCCTGGGATTAAGTCGTCGGTAAGGAAATTTTTACGGCACTCTCCTTTTTTCGCTATGCGCCGCAAAGCTATTGCTCATCATCAACAGCCTCTTCCTGCAGAAAGACAGCTTCAAAACCACATGGATGCACCCTCGATCTTTCCACAGGCACCAGGTAGACTTTATCATTATATGCCTACGGGAATGGCACGACGTCAACATCACCCGTGCAGCCAGGAGAATGACATGCCTTGGACCACGCCCTGCTCAGCAGCAATGTGTCATTTTACAGTGCGCCAACTCATTTAGTGAGTGTAGAAGTCCATCATTATCAAAGATATGCAATGAGTTTATCCATTATTTAATGTTATTCTCTCCTGGGAGCGAAGCTGCCAAAGCATAATAATCACGTTGCGATATCGGCTCGTTGTTGATAGCTACGTAAAACCTCAATATTGCCATTACCACAACCTAATTTATCCCACTCTTGTTCAGGAAAAGTGAAAGTAGACTTAATGATGACATCACTCATTGATGACATCAAATTATGAGAGAAATAATCATTGTCGTTTGCTAGGAGTTAAGTATAGATGAGATGGTATTTTCGGTCGCTGTTTCCACCAAATGAACAGGATTTACTAATTGTCCGGATAGCTAGCGATCTGTTTAAGATACAAAAATATAGTATTGGTTATGCTCGGGCAAAAACCACTCAAATGCAAAACAATTGATATCCTACACAATGAGGTTAACCTTTGCATTCATCTGCACGTTGCTTTATATTTATTGCAGTATGATTCAAAACTGCCGAATTATCCTTTTAGTCGTAATATAAAGGTTACTTGCACATTTTTTATTAATGATAAAAGTAAACAAATAACTGCGTACATCCCAATATTGTAATTTTTTATGCCATGTGCCTTATGTTCGTAGGGATTTTATGTGACGAATACACATTAGAATAAACCACAAGGGTAGCGCTAAGCAACTATCTGCCTCAACCAACTGCTGAACCCACGTATGACAACAGTATTGGTACAGTAATACGTTAGAATAGTTTGTAAGCGTGCCAAACATTGTCATTACCATGAAATGCCTATAACTTTATCATTAATGGCGGCCTTAAATGTGGGGTAAATCTTGAAAATGGCTTTCATGCTGTTAGTCACAAAGACTGTGAGTGAAATAAAACAAATTAATAACAACTTGCACGGGGAGCTCAACAAAACCACTCACCATACTGTCACAAGCACATCAGATGTCGGAGCCAAATAAGATATCTATTGCATCATGAGCAAAGTACTCCCACAAAGTTCATACTTAGATATATAGAATGTACAAAGACAAATGGGGGCATATACTGATAGTAAATAAACATGCATTATAAAAGGATGCTATTGTCGGTACATATGACCATTGTACACAGTCATATATCACCACATGTTAATGTGATCGTACTTTTCTGTCAGGGTTTACCGAGAATATTTCTGACCATTGAGTCTCCATACCAAAGCTAAAGAAGTCATACTTAATAGAATGTCCTAGAGATATTAATGCTCATATAGTGCAAAAAAACGATTCTTACATGTACGCCTATTCTGAATACACCATGCATTTAATCCACGAGCACATCAATTGCTGGTTATGGCTTTGCATTATCGGGCTATTCTCTAGATATGAGAATAACAGTGTAAACAATCACTTTGTGGGAAATGGGTTGAATAAGTAAAGCGTCATAATGGATATGGCTAGAAACGGGTCCACCAGTGCAGACATATCAACCGCGACAAATTTATACGCATTAAGACTATTATGTTAGCCTCGTGTATAGCGCCTACAACCAAACCTTATGTCCAACCTATTACGCAAGCGCGATGGTGCACTCAACACATTAATTTCCCGTTACTATTATGCCTTGAATGGCGGAAGCTCAAAAGAATTACCCGTTTCCATTCATTGGCGAAATATATATTATCATAAAAACAGCACCTACCTGACTTTAGTGGCTATGTATGACACACTGTTGGGTGCTCTGATATATAACATATGCAATTGATTATCGTTCCATTAATATCGAGCGCATGTTTCTTAACTTATTCCCATGAATTCAAAACAAGCAGCGAATATTCTATATCATATATACGCATAAGTAATGCTCCCAGATGATTTAGAATTTGGCAATTATCATTGATACCACTATTACCTTTGCCGCTTAATTTTGAAAGCCTTATATCTCATTTTAAAATAGACCGATTCACTGCTTTTATGTTAAGCAATCTTTGTACATTTCTGGTAGAATATGCAACTTTCAAATTTGTCACCAGAGAAAATACCGTCTGTCCATTTCACCACAAAACTCACAGAACGATAAGCCAGCCGAGAACCAGGATAAAAAGTAATCAACTTACCTTAAACGCTGGAATGAATTGTTAAACGCGGTTTTCACCACAGCTCGCATCTTAAATATATCTCAGCACTCTAGTTGACCTTAATGCGTTCTTGAAAAATGCCACAACTGGTTAACTCAAGTTAATTACCGTTTGAACGATGATGATTGGAATCCAATGTGTGACAAAATAACATTTGCACAAGTGCAGCCAGCAACAGATCCATAATTGCTGTGTCCCGTTTAAAGCACCCTTCTAATGGAACAATTTATTTAGCCAGTGGTATTTAACTACATGTAGTTGTTGTTTTCTTTCAGATGGGTGCTGCATTCAAAGTTCTGCCTATTGCAGAGGCGGTATTTTTAAATGTCATTCCACCAGCAAACACAGAAGTAGCTATTGCGTGCCTAAAGAGCCATTAAAGGTAAGTTTCCTGTAACTGCTGTAATGGGGTTCCAGTTGACTGCAGCATGCTACATGCTAGTGTTTCAAAGTAAACGATTTTTGCTCAATTACAGCTATGCGAAGGTGCAGTCATTTGTGATCATAGTCTAGTTATTTGGCGCTCATAGACGCAGCTATACTAGCTCGATGGGTAGCAAACTGTCTTCGGAAACGGCGGTTTTCTTGTGTATTAAAATAGAGACATTGAATGTAACTAGCTAAATATATGACAATAAATCTGCCTTCTAACGCGGACACGATTATTCATTGAATTTAATATCGCTTGACATTATTAATATGTTTGTGCTACTACATGGAATTTGTTTTCAAAAGCTGTTTTTTATTGTCATGAAATAATTAATTTCCCGACAGACATTAGTTTACGTCGAGATAAATAAAGTCAAAGAAATTTGAGAGAGGCCGTTTGTTATTTCTTCCAAGTAACCATTTTGACCTTAATTTTTGTCACATAAACGCGCAATTTGCTTCGTTTTGGCTCACGGCATAGTCTTTTGGCGCTTATTAATGATGCGATACTAGTTGAAAACTAAGAACTTTGTATTTATTTCATCGTTTTCTTTAGTGTCAGGTTGCAGTTTGAACCATCATTGCCCTGCGGGAGGTTAAATCACTACTGACAAGCATAATATCTTTACTGGAAGGTGCCTTTGACTCAAATAAAATATGTAATATGAGAGAATACACAAATGCAAATCGCAGTATTCTTCGTAAAACAACCTCATACGTGCAACATACCCAATATCGATGACGTCTGATCAACAGCTTAGAACACCACACATAAATTACATCAAAATGAATGGCGGATTCGGCATGACCGAAAGAATTGCGCTACCGTCACCTACAACACACAGAAACTATAGCCATGGCGTTCGTATTCCTTCATTGATAGTGCATATGAATTATGGGATGAAGGTTATTTCCAATTTGCATAAGTTACAGTGTATATTCTAGAAAGAGATTTGTTCATCGCGTAATGCTCAATAATTTATACCTCAGTATAGGACAAGATTTCTCCCATTTAATGTGAATATATTTATGTTTATGAGAATATAGTGTGCGAATGAAAAAGATTGCTATTTTATATACGCGAAGAGGAATGTCTATGGCAATTTGCAACTTGCTTCATGAATACAGCACATTCTGTGGCTTACAGCAGTGATTTATTTACGCTGTCATTAGACATGTCTTCCTTAGGTATGCATGGACCAGCAGATGAGCCACTATCCTCGCCAGCTTACACGTTTAACGTAGTTATTCATTAGGTGGCAAATGCTTCTATCAGCACCGCCATAATCGCCAGGTAATGTTGCAAAATAATACGCTGTTTCTTCCAGATATTGTCAATCCTTGTTCAATGTCCATAAGAATACAAATGGTAGCGAAATGCTTGCCTAAATAGTACGCATGTCTAGTAGGGGATGTTATTTCTGTGTCCAGAAGCCAGCAATAATTACTGCATGGCATTAGTGTAGCTATGCAAAGCTTACATAGCTCTGTCTTCAAGAACAAACCTGATTCAGAGAAATTATCTCCAACAAACATCAGATTAGATTTGTCCACCGTCAATATGATATCATAATCGACTGCTTTATACACCCGCACAAGTAGATATCTATTGTACTAGATATAAACTATATATTGGAACGGGCTTCCGTAGTTTTATGTGATATTTGCCAAACATATGGTTAATAAGCAGGATGCTTGATACAGACTGGTATTCTAACGTGAAACAATAGCTGAATCCATGAGCCGACAGGTAAGAAAGGGTGAATGGTTTCGACAAGAAAGGAAACCGAATGGCCAAACTTGAATGGGTGCAATCGTGACGAAGTCTTACATCCTGACTGATTATCCTCGCTATGACTGTAGAAATACATTTGCTACACGTTAAGCAATAAATATCACTTAATAATCTGAGTGAAAAGATCATATTGAATCGCAGTTTACCAAACCTTACCATATTTGTAGATGTGCGTTACCGCATGAAGTAAACCGCATCCCCTTCGTATCTAATAACAAATATGCATTTTGAAAAGTAAATTTTCGCACAAACCTCTTTTGGGGCATTTGGGTGCATCAAAATATTCATCGAAATTACATATATAAAGCCGAGACACGATATTGAAAAAGCAAGTTTTTAGCTATTAAAACTATGACGCAATCACATGGAATATTCATAGCCATTAAAACTATTTAAATATCGAGAAGTTTAAAATCGAAATTGATCATTCTAGAAGCAATAAATATTTGTGTACTTCTATTCTTTGTTAGTGATGAAAATAAAACTTGTCATTTGAGAGTGAATGCTATAGCCAGGCAAATTAAATTTTGATTGATGTTTAAACTTCATGAATACTCCAGAGACGCATATTCAAAGCAGAATGGTCATGAGAATAGAATACTCGACGCGATTGTTCGTGCTGTGCTTTTTTTATTACTTTTATATTTGTTACTGGGTTTTGTGTCATTCTCCAGCTGCTAAAATGACGGACATAGAACGCCAGGCTACAGAACCAAAATATCGATCGACATTTGTGGTTCCACAATTTTTGGATGATTTGAAATGGACAATTGCCAGTGAAACCTAAGACTTTATTGCATGCGGATATATAATCAATGCCATACATTTATTGATTTACTAAATTATCCACTCTCAAATAGATTTATACCTAGGTGCATTAGCAAGGATAATATTTTTCATTACTAAATGCCCTTAAAGAACGCCCTTGAATAGTGTATATTTTTTCATATAATGTACCTAACAGTAAATAGGCGATAACCGTTGTTTGCGTAGATCTTTTGGCAGGAACTTAACATGGATTCGAGAGATCAATTCATTTCAACTACAAATTGTGATGGTAAACTAAAAGCTATTTATATAACGATTAACGACTAGACATCTAAAATAACTATGTTATGTCCCACTTAGTGCATCGCAGGTACATTCAAAAATCAGATTGTAGTAATACTTAAATTAAAAGGGATTATGACTGAAATTACTTTATATCCTAATGTTGACTTGTGGTTCGCGAATCGAATACCAATTATTTTTGTCTATTGTGTTATGGGCTATGTTTGAACCTTAGGCAATTAAACGGACACAGTTCTAAGAAAAGCAATAAAACAGGTAAATACATTTCCTGTATCTACGGCTTTGTTTGCATCTCTTGTCTAACAAATAATTATCAACACGCATTAACCACCCGAACCCCCACTATACCCTCTTGCACACACACAAAATCCATCACCTACCCACATCCTGCCTCAAGCGTCCGAATAATTGAAAACCCTGACATTAAACAACCAATTACAGAACAAGCTAAGCTAAATTAATGAAAGATTTTAAGCTTCCTTACAACCCTACTCGTTCTAGTAGTTATATCACGCGATTGACTGTTGCGTCATCTCAGATGATTCACTGAATCGATGCGACCCACATTGAGAAACGCATGTTACAAATAAAGACACTTTTCGGCTGCATGGCAGATTGAATTCCCATCCACTTTCATTTGTCATATACAAGCTTAAAGACACGGATGGTGTTAATCATGGTGAGTAGTTAGGTGACTAGATAAACGTGCTTGTCACTTGCAGCGCGATGCCCAATTAACAATACCATAGGCTCATACTACGGTGCGGTCTGGTGATGATTTTAAGGCGAAACAGTATTAAACTTCGGTTTCTGACAAACGAGGCTCTGCCCGTTTTTGTTTAATTCAATCCACAGTATGGCGTTTAATAATACGCGCGAGTGTACTTAGGATAGCAGAAAAATATTGATGTCAAATCATAAAATTCCACTCGCTGAACCAAACTAGAAAACAATGCAGTAAGGAAAAATATTTCGCCCGGCATCATGGCTTAAAACATCAAAAGGCTGAACATATTGGTGTACAATATAAGAAGGTAATCTTTGCATGCAAAAGTAAAATGTGACTAACCAATACGATAATTTATATGACATGGAAACAGCCCATACTCAACCCTTATTTCGTGGTGGACGTTTCGGCATCGCAGCATGGCCAATAGACTGGTGCTAATGCAGCTTTGGCCGATTTTCAAGCTTTAAAATCTAAATACATATTAGCGTACAATAACCCAAAGAGATACAATGATGCAACGTCGCCGATTTGCTGACTTATTTATCGCTATCATCTAATGAAGCTCAGCAACCTTTAATTTTCCTTTAATTATTGCATATTGCTTTCTTAATATAATGTCATCCTTAATACATCTTTGTATAGTCGCTTAAACAATGGCGTCCGCTAAGACCAGCCATAGTTTAATCCGTTAACAATGGCAAATTACAATCATGATTCCAACAGCGCGAGACTAATGAAAATGTATTCAACTGGCAATGTTTTCATACATACTAGCTCAGCTTCTGTCTGTGGTTCGATACTGTTAGAAGGTTTAGGGTTTCATCCATTTTTATAAACACCATACTCTGAACTGCTGTCAGTTGGGTTTTCATTTTCATCGTGCTTATGCTGCCAAGAAGAATTTTAAGTTAATTCTTGGGCCATTGTCATTAAGCAGATTGGCCCATTAGGTTTCAAGTGGATATAGTGAAGGATATTGTCCCGTTCCCAAGTTGCAAGTTCATTGAGTTGTTTAGGTATTTAATGTTTTGTCCCAAATATTGTGTCGAACATTATGCTATCATTTCTATGCTGATTCGTTGAACAAGACACTTAAAAGGTAATATTTAACTTGTAGTCTATGTGTTGTCAAATATGAAGGAGATAAGCAGTGACGCAAATGTTCCTAGTAACATCGATCTTTATGAATGGATAATCGAAAACCAGATGTCAAAAACCTCTGTTAACAGCTGATGAAATGTAACATCAATCAGTCAGCATTAGCGATGCTGCGATATTGCAAAAAAGTATGAACAAGGCATTGTCATTCATCAATCCGACCAAAAAATTCTGATCTAATAAAAAAGTACGCGTTCGGTAACAAATATAGATTCGAACCACTCATGTCAAAACCCCCCCCCCAATCCCCCGTACCACCCCCCTTCCCCCCCCCCACATACACACACAAACGGGA
>CM067343.1:55449944-55452444 GCA_034190875.2 Urechis unicinctus | reverse complement strand
GAACCAATAAAGACAAAAGCACTTCTACTTAAATATCGCTATGCTACAAGTTGTAAACACTGAGTTGATCGTTGTTGAGTCATGCGAATGGAGCTCTGTATGACCAATACCATTACAGGGCAGGACTCAACAGCTCCAGGGTATGTGGAAGGACGCTCACGTAACAAATGAACATGGGGCCATATTGTCTTCCTCTGGAAGTGCCGGCGTCTCATCATTGATACTGCATTGATCAACTTATATACGCATTGCTTCCTTGATCGACCGCGTTGACATATTTAATAATTTATTCTGGGATTCTCTTTGTAGATTGAGATACATATACCCCTCATAACATACGAATGACAGCACACCGGATATTATTCCGGTGTATTTAAAGGCACCGCAAAGGTTTGTAAGACGGCAATAACCTCCGTTCTTTTCGTCATAATGATATACAGTTGATCGTCCAGGCAAGCCGAAAATGTTTCGTATATCTTTCCAATAGATCTTCATTCACAAATAGAGCATATATTTATCGAAATCTTCTCGGTGTTTGGAGCAAGCAGTCCCAAAATAAACACAGTTTGCCACAACCTTGTCATTGTGTGTTAATGAAAGCCAAACCTGGTTATGCTATATGTTATAAATCTCTCACATATATGTGCCACGTAACCAGCTTTATTGCCGGAACTTCTTTTGACTTTAGATATTTACGTGAATGCTACTACATCGTTCTCTTCCACTGCAAAGGGTGATGAAGTACATTCATTCTTCCTATATATGATCCCAGTAAAATCAAAGAAAGCGGTGACAGCGAACTCATATTTGTACAGATTTAAAAACATCGCTTTGGAAATTCGATGGCACGCCAAGTCTATTTAGAATAGCTTGAACAGTGTTAGGTGAACATCCTAACCAGTAGGCCATTTTGGGAACGGAGTTTTGGAGTTTTCAGATAATCAATCACATTCTGGTTCTTGTGTTTCTTACGTGAATTAGCTGAGGAAGCTTCAATTTGCTCATGGCAATCTTGCGATTTGAAGAGAAGACATCTTAATCGTTCTTGGACGTAGAATTATTAATATTTATTTCACGGATAATTGAACATTATGGAAGGTAAATTCATGCCATAACCAGCAATACTATTTCACACATCACCTAAAACGTCAACCCTCTGCGCATATCTTGTAGCCAAAGCTGCGAGCTTCCCCCTGTTTGCCCTTTTAACCGTAGGGGTTATATACATATTTATAAATATATATATTCATTATATATATATATATATATACATATATATATAAATATCTACATATATATAAATATATATATATATATATATATATATATATATACATATATATATTAGTGTATATAGATACACATATGTGTATATATATATAAATATTTATACACATATATATAAATATTTATATATATATACATATATATATATGTATATATATAAACATGTGTATATATATATATATATCCTGCTGATTTAGGTGATAAGTAATTTTTAGTTATACGCGTGTCCCCTTGTTGACCGAGGTGCAATCTCCGGTACACAGGATGAGATACAACTAGTGCATGTCATATAGCTATAAGCAATAGAATTTGTCATACAAACCAACGTGCAAAGGCATTCCTCAGACAATTATGGACCATCGACCCCCGATGACGGGTATAAACATCATATTTTTTAACCCACTGGACTATCTTTAATTGATCGGCCTAGGCATGTGGTTGCTCTGACAAGGGTTGTGTGCAACTGGCGATGCAGGGCTGTAGCCACGGGTGGTAATTTGTCGAGTTTGGACGCTTGATTAAATTCATTAGCGCTAACCTACAAACTCAACAGCGCCCAACAAATAACGTAAATGAGCGCTCGGGGCTATTCGGGTCAATATTGCATATCATGTCATCATATATGGATGACGTCTAATGAAACCTTTGTGTACTGTTAGTGTTGGCAGTGAAGGGGTAGCTTAGCGTATACGCAGTGGTGCAGCTGTGCTCTTGGTTATATTATAAGACGTTACATCACTCCATGGCAATGTAATCCTAGTTTGGGCGTCATCACAGTTAGCAGTCGACTGTAATGCTACGTTTCTAATTTAATGATTGAGCACACGGCGAAAGCTCTGCGAATTTGGTCGCCGGAGTATACTTGTGGTTAATATGATATAAACTGACTAATCGTAGTCACTATTCAAAGATTACACGTAATACCTGTAAGTATCCAGAAGTGAGAACAGGGCCAAAAGAGGCAATTGATGAACGCTAGGCAGTCCGACACTATACAATTATGCGAAAACAATTTGTGACGTGACACCGAAAAGCAGTTAGCAAACGGACCGCCGTATTTCAATTTATGCCAATTCATGGATCTGCCTAAAAAATGATTCACATCAATCTTTAGATTGTCAAATAGGACAGGAATATGCAGCATCTCTATCATGAATAGCATTGCTGTAAAGACCATTGAGGTAAATTGGTGCGACAGCCTTCTATGTAAACA
>CM067343.1:55432444-55444944 GCA_034190875.2 Urechis unicinctus | reverse complement strand
AGTCCACATTTGCGTAATTATTTAGATTTAAAGTGGCGCTGCACCTTAAAAAACTCATACGGATGCTACCTTAAAGGTATTTAGGCGACCTATCGGTATAGGAAATGTGTAGATTATATGATTATGATAATTTGCGGATATTAGGAAACATTTAAGTGTAAGAGCATCTGTTGTTGCTGCTTCGTGGTGCGAAATCTTTAACCTATATACTCCATATTCAGCCTTCTTTGATAATAGAACGCGTCGGTTGGATTTATCACTATTTGATGAACAGAGCTACCGCACTTATCCGTTAATCACGCGCCTTTGAAACTGTAAGAGATAACGTAACTTGCCCAACAATGGTCACTCTTCATCTCTACAAAGCAAAACGATATTTCAAAACAGCTCTGACTCAACGACAAGACTAAACCAAAAAGAATATATACCTTAATCGTGTATTGCAAATGTGGTAATTGTTTCCGCCAAATGTCTGAAAACTGTACGCAAAACTTAATAACCTTGAAAATCATATAGATTTTCTGCCACGTAAATATGTATGTAAATAAACTCTACAGAATCCCCATGACATTTAATTGAAGCCCCTACAGATTGACACCGATTTATACTGCAGTTCCAGTTAGATCCCTCTCATGTTTAAACGGTTAATAGCAGTAACCGAGAGATTCGATCTAGCTGTATTGAGTACTTACTGCCGAGTAAGAAACATTGTAGAAACTTGCGCGACAATCGTATGCCTGATATGTTGAGAATGCTTCGAATGTGTATTGCATGTGGAGGTGCAATGCAATATGTGTTAAGGGTTGATGACGTGTTAGCTACTGCAGTTCGATAAGCCACACTTGAACTGACAAATTTCTACCAAGATATCTAACTGATTTCCGCTAGGCACGGACATTGGCGTCTAAGCTTGGTATTCTTAGCCTGAAGATGTTGAAAAGAGTATCATAACGTTTGATGCACCTATTTAAATGGTAGTCCTAATGGTCAAGCAGTTAACGAGAACCCCCGGCACAGAGAAAGCAAACATAACAGCGATCAGTTTTCCACTTCTGACACATTGCGATGAATGAGGCTCTTTTCGTTCAAGCTTTACTGTCATGATTGTTCGTATAGTTCGTGGACGAACTAGGCAAATACACCTACACTTCAGGCTACACTGATCAGCAAACACAGTGCACATGGTCAATATAGTCAATAACTGAGGCTTGACTCAGCAGCAACACTTTTCATCATGTTCCACTACCCACTATTTTGTGATTGATGATGACAAGTACCATAGTATGACGGGACGCTTGTAAAATCGCTTTTATTTAATAGCGCGAGTTCTTAGGTTTTTTCTCTGCGGAATTTAGTTTTCGATTTTTAATCAGGTAGTGCGAGCTGTATTAACTGCATGAGTTAGGTTCCGTGGAAGTGTCTTGTGTACCCGCTGTCTTAGCAGCTGCACAAACATGCACTTTCGATTCATTGATTTATTTGTTCAATTCTGAAGCCGATTACTGCTGCATTGAGTCGTGAGGGATTATTATGTTATAAGCATTAAATTCTCTCAACCTCTCGTAAGCTGATGGAAGTCCGGATGAATAGTAAAGCGTGTATCCGTATAGGTCATTGGCTAGTCAGTATCGACTTCATTCATAGTCACGCATCGATTCGTAAATATATTCGAAAATATAGAAAACGATGCATATTTTTGTTTTAATAACTGAGGAAAATCATATCATGCTCTTAAATAAGGATTTTAAAATGCTTATGTGACTTTCAAAATCATCAAGCATGCATATTTAAGCACCTATTCTCAGCTTGCAGTCGTCATAACCAGGAGCACTTACGGTAAGCAAAATTCTATTACACAAAACATAATCCAGTAAAATCTACACCAACCGCTGTATTATCTTGGCAAAAAGATGCAACAATAGTTTCCCTAAGAATACAGAAACTGTTTTTCTAATATGCTTGAATCATTGCCATATGGTTTTTCTCTTGACATGGCATGCGCTTAACAATACAATGACACTTCGGTTAACTTTGGCAGAGCAACCATGGTCGATAAGAAAAGCTGTCTAATGCGCATTTTCGCACTTCGATGCTTTCATAAATGAGGGAAGAGTCGTTGGCTCAATATTAATATTATCATGTGCTGTTCCTATGCATGTCCTAAGTGTGTCTCTATGGACTATAGATTAAGCTATCCTATGAGGTGTTAGGGGTACACTACCAGTACTAATTGTGATATTGTGGAGCAGTAATATCATATATGATTCATTCACGCACGTGTCAGTATGGCTGTTAAATGGTTAGAACAAATATGACAATCTCTTAGGGCACATGCGTATTTAAAAGAGTAGTGTTATTGGCACATCATTTTCGCCGAATACTGACTTACTCCAACTACAGCAGCATGCATCATCTTAACTTTACAATGTTTTACAAGAGGGCTGCGCATGTTAATTTTTTTCTTTTGCATATTCTCGTCCTCACAGATGGTGTTTGTTGCAAACGGGTTAGAACATATCAAGGAGTATGCTCTCAAAATATGATGTAGCTATGTGTGAACCTGTTGATTTCTAATTCAAATTATCGGTCCTGTCGTTTATGAGTTATCTTGCACCGCTGGTATAATGTAGCTATATTTGAAGAAGATGACAAAAGTGCACAACCTGCTACATTCAATTTGTTGCACAAATGTACATTTCGGATTCATTTCATTGACCAATATGCGTATGTTACAGCTGTTTATATGCTTATATTATTCCGCGTTTGAGCTGCCGTTCCGGAGAAAAAATATTGGTTGATTAAACACAAATTAACAATACCTTGGCTAGAGTACTTGTAGTAAGGAGCTGTTTTGTCAAGGAATGACGACCTTTGGAAATTTACTACCGCCTTTTTAATGTAATAGCTGTACAGCTAAGGTTAATCTTTATTTTCTAACTCAAGTTAAATGTATGCATACTGGCATTAAACATATCTTGTAGTCCTGTACTATATTGTAACAATTTATTCATTATTTTAATGTTAGTTGCAGTAACATTTCATGGTGCTGTGATGGACAGCAGCAAAGGTTGGGGAATGCTATTGGCTTGATATTCAAAATAACATATATGGAATGTTCTCGCTTTGTTATACAGCTGCATCAAGCAAATAACTATCTTTTTGGATAAACAGATTGTGAGTGCTCCAATGTGTCTTCCAAAGGCGACTGACACATACAATTGTTATTTTGTATTAAAGTTGAGTCTGAACACGTAAAGTGTTTATTCATGGTACGCTGTCGTTTATATACAGATATATTAGGTATATAACATCTTCTGAATACTTCAAACGCACGGGTCGTCGTTGTCAGATTATAGCCCGCTCAGCGTTTCTTTTATTTTGCGTGCCAACTAAACCCAATACACAGCAAAGAATTATTTTGTTTCATCATAGGCTCTTATTTTATACAAGAAACAACGAGTAAAATTTCACACGCTTTTTGTGTATTGCTCTCATTGTCAATGCCATCGTAGAGTGTCCTGATCGTATAGTGTCCGTCTAGCGTGTAACCAGGTACGACACCTACTTCTAAGCCTAACCAAAGGCTATTGAAAGAAGTTGTGAACATCGCGTATAAGGACCTTTTTATTGAAGCCATAAGAGGCCTCTCTAAAACACAGAAGCAAAAGAACACTAGCTCTCAAACTTGGTCTGACAATCTATGTGTCATCAGAACAGTTCTCATTTCCTGGGTGAGCAAATGCGTTTCTCGATATGATTCACCGCATTGTGAAATTCACTACGATATACTTCTCTAGGTAAAGACCATGGCTCAGTAAGGCAATGTAGGATGCCAAACATCCCGATAGTAATATCAAATATTGTTTAATTGTGATACACATGTACGTGCTAGGGCGAGTGATGTACATATCAGAGAGTCGGATAATGGACCAAAACTATTCATGCAGAGGTGCAGTCTGCACCATGCGCCAGAATTATCAAATCAGTTGAAATTACATCAGGATACTCAGAGAAAATATCTTGACGGCGTTACTAGACAGGTTATTTGTCATCTGAGTGGTTGCTAACATAAAGCGTCAATTACACCTCACACAAGGACAACGCCACATCCGATGACACATATCCGCATGCAAAGATAATGGACTGAAATTGCAATGAGCATATTTCAAAGTAATCAAAGTGCTGGGAGGAATTTAGTTACGTAAACGTTTGTATCATATCACCATAACCATTTGCGTCCCACAATTATCACTTCAGTTGGAAGTAAGTGCTCCGTCATAACCTATCTTAACAGTGCCAGTCGGCAGTTATGTGGTCCTACGATTGGCTTGTCATCTTTCAGAATGCAATTCAGTGTTTCCAAAGCCGCATTGCCACTTACGAATACAATTGACTGATATCAAGATCTTTGTTGTCTCAAAAACATTGATTGGACCGAGTTCAACCGGTATTGCATCATCAATATGTCGAAATGACCAATCTATGAGCACAAATGAAGCAGATTGCACGTTGGCGTGACACACTTGTTACTTGGATGAAGTAAAATATCAAGCCACTCACTTTTTTTATGTAGTCGCCAATAATGCTTGACAGCATATAATCTGATGCGATTGTGGAAAAGCAGGAACAACTTCCAGTAAATGGTTCATAACACACCCTCTCAGCCATATTAATTATGCGTTTAGCTATGCATGAGAATGAATCTGACTAATTGTGTTAGTGGAATTCATATGAATGCTGTGTACTACTTATAAATGGCCGGCCTGATTTTGTACCATTAAAATCTATAGTTTATTGCTTTCTATTCCTTATGATCAAACTGACTATTCAGGAATTGTTCAGCACCATGCTCTCAGCTCGCATGCAAAAGTAAGATGTAAACAGTCCAGCAAGTTATTAACCAGCTGTAAATGCTTAACAATACCGATGCCACACAGATGCCATATAGCGGCAGATACAAGTGTATGCAACAGAATGGCTTTTCAACCAATTTAACATGTATCTGTCCTGCTACAGGCAACAATTTAAATGCCACAGTCTCCTGAAACAATAACAATAGCTTGTAGTTTACTACATCTTTGTAACAATGATACTTTGAAAGACCTGCTTCCCCGTGGCTCAGATGATCGTTTTTGCCAAGTGGGAGCCGCCACTTAAAGAGAGCGGTCAGATCATCACAATGATCCTCATCCATCAATGTCTCGTTAATGTAAGTGACATCTGGACCCTTCTGTTACCATTACAATAACATACTTTAAAGTTGAATCCGGTAATCTGTTATGAGAACTTTGCATGTGAACTATCTCAGCTTTGTTGTTCTAATGTTTCATACTTGGATTTATCTTTCAATATGAATGAGAAACGACACTGCGACGTACATAGTACGTCATCTGATCTTAATAAATCCACCTCACACGACACGCCTTAGGACAAAGCTGCATAGGCGTAATAACGCTGCGTTGAATCTGCGCAAGCCTCTAATTTTCACTTGGCGTTTTGACCGCAACAAAATGACTGTTGGCAATTATCATGTGCAGCGTGAAAGATTAAATTAATTCAGGATTGATGGTGAGCCCTATGTGCTACTCAAAGGCCACAGGGTTATTGTGAAAAACGAGATTGGATTCATTGAGCTCCCCTGAAAACATCTGGCTGCACTAATCGGCAAGCGCGATACTCATCATGTATTTAGTCAGTGAAACGCTGATTTCTATACACTAAAGTCAATATTGTGATTGAAATAGTCACTGTAATGGCAAGCGCCTAGCTTGCTACTATGCGTTGTAAAAGACCTGTGACGTGCAAAAATTGGTGTTAGGATGAATATGACACATTGCGTTGCGCGAGGTAGAGCGTATAACTAGCGAATGAAAAAGCTATCCCCAAACGGGTATTTCGTCAAATTACCCACAAACATCCCGGTATAAAGCTCAATAAAGCCTTTTATCGGCTTAGGCTGATTGGATGCTCTCTGGAATTATTTTCCACGGTCGTGGAATGGATGATTGTATTGATCGACAATCATTAATCTGAACGACTTAGTAGTTTATACAGGCGAAACTCTTTTTATTGCACTTATCTACGTAGCGCTTAACTCCTGAAGTCAGGCTAACGAGAGCTGGCCAGCATCCCTAGCCCACTAATGCTCGTAATATCATTACTGTCCTCAAAGTGTGATTAACATTAACGTGTGACACTTAAGCTTTCTACAGATTTGTTGACATTCAAACGGTTAGAATTACAAAACGCCGAATCCATCGTCGGCCAAGTAGAGGGGCTGCAATTATTGCGCTTGCCACTGATTGCAACAATAAACAGTTGGAATGTTTTACATCATACAACTAGGTAAAAACCTGCCTAAAACCACTTCTACCTCGTTTTCGAAAAATAGCCCAACCTTAGTTTAAGACGGATTTCATCATTCACCTGTGCACCAATAAGCCGTGTTGGTAAGTAAGAAGTAAAAAGAAACACACAATAACAGAACAATAATAATATATAAGCCTTACCCAAGGGAGAGATATTAATTGGTGACAACCTCGCCAAGCGACACCACCCAATATGTGTGACGATGATGTAGCTGCTCTTGTTGTTGACAACAGATCCTGCTTGAGTGTGTGCATACAAATGTGAATGGTGTTACATTCTCATCGCTCACCCCGGAACGGTGCACACACCGTGCTGGCTCTCTTTGCACTGGAGTGACTGTTGTAATTGTCAACTCGATAGACAGTGACGAGCAACGTGATGCTGCCTCCGACGTACCTGCCGTCCCATCTCCTGCACTTGCTCTGGTTCGGTCCTGTTCGTCCGGCTTGCTGTTGTGTCGGCCTGGTGCGACAGAACTTTTTGCCGGATTTCTCGTCCGGCGTGCTGCTGTTCCATGTGTGTCGGCCAGGTGTGTCAGTATTTTTTGTCAGACTTCGCGTCCATATATAGGTTTTCCCTAGCCAGACAACCCACCTACTTATGTTTTCTTGTCCTAAATGCACAAGATTGCCCGACTCCTATTCATCTACTTTTTATGTTGGTGGGTTATCAAATAATATGTGTTTGATCAGATAGTGTCTGTTTAATTTAGGACAGGATATTTAATGTTTATTTTATAATAGACTGTTTTATAATTATTCTATGAAATTGCTGTGTTTGGATAATGGAGAGATTGTCATTCCCCAATTGGCTAAGACTCATGCTAATGACAATCTTGCTTCCTAACGTAAATCTAGAGGCACAAATACTCTTCCTGAAATTTTCAGTAAGCAACCAAGCAAATCTCCCCCTGAAAAGCCTGGTCCATTCGATTCCAGAGAGCCACCCCCCTCCGCCCGTGAACCCTTTTCCTTATTCACTGATTCTAAAATGCATGACCCCAAAATGTCCTCTGAGCCTTAAGATCTCATGCACAAAAAAACCCCGAGCTTGATATCAGTGACAATAATGAGTCTGAATGCGAGACTGAATCAGAAAACGGCCTCATGAAAGATCAAAGAATGGAAGCAATTTTTGCCCACAAATGCGTGGCCCATTTTGCAAAGGACATTTATTTGTGCGACGGTGGAGATTCCACCAAAGTATTAGCTTGGCTGCGCGCTGTGCATATTACCCCTTATCATAAATCAGTGGCTTAATTTACTGCAATAGGACGGTTGCATATGTGACTGTAGAAGATCACAAACCAGTATTATGCTATTCAACCGATTTAACTAACACAGTTTGAACTAACATATCGACATAGTTGAACTCAGCTTTACGCTATTGCAACACTTGTAGAGCTCCTCTTGCGCTCCGCATGCGTAGCATTTTTAATTTTGGAGAGATGCTGGGCGAGGTTCATACAGCATTTGATCCAAAAACCCATAATGATATAAACATAAATCGTTATGATATTAATACACTACAACTATTAATTGTAAATGGAGTTATGAATTGCTATAACTCGGCTCGGTTTTCTCTGCGTTGTGAGATGGGTGTACGAACCATCTTGGGACAGGAGATAGCTAGAGTTGAGGGAGGCATGGTAATATCATCAAAGGAAAATATTTATGAAATCTTTGGGTACGCTAATATCTATGTAACAATTGAATATTATTCTCACTTACAAGTAATGCGAATTATTTAAGTTAAAAATGCACTTCTTTCCGCTCTTTGCGCCCCATTTTTTAACGAAAACGATCCTGTAAGGATGAGAATCAATACTTTCCCTATTTGTAATGCTAAATGTGCTCGTATTGTGCAACCGGTATTTTGCCACTGAGGAACTATTTTTTCCTGGGCAGTGTGATAGCATAAATAAACAGGCTACCTGGTGTTAGATACGATCGAACTCAACAACCATGTTTCCATGGTTTGGTAAAAGAAGGAATGTCATATCACCCCATACAATCGCGTGCCGCCCCCAGAAAGAATTGTTACGAATGATATTAACAGATTTATTCTAGTTTTGAAGAGTTAACAATTCCCTCTTATAAAGGAAAATGGACTCCTCCCCCTTCCTTTGATCGTCAGTTATTGATAACATTCGGGCAAAAAATTGAAATTCATCATGTTTCCTGGTGCATTCAGTTCTTTGTAGTCATTGTTTTACTTATCTCCCTGTCCACCCGTATTCATAAAATGCTAAAAGCATTTAAATGTTCTCCCAGGTCCAAAAGTTCTAAAGTCTCCGTAATAACTGATAATAAATGATCAAGTTAATTCGAGAATGAACCATTCTCAAGCAAGTACAAAACATGTTAGTGTTATTGGTGAATAATTGATTGATGAATTGTAATAATGGACAATTGGTTCGATTGTATTCTGATTATTGATAAACTGTAATGATTTATAATTTTATTTAATTGTAACATTGTAACGTTTATATTGGGCATATGAATTATTGATGAATTTCATGCATGTATTCATTTGATATTGTATTTTATGTTTTATTTGTATTCAGGGATTTGAACTAGTTTGTGATATTAGTGGAAATACTTTCATTCTCCTTGCCATGGGAGGAATTTGACGATCCTGTCCTGATTTGCTGATGTGATTTTGTATTTTATTGGTTTGAAGTAATTTATTTATTTATTTATTTATGAAGGGTGTTTTGATAAAGATGAAGTAACTATTGCGTGCCAAAAAAGCCATTAAAGGGTAGTTTCCTGTAACTGCTGCAATGAGGTTCCAGTTTGGCAGCAGCATTATCCAATATTTACTAACGGAGAACAGATTCGTTAGTATCATAAAATGCACAAATAGTCATGATGCTGGACGGAAAAATTTGGCATGCCTGAACTATGCGAAGTGGTTCTAGGCATTGACACAAATATCACTACCTTCATTGGTCACATCATTTTACATACATAGCCATAATACAATGATGACGGTATAGCACGACTTTTTACCATCCCACTTTTGCGGCTTAACATAAAACAAAGTCAATACAAAAAAAAAACTTAATATGTTAGTGTTTCAAAGTAAACGATTTTGCCTGAACCGCAGCTATGCGAAGATGCAGGCATTTGTGATAATAGTCTAGTTATTTGGTGCAGCAATACTAGCTTTACTCAGTGACATCGGTTGCCAAGGTAGCAAATTGTCTTCGGAAACGGAAATTTTCTTGTGGATTAGAATAGCGACATTAAATGTAACTAGCCAATCATATGACAATAGATCTGCCTGCTAACACAGTCGAAAAATCTCCTCCGGATAAGCTTACGGGACACGATTTTCAAATGAATTTAATATCGCAATTTCAATACGTTTGTGCCAATACATAGTTTGTTTTCAAAAGCTTTCTCATTGCCATGAAATGATTTTTCAACAGACATTAGTTTATGTCGAGATAAATAAAGTCCAAGTAGTTTGAGTGAGGCTATTTTTTATGTTATTTCTTCCAAATTACCATTTTTACCTTAATTTCTGTCACACTTACGCGCAATTTGCTTCGTTTTTGCTCACGGCTTAGTTCTTTGGCGCTTATTAATGATGCAATACTACCATAACCATGTGCCGAGATTACTTTAAAACAATGTACTTAATAATTTTATTCCTACGTCTTCCTAAGTGTCAAGTTGTAGTTCAAAACGGCGAACTACTTGTGAAAGGATAAATAGATGCGTAATATAACTAACAAATCATATGACAATAAACCCTTCTAACGCCGTCAAGATATATTCTCGGACAATGCTCACAAATTAGCAATTGATAGTTCCCGGACATATTTGTAGATTCCTAGTGTCAAAACGTAACACATGAATTTACACATGACGTAGTGTCATATGGCGTCATTCTGCCCCATATAGATGCCGAACACAACAAAATATATAAGCCAGCCTTTCCATGTTCGGTGGTGGGGGGGGGGGTGCAATTTACAGCAAAAAAATGAAGCCGTGAGTTGACAGAATCATCATAAGGTGGGAACATTTGTAAGACTGTAAAAATGCTCCGACTTTACATTACCACTTATGCTCGTGGTTTGTTCGTTAAATGTTCGTGAAGGCGGAGCACCGCGCGAATAATTCCAACCACTGACTTCTCAACCTAACCAATATCAACCTATTATTTAGCAAGTCGATCCTTCCAACCATGATTTCATTGCCCTGCGGGAGGTTTGATCACTACTGACCAGCATAAAATCATTACTGGAAGCTGCATTTGACCCAAATACAATATGTAATATGAGAGATAACTCCAATGAAAATCGCAGTATTTGTCGTAAAACAACCTCACATGTGCAATATATTCAATATCGATAAAATTGATCAATAGCTTAGAGCACCATACAAAATTACATAAAAAATGAAAGACCGATTCGGCATGACCGAAAGAGTTGCTTTATTTTCACCTACAAAACACAGAAACTTTAGCCATTGCATTCATATTCCTTAATTGATAGCGCATATGAATTATGGGATGAAGGTAATTTTCCATTTTCATAAGTTACAGTGAATATTCTAGGAAGAGATTTGTTCATGGCGTAATGCTCGATAATTTACACCTTATTATAGGGTAAGATTACTACCAGTAAATTTGAATATATTGATGTTTATGAGAATATTGAGTGCGAATGAAAAAGATTGCTATTTCATATACGCCATGAGGAATGTCTATGGAATTTGCAACTTGCTTTATGAATATAGCACATTCTTTGGCTTACAGCAGCGATTTAACACGCTGTCATTAGGCATATCTCCATCAGGTATGCATGGACCATAAGATGAGCCACTATCCTCACCAGCTTACACGTTTAACGTCTATAACGTAGTTATTCATTGTTAGGCAATTGCTTCTATCTGCACCTCTAGGATCCACAGATAATGTTGCAAAACAAGACGCACGTTTCTTCAAGATATTGTGAATCCGTGTTTACTGTCCATACGAATACAAATGGTTGTAAAGTCTTTGCCTGAATAGTACGCATATTTGCTCTAGTAGGGGTTGTTAATTCTTTGTCCAGAAGTCAGCAATAATCACTGCATGGCATGAATTTAAGCTATGCAAAACTTGCATAGATCTGTGTTTAAAAACGGACGTGACCTTTCAAGGATTCAGAGGAATAATAACAAAGGGCCGTGGTCTCCAACAAACATCTGATTAGATTTGTCCCCCGTCATGAGGTAAACAACACCGAATTCTCCTCCGTATTTAATAACACATATGTATTATGAGAACGATATAAATTCTTGCACGAACCTCTTTTGGGGCATTTGGATGCATCGAAAAATTCATCAACATTTTATATATAGAGCCGAGACACGCTATTGAAATGGCAAGCTTATAGCGATTAAAACTTGGTTCGCAATCACATGAAATATTTCGTAGGCATTGGAGCCAAAACAAAAACATAATCAAACATCCAGTGGCTTAAGAACGAAATCGATCATTCTAGAGGCAAAATGTGTTTGCGCTACTTAATGCCCTTAAAGGATGCCCTGAATAGTTCATATTTTTTTAAATAACGTACCTTAACAGCAAATAGGCGATGGCGGGAGATGCCATCGAGACAGATAGGATATAACAAAATGCGTCTGGTTTGATCCTGATATATCTTTTTTACAATTGTATGTATCGATTAAGTACTGCCATCATGCATAGATAATTACTGTGCGATTGCTTATTGACTATGGTTGGTGCGATTTGAGCTGCTAACTCGATGTACCAATGATGGGCGCCATTAATTAATCCCCCACGCCTTTGTGTTTGTTTACTAATCTGAACAAATAACTTGAATAATGCTAGAATTACTGATGTAAGAAATTTTGTATCAGTTTATTACTTTAGAAATCACGCAAACGCCAATAAGCAAACAAATTTACGTCAGTGCTGTCCATAAAATATTACCAAGCGCATACATTCACGTTACGAATTACTGACGTACGTGTGGGGTCCAGTACATTTGATTACATGATTTGGACTGAGATAACTGTCGTTTGCGTACAGCTTTTAGTTGGAACTTGACATGGATTCGAGATATAGTCAATTCATATACAATTAATAATTGTGTTGGTACACTAAAAGCT
>CM067343.1:55369944-55427444 GCA_034190875.2 Urechis unicinctus | reverse complement strand
ATGTATGTATGTGTATGTATGTATGTGTATGTATGTATGTATGTATGTATGTATGTATGTATGTATGTATGTATGTATGTATGTATGTATGTATGTATGTATGTATGTATGTATGTATGTATGTATGTATGTATGTATGTATGTATGTATGTATGTATGTATGTATGTATGTATGTATGTATGTATGTATGTATGTATGTATGTATGTATGTATGTATGTATGTATGTATGTATGTATGTATGTATGTATGTATGTATGTATGTATGTATGTATGTATGTATATATGTAAGTTTTCGTATCATTACTATATATATTTTATAGTCGTGCCTGAAATGCTCAGGTGCAATATAGCCGCAAATGATAGTGGATGCCGGTCATCCTGTAATAACTAGGGTCGTACGTTTTGGATTTTTTCCCTATTATATATGAGAAGCATCCATCAGTATTAAGACCTTACCAAACCTTGATGATGTCGTCAGAGTGCTGGCTCTTCGCGTACGGCTGCGTGGATTGTCGCATGCACTCCAGATAGAAGCATTTGGGCATTTACACTGCCTTGTACTTCTACTCTATAGCTATGCCATGTCAGGGCCGGTAAGCCTCGATGCAATCGATCTTCGTGCAGTTCATGAATTGACAATTGGGTCCTGCAAAGTGTTTGGTATACAACAGAGGAACCATTAAAATACAACACATGGAACGATAAGACAAAATCAGAAATTAAAATTATGCTTAGAATATTTGAGATACAGTACTCGACCAGTCAGACGGGTTAGTTTTAAATTGACTGAGCATGCTCTGTACTCCCGGTGCATTTGCAAGATTCTCACATTCTTACATTGTCGAATGAGTTATTACCGTTACCATTTATGTGTACCTGGTGAGATGACTGCTGTAATTTGGTTAAAGTATTACCTACACCATAATTCACCATTGCCTGGCATTGTTGCACAAACTGCGTCTGCTTTCATAACTGGATGTAATATCGGTACTTCAAGGTGTCATATCTGTACACTCAATCAATAATAACATTAAACAAAGGCCTCAGTAAAGGCAGGAGTCACAGATCAGTCTGAAAGTCATGGATATAATATTTATCCGTAGCAGAAAATTTGTTCGTGATATATTTATCACAACGGAATTTTGAATGTTCGATGAACATCACCGTAAGCTAAACGCACGGTCAGAAAATTATATCACCGTTTACAAAACATGCGATCATGGTCGTGCTGGTTAAATATGTTGCAAGCGCTGCGTATTTTATCAATATTCTCCTCATAGCAATTGTTTCGGATATAAATCTCATAAGTCGCAAGCTTATGTGAAAAGTTGTATTCCTAGCATAGCCATATTATCGCCTCAATGTTTGAGTATCAAATGATTCTGCATGAGCCCATGAGGTTCCCAGTATTCTACTTTAATTCAGATGCACATTGCATGGCATGTTTTATATTTTGGTCGCGACAGATCAAACTTTATTCAAAATTTATTCGTTAATACAAACTGTAAGTTTACCTTATTTGAGAGTATTATTGCCCTAAGCTTAGCATACTTTTATGGTTTACGGCTGATATTTCCGTGCTCAAGTTGCTTGGCAGTGTTACGCAAATCTAAGCCACTCTGTTAGCAATAATGCTGTTGACATGTCACTGTATTGCTGTTGCCTTTGATATCATTGCAGCTGGATGTGTATGTCACGTTACAAATGTAATAATAAGGGTTGTTATTGTTATTGGCGCGCCTGTGAAGCTTCCACTTGAATAAGCGATTCTTGCAACAAGATGGATAATAAAACCATGCTCTGATAATTGTTGATAAAATGCATGACCATAAGTAATGTTTACCATCAATCGTTTTAAAACTCTCTTATATCAGTATTAAAACATAAAATGGTTAAATGGGAACATCCGCTCGAATTCGCCGGCGGAGCGGCGACTTTGTAAAACAATTTCGCCAGATGGTGAAGCGCCATTTTGTCCGCTACCAGTAATTTTCGGGGGGTGGTCAAACGGACAATTCTATTCATATACGATGCATCCATCGAGTGTAATGGGAAATCCATTATCGAATGCATTCGGTACTCATACTTACAAAGGTATATTCACTCTATATGGTTCAAGTAATTAATGGTGCGTGAATGACATCTTGTCTTAAGAGTAGATACCTGCTTCTGACTCTAACGCCACAAATCGACGATGTCAACGGGTGCCTTTTTGGTCTCCCATTAGAATGGGTCAGTAATATTGGACTTCAGCATCGCACAGCATTATTGTCAGACTTGACTCTTAAATATTCCTGAAATCCGCATAAGCACACGTGGATCTTAGTGCCACCAACATTGGTAGTAATTGCTTTTCAGATGACTATGGTTATTCGTTATTTACAGCATCACATATCGTTGATGGTTATTCAATTGTCAATGAACTCACAATAATCATAGAAAAAAGTGCTATTATAAGCAGGGTATGACATTTGCCTGGCGCGCTTAATACGTGATGGTTCGATAAGCGACGTGAGCATCATGTTTCGCTAATGTGCACGTGGGGTTTAATTTCTTAATATCTTTATGATGCGTTCAATTGGTTGTCTTCGAGTGTCACTAGACTATTCAACATAGTTAGAATATGGTATGCGTTTGACATTGTCACTTATTTCAAGAGCAACTGCATTTGGCTTGGCACTGAAGCACTCACCCATAGCTTCACCGGTGTCAGCTTTAGACTTACTATGGCCTACGAAGATGCCATGCTATGCCGGCACTTTCAAGACTTATCCAGTAAACTAATGGACGCGGTCAATTTTGATATATTCCTATCAAAAGGGTGAACGAAAATAGAAAAAAACGAGAGAATTGTTTTCTCAGTGTTTCATATAACCTAACCTTTTTGTATGTCGTATTTACAATGCACCTCCACCAGTATCATAGCATGTGTTTTGGTAATATTCGGCTCGTAGTTCGTATTGCGTGTATACACATCTGTATATTAACAGTATATCAATTTTTCATAACACATTTTGAAATACCTTAAGCTGGTATAGGAAGGCATTGCTGACACTAATGAACTAATGAAATGGATATCCATTACAACCAGGTACCAGGTGGCGCATCCATTTTCATGTCAGCTAAAATCCATAGTTTGTTTCCGGATAAAGTAGCTGAAGCCTCTTCAGTAAAAAGCATCCATGTTCCTTTTATTAACTAATGTTGACATTCCCGATCGAGTAAAGTATTTGAATCTTTAAAGGCCAAAGCACTTCAACTTAAAAATAGCTATTCTTCAAGTAGTAAACACTGAGTTGATCATTTTGAGTCATGTGAATGGCGCACTGTATGACCAACACCATCGGAGGACAAGATTCAACAGCTCCAGGGGCTCACGTAACAAATGAGCGGTGTTTTACAGGGCGCCGTATTGTCTTCCACTGGAAGAGCCTGAGTCTCATTATTGACTCTGCATTGATCAACTTATGTATGCATTGTTACCTTGATCGACCGCGTTGAAAGCTCCAATAATTTATTCGGCTGTTCGCTTTGTAGATTGAAATACATATACCACTCCAAAGACAAGAATGACAACACACCGGATGTTATTTCGGTGTAATCAATGGCAACGCAAAGGTCTGTTAGACGGCAATAACCTCGGTTCTTTTCGTCATAATGATATACAAATTCGTCGTCCAGGCAAGCCGACAGCTTTTCATATATCTACCAAATAGACCTATATTCACAAATAGAACATATATGCATTGGAAGGCTATTTACTCAACTGCACATCAACTCGGTATTTGGACTAAGCAGCCGCAACATCCACACATATCGCGACAACCTCGTCATTGTGTGTAAATGAAAGCACAAACCTGGTTTTGTTATATGCTATTAATCTCTCAAATATATGCGCCACATAATCGGCTTTATCATTCTTTCGACTTTGGTATTTTCTTGAATGCTGCTACATCGTTCCCTTCCACTACATACGGTGATGAAGTTTATTAATCCTTCCCATATATTCCAGTACTATCGAAGAAAGCAGTTACAGAGATTTCATACGATTTTCAAGAATGATAAATGCAATCGTTTTGGTCATTTGATGGCACGCCAAGTTAAGTAACAATTGCTGGAGTAGGGTCAGGTGAACATCCTAACCAGTCTGTCATGTCTGAAGCGGAGTATTGAGAGGATCCATCACATTCTGTTGCTTGTGTTTCTTACGTGTATTAGCTGAGGTAGCTTAAATTTGCTCATGGCAATGCTGCGATTTGTTATACTCCACCATCGTTCTATAGAAAACAGAAGGCTAACTTCCCTTAAATGCAAGATCGATGACCATGTTGTTATTTAAGTATTGCTAGTGACGTAAAATATTCACTAAAATCTTACTTCAAAACTGCTGTTGCCATGAATATGCATTTAGAATATCTCTATGAAATAAATCAAGCTAAGCATGTATAATAGGTAGCTACACACAATGTTATTGCTGAACTGCACTAGCGATATCTTTACCATATTAAGAGAAGACATTTTTATCGTTCTTGGATTTATGATAACACTTGACGAAATATTGATAATATTTATTTCCCAGATCATTGAGCATAGAGACTAAGTACATGCCATAGCAAGCAATACAAATCACACATCCATAAAAGGCATTGTACGCAACAATCAACATACTATCGTGATATTTTGCAACATCTTAAGGATGTATTCAAAGATATGAAATCATATGAACAATAAACAGATCGCAATTGGGAAGGGAATGACAGCCTTTGCAGAATTTAGTATTGTCCTACCTTCCCAAAAATTACCCATATTGCACATTTGACATCCGTCCGAATAAATGCCACAGGATATTTCCAGCTTATGTACGTATGTCAGGCTGTATGTAAAACTGTTAGCCGCCTCATAATCTAGCAATAGCGACTGAAACATGAAATTATACTTTTGTATCAGGCCATTAATTTAGGGTCAACCAAAACGACTGCACTGTCATATAATTATGCGATATATCATACTTGAAAATGAATTTAATTTAGAAAGTTCGCAATGCATACTTTGAGCCCCAAGTCGCCATAATTACGCAACCATAAGGCGTCCTGAATTTATAGCCTAGTGTGTTAAGCGATATCAAAAAAAGAGTTAAGGTTATGTTCAACAACGGTTTAGGGCAATATTGTCATATGGTAAGCCATCGTGGCCTTTATAATGCCCCTGTGCATTATATTGTAAGGCTTGGCTAGCCAATAAAAGATGACATATTGTGAAAATGCACCTGGACAAACGGTTAACAAGGCAAGCAGGAGAAAGCTCGTAACTTTAGCTACAAGACATGCGCATAGGGTTGACTTTTTTGGTAAGGTGTGATAACCCAGCATAGATTTAGCATGTCAAATCAACGGTCACATACGTGGTGTATTGTCAGTCATTAGAAATGGTAATTGATTAGGCATTTATCGAAAAATGCATGCAATGTTATCATGATTAAACTCTTTAAAATAAAGGTTAAGACTTTTGTGTCTGGTGAACAAATACATTGCCAAGCAGTCGCATATGGAAGATTCATATCGTTGTTTATAACACCAAGAATGATGGTCCCGTCAGGCACATTGCAATATCTAGAAGCATTATATAGTAAGCTGCTACCACTACACTGGAGTTTACTTTTAGTTCAGTCTATTTGAGTTTCAAGCTACCAGTGCCGCACGAAGAAGATTTGAGCCAGTAAAGCAGCTCGATAGCATTGCTAAAATGTAATATTGTACGGTCAAATAAATATATGGATGCAGCATAAGTCAGTGTTTTAATATTAATAACCTGGATGTCTCGATAGCAGAAACCTATTCAACAATGCCCCTCTCGACGTTTGGCAATCTCAAATCTTTCATGGCTGTGGCAAAATTCTTGTCAATAAACAAACGGCAAATGTAATTATCGGGCTCTTAGTACAATGTATTTTGCAGCCAACTGAGTACACCTTAAATTTGCAAATTGTCGCACACCGGCTTTTATCACATCAAGGGTACTTAATGCAGTTCTGAGAGGCATAGATTTAGCATGGTCACCCCGAATGGCTAGGGATATAAGGGGATAAATATCCGTTTTGAATTAAGCTCTAAAGCAAATGGAACAATTGCAGCTGAATAATACATAATTTGGTGTCTGGATAGTGAAAGAGACAACTCAATCATTAATGTACTAATAACTTCCTTATCAAGAGTGATTTGAGACGAACACTACGAAGGCTTAACTGTCATGATTGTTCGTATATTTCGTGAAAAAATTGGGTAAATACACCTGTGCCATTTAAATAAACATCAAGATCCGTTAGTCTAATACACATCTCTACTAGGCTGTACTAGGGCCTATTTTAGGCGGCAAGTACATGCCCGTGTCATTATTTCTTTTCATAGGCAGATACATACAAAGTTTAGAAAACCCACATTATTTCCATTAAACGGTTGGTGTTGCTCTCAACAATTATATTGCCCAGATTACCGAATTGTCGCGTAACGATGCTTGAATGATCATTTAGCTGATTTGCATTAACTAAGTGAAATATGTTAGGGCGAATACACTATTCTCATGCAACAGAGCATCGGGGTAGGAGATAAGATGCTTGGCGTTGCCCTGTGTGTATCAGGCTACACTGATCAGCAAACCCAATGCACGTGATCTTTATACTTATTAATGGAAGCTTGACCTAGCTGCAGCTCATTTTATCATGTTCCAAAACCCGCCTTTCAGTGATTGATGATGACTTATGTCTTAGTATGACGGGACGCTTGCAAAGTCGCTTTATGTCAAGACTGTTTTCAACATCAGATATTGGCCAGCGCGATATAAAAGTTGGCCTGGAATTGAGAGTTCTTAGGCTTTATCTCGGTTGAAGTTAGTTTCGATTCTTTATCAGATAGTGCGAGCTATAATATCTGCATGGGTTATGTTCTGTGGAAATGTCTAGTGTACCCGCTGACCGCCTTTACAGCTTCGCGAACGTGCATTTTCGAATCATTGTTTTTTTGTTCATTAATGACGCAGTTTACTGCTGCATTGAGTCGTTAGTAATTATTTTATTATAAGCATTCCATTCTCTCAACCTCGCTTAAGCTGATTATGGAAGTCCGGATGAATAGTAATGCGTAAACACGTATGGGATACTGGGTAGTCAGTATCGACATCATGCATAGTCATGCATAGATTCGTGATTATATCTGAATATATAGACAACGATGGGCACTTTTGTGTAAATCACTGATGAGAATCATATCCTGTTCTAATATAATGATTTTGAAATGAGAAGGTAGCTTTCAAAAACATCAAGCATGCTCTTAATCTTCACACCTATTCTCAGACTTCAGTCGCCATAACCAGAAGCACGAAAGGTAAACATGTTTTACTGCACAAAACAACTCCCGGCACAGTCTACATTAACTGCTGTAATATTTTGGCAAAACGATGCAAGAAACAAAAAAATGTTTTCTAATATGCTTAAATCATTGCCATGCTGTTTTTCTCATAGAAATGCAATTGGTTAACACTGCAAAGACAATAGGGTTACCATTGGCAAGGCAATCATGGTTGATAGGAAATGTTGCCTAATGGGTAATGTACACTTCGATGCTTTCATAAATGTATTGTAGTTGTCTCAATGTTAATATTACCATGTACTATTCCAATGCATGTGCTAACTGTAACTTTATGGATTATAGATTTAGCAATCCTATCATAGTTTATGCAAGTGTGTATTTCCTATTGTGGTGGTTTGGGCGCGCTAATACTAATAATTGTGATATTGTTGACCAAAAATATCATATATGATTCACTCACGCACGTCCGTAACATACTACTGACACCAATTAGAGTAAAATACTTTATTCGTATGGGTCTATTTGTTGTGAACGATAATCTGCGAGAATAAAGCAGCAGAACAAAGATGTAATAATTTTTCTTTGCTATCAATTGTATTATAGTTTTGGGGCTAACCCGTCATATTTTTTACAGACAATTAAGCCTATTTTATTGGGGCTAGTCAAGGAAAGGCATAATTTCGCACATGACCTCTAATTTACGTGCATCTTATTGACAATTAAACGCATGTTAATAAATCTATAGATTACATAAATGGTTAGAACAATGGAACCATCTCTTGGAGCACATGCGTAATTAAAAGAGTAGTGTTATTGACACATTATGCTCACATGCTGAGTTTGTGCTTACTTCAAATACAGCAACATGCATTACTTTAAGTTTAATAGGTTTAACAAGAGGGCTTTGCATGATATATATCCGTTTTGCATGTTCTATTCCTCACACATGGTGTTTCCTGCCAACGGGCGAAAACGTTGCAGCTATGCGTAAACATGTTGATGTTATTTAAAATTATCGGTCTGTTGTTTAATGGATATCTTGCACTGCTTGTTTAATGTCTCGTTGTTGAAAGTGGCTTCAAACCCCACCTTTACTTTTTAATTATGAGTTGCTTGTTATAAGAACTTTGCATATGGCCAATCTCAGCTTCATTGATCTAATGTTTCCTACCAGAATTCATCTATCAATTTTAATTAGAAACGACACTGCGACGTATATAGCGAGTCATCTGATCGCAATAACTCTACCTCTCGAGACAAGCGGGAACAAAAAATGCATATGTGTAATAACGCTGAGTTTGATCTGCGCAAGCCTCTAATTTCACTTGGCGTTTTTACCGCGACAAAATGGCTGTTGGTAATTTTCATGTGCAGCGTGAAAGATTTAATTAATCCAAGCTTGATTGTGGGGCTACTCATAGGCCACATGATTATTGTGGGATACGATATTGGATTCGTCGAGCTCCGCTGATAACATCAGGCAGCACTAATCAGGAAGCTCAATACTCACCATGTTCTAAGATTAATATTGCGATTGAAATAGTCAATGTAATGTGAATACTCTCTGGATATATTATCCACAGTCATGGAATGGATGATGGTGTGTATTGACAATCATAAATCTGGACGACTTTTAGTGTATACAAGAGAAACTTATCTACATAGAGTTTCACTCCTGAAGTCAGGCTTACGAAGCATAGCAAGCCTACTCTTGCTCGTAGTACTATTACGGTCCTCAGAGATTTATCTACTTTCCCGTGTGACTCTTACGCTCCCTAAAGATTTGGTGACATTTAAACGGTTAGAATTTCTGAACGCCGAAACCATCGTTGGCCTAGAACTCGTCTAAGTGGTAGGGCGTCAATTATGCGCTTGGCACTGATGGTACCAATAGGCAGTTAGAATGTTTTACATTATATTACTAGGTGAGTAGTCTGGTGATGACCTGATTCTGGTGATGACCTGTGATGTATTGTGTTTTTCTTCGATTGAAAATTCAGTGTGATGGCCATATACGGTAGTGTATGTCTTGATAACCAATGGTGTTAGTTTCATTGTTTTGCCGGCATAAACATACTGTCAAAATATCCTACTTCTATTAACCCTAACCATAGGCCATTGTTTGGCTACATCATGTTGCCGAAATCCCAACATATATCCCTTACTTGTGTGGTGAGAAAATAGCAATGTGTTCAAATGGACCCTTTAAAGATTGATCACCGGAAATATACGGGGCAACATGACCTATTTTTGATTGTTTTCTACAACTACTAAAGCTTGGTCAAGAAAGAGAAAGTGCTCTCTTATTTTTCGCGGCCAAGTGACACAAACAATCGTGTGTATCAACATACAATGGTAAATATAAGCATATTGTGCCATCCAGTTATGTCAGAGGGTTAAGGCACCAGCTTCCCATTGAACCGCTGACAAGATTATTAGCAATTCATATGACGACGCAACAAGGTTTAGAGATTATGAGGCTTCAGCCAATGAACCGTCAGCAGCAGTAATGCACCAAGAGCTAACCCTTGTCAATAGGCCCTTGATTAGGATTCCCTTCACGAGGGTAACAAGCGATGTTATTAATACGCTGCACCCCGCATTAGAAGCTGACCATCGCTTAATCCTAGCACCCATAATATGGGAGCTTATATAATATGGGAGCTTATATGAACGAGGCAGCAAAGATAAAAACACCGCATTTGCATATCTTGAGGCTGCTTTAAATTCGGCCAATTGTCTTTCGATAGGATGAATCAACGCTACGATCTACGATATATATATATAATATATATATATATATATATATATATATATATATATATATATATATATATATATATATATATATATATATATATATATATATATATATATATATATATATATATATATATATATATATATATATATATATATTGTGTTTTGCTATGTTACTTGATATTTCATTCCGATGTTTTTGGTTGGGAAATGTATCCTTTATCTTTATGGAAGTAGGGAAGCATTGCGTTATTGTATAATAATGATTAAGCTTTATGAATGAATTGCTATATATGACGGGGAATCTTGAATGTCGTTTGAATTAGATATATAAAGTTATTGGCATTTCATTAATAGACAAGGAATCTTATATATCACATTCGCATGAACATCGAAGATGTAAGGTACGCAATACACAGGGCCGATTCGGGTCTGTGACATATGCCAATAACAATGATTAAACTATGTCAGTATATAGTTTTGCATAACATAATTTGTTCAACTTAGTATGAACCCCCACTATGATAAGCACACACAGCAAAATTAGCGTGTACTGTTTCGGAAAAATTGCCCAGTGAACTTTTATGTGGTAGCAAAAAGTACAAAATCAAGTTACTATAGCGCCTTGTCAAGGTGCGTTACGACAAGGTGCATCGTGCTTAATCCACCACAGCCATGTGGCAAAACTGGATGGCAACCCTTTATGCTGAAATGATAATGTAAAGCAACACTAATCAAAACGCACACTGTGCTAAAGATGCTGCAGTTACACAAGCAACGTTATTGTATTGTATGCGAACGAAGGAATAGCATGTAGCGTCTTTGCCAATTTCTAAAGGTATCTTTTGCCACAAACCAAAATAACTTACTGTGTTGGACATAATGCAAGCTGTGATGGTCAAAATGAACAGATTCCAGTTTCCCAAAAAGCTTTTGTCGGACTTGGCATTGTGTGGCCTAATGTATGATCATACTGTAGTGAAATAAAGTGTTAAGACTAATTGTGTGGGCAACACAATACTTATCTAAGTTGATTACATGGTGTTAAGGGATATTTTGTTGAAACGTTGGATTGCCTGCGATAAAAAAAAGTGGGAGAACTCTAACTCTCTTGTATATATTTTTTTATGTTTCAGAACAATTTCAAATATACACTTAATTTACGCATTGAGTTTTTCGCTTTGATTTAAATTTTGAATACAATGTGAACGTCAATATATATAGGAAGGTTTATTCATACGTTTAGTCTGCGCTGGATAGTTGTTTGTCTGGTACACGTACAAACATTCGTTCGGCTCTTTGTCCAGTACCAGTAAAAAATAACTTTTTCGTGAATCAACAAATAAGTTATCAGGTAAAAATTATTTTTCAAATTGTACTAGAATAAGCAACATATACAAATTAGTGTTATATGAATAACCATAATATACAGAACCACAGACAATAATATGTATATACAAATATACGAATAGCTAAAAATGAATGCGCAATCAAATATTGTCGAATGATGAAATATATAAATATGTGCCACGGTGAATTATACCTGAGAAAAAGCATGTTATGGAATGGTCATTCCATTTTAGCCATCACAGCTAAACGCTAGCGTAAAAGAGAGTATGAACATAAACTTATTACAAATACAGTTCTTTTCAGATCCAGCAGAGACCGCCTAATTTGTGATGTTAAAAAGTAATACCGAGGGACTGACGCGCATTGGGCGGTCGCGGCGACAGGCATCAGTGAACAATATCGCATGGCCAAACGCTGCTCAGGTTATAGAAGTCAATAACAACAATGTACTATATCCTCATATTTCAACTTTGAAGCGATTAGTTATGGATGTAGGGGGCGCCTCTGGCGAACACCGAGACAAGGAGAAAGTTTGCTGGCATCATGACCTGTCGCTAAGAAGGGGCTGGTGAAGCTTAAAGCAAAAGCAGCTAGTCCGCCCGCCATTGTATCTGCACCAACATATATAACGTCACCAGGAACATATGTTAATTGCAAGGGGAGGAGCATGCAAAGGCACGCACCAGTCCACGGGAAGCTTTTATCAATATTGACTGAAGATGATAAAAAGTTAGCACGGAAGACATTTAGATGCTGGCCGACATAGAACACAGTAACACAAAGAGGTGGGTGATGTACGTTGCCAATGTGCTAGGTTAAACAAACAGCATGGGGTGTGGGCAAGCATTAACTGATTTAAGGTAAGAAGGCTTATGGTGTAATTTTACTTTGAACGATGTAGCGAAGCGAAGCCAGCGATATAGTATAACATGATACGACGTCACATGAATGGGCACGTGTCATAGCCCGGCATTTAATACAGTAACGTATTGAGCAATTACATCAGTTTGGAATTGAATACAGATTGCTATGTTATTAATGAATAAGCAGCCTTTTTTATATAGGCTGACATACAATAGTGCTACACAAAATGGAGTGCAACGTACCTGGTGATGCGCTTAATATTCACACCCAGAGACTGCGACTTGCAAATGTATTAGTGCGACATTTTGCAACGATGATATGCCAAAACTATTACCTGTGGTATAAGCAGTATGGTATAGATAGCGATGTTAATATTTCGTGATAATGCGAAATTTTATGTACAAGATAGCTTCACAACATAGGCTCTTTTAATCTCAATAAATGCTAGTCATAACCGATCATCGTCTAGGGTTAGTCCAGATGCATCAGACTTAGATACTACGTAATAAATAAGCCAACAAATACTTTAAGGGCTAGGCTGGACCACACGCTATATAAAAGACGGGAATCGTTACTGATGTAAGAAAGGGCGAGAGGATTGAACCGGTGAACACCGAAGAATGGCTAACGAAACAGGAAGCGCCACGTTATACTTACCGTGTGAGATTGTGTAAAAACGACATTTGTTAAAATGTGTAAATGCTGCGTAACTTGGTATGTGTAAATTATACCAACCTGCCACAGCTCGTAACCGCGGTCGTGATACTATTAAAGGGCTTGTTATGGTTTTCGGGTCACTATTTTGTGATCGGGCTAATTGCTGCAAAGCCACATCATCCCGCGGGGGTGGGGGAGCTTGCCATCACAACGAATGGTGGTGCTTGTCATTCACTTCTCGTGTAACGCGCTGTGTTCTGTACGTGGGATTCATTTCTGCTGAACACATCACTGGATGTCACGGCTGCGCTACATCACTAATGCCACCGAGTTTGACTGGGATGACTGGACTACTACTGCCGATCATCTTTTTCAGCTAAGAGGAGTAAGATAGTCACCGACGGTGGCCAGATGAGTTTGCTCTTTCCACTGCAGTAACAATAGCACCGTGCAGATGAATGCATAGGTTGGCGTTATTTTGTAGAACACGCGCATAATGTTTAATTACTCCATTACGGTTTCTGAACAACACGCATGTCTTACTAAAACTACCGCCAAATGCAATGAGCATTGACTTATTCCAGGCCGACAGTATGTCGATGCAAAACCCAACACTGGTGTAGATCTTATGTCTAACTACGAATGATTTGACTTATGGATAGACGCAGCAGATTATTGCCAATCATGATATAGGACTTTCCAAAAGTCAACCTTGCCGATAAAACATTAATGGTTTTATTGACAAGCCCTGAACAATTGTAATATGTATATAGCGTAATCGTCCTACCATGATCACGCAAGTAGTGTTAGACACCAATTTAAAAGCTTCGTTAGAAAATGGGTGAAACTTTGTACATGGCTTTGATGATTTTATCACATCGATTTTACAAAGTGGTTGAAATTCAGCATGCGCATTTTTCCAATTACAACAATTGCAGCGAGAACGTAGCAGTATTTTTACACTGCCCTTTCCTACGCTTATTATTCTCTTGTCAAAGGCGTCATCTTCATAAAAACCAGAAAACTGAAAGTACAATCTTCTTGCAGTTCATGTGGCGCGTATGCACGACTAGGAGCGTTTTTATTTTGCTCAGGCTCACATTTCAACAATATGCTCTCTGGGTTTTTCGCAGCGGGGACAGTTATTGAGCAATTCTATATGGTTTTCATTCTGCTCCTTATGTCCCTTGATTGCCCTCGAGTGATCTTGTAAGTTATGTTCGCATGGTTCGCATGCCTTGTTCTATGCTATGCAACGAATGTATATTGTGATCAAAGTATATACAAATTGATAGTCCGAGGCTCGGTAGATGTGGGCCAATGTTCTGCTAATGCAATGGTAACTTTTAAATCTATCTACAATTCCTTATTTTAACGTCTCGCAAAATATTTCAAAGCTAGAACTACTAGCTTTGTTTGAGTCATTTTATAATCAACGTCATAAATATCGTCTTTATTTTAGCACTTGATTAAAAAAAAAGCTCAGTATTTCTTTATTAAGTAAGGTATTGCTCATTATCTCGTTGTTTGTTCTCTTTTATGAAATATGTATGATCCATCCAGTATCTGTACATAAAGGCAAAGTAAAACGTGCCACGAATTATCTTTCAAGAAATGTAGTCACAATAAAAGTCGTCAAACGCTGGTACCACTAATAGCCTTGTGGCTACATTAAATCCACATTGTATGTTACATTTAGTCTGTTACGTCATGTTGAAGGTAGTAATTCTTTTGAATAATTGATGGTATTTCTCATACGTCAATTCACATGTGATGCAGCGGTTTATCGAATATATGTATTATCACATATCAGCTATTGTCTTTCCACAACCGATGGTTGGTTTGCGGATATTAGGATATTGCAAAACAATCACCAGCTAAGTTCTACTCACACATTTACCGGGGCATTTATATACAGATGTCAAGGTTACTGATCGAGTGTGTTCGTATTATATGCCATATTGCATCCCCTGGGAAACGGTGCGAATTGTTTGATGTTCGAAGTGTTTGTTGAGAATTTGTACTCGTAGGCATTCACTATATTGTCTCCCTGTAAGGCTGTGATTTACCACCAGAAGATAATTACCGAGCGTTTTGCGTTTGTTGTTGCATCTGCATTGATGATATGGCATCGCACGCTTCTAGATTGCTTCAGCGGATTTGGTTTGAGTTCGTTGGTTACATATGCTTTGCCTGCGGTGGTTTTTACGCGTTGAAGTAATTCGGTCTGCCGAATGCTAAGCATGTGCGTTGTAGGCTACATAAATTGCTTTGCTGTTGCACACCATATTTGTCGATGGGTGGAGATCAATTGTTCCGCCATATTTTGTTGCAACCAACGTAGCTTCCCCATTCATTTCAGTCATATAATGTTTCACGTTGGTTATCTCGGTCTAGATGTTGAGCAAGTATCGAGGATCAGCTACATCCTATGGTAAGCCTAATCATCAGTTAAATAACATAAATTATATATATATTACTGGTTATTAGGTGTATCATTGTAACTCCTTTTGTGGATTAATGAGAATTATTTGTCTTTACTACATGCCCTCAAATGGAGACGGCTCGGCACAACGTGTGTCCCTTACTTATTTATATAGTTCATTGAAGGCTAACTTGCATACACGTCTTTACGTGGAAGACGCATCCCCCTTATAAAACGTGTGAGATATGTTATTACGACAATAGCGTAGTCATATCTTGGAATTTACAAACCAATGCCTTTGTCGTGATAAGCTATTTATCTCAAACTATGACAAGACAATATATCTAGCAATAAACATTATCAGACATAGTCCATAATTCCGTTTGTAAAAGAATCCCACTACAATAAAGAACATACCTGTGCTGCATTGATTGCTACTGATCGCAAATGTTAATTACAATACGTATTGCACTCTATAGTATGATGCTACAATACCGATAATTGGAAGTCCGAGTGGTGTTGATAATACAGTCTTTGGCTGGTAAGATCAATAAACTACGCTGCCAGAACATCATATCGGCGCATGGACATAATTGCAAGAAACGTTGGCAATCGCAGTTCTTAAAACAGCCATTAATTCATGCAAAAGCACACTGCCCATTAAACCCCTTGAGACTTGCACAAAATGGCGTATAAATTAAATATTTTGCATAACCTATTATGCAATATTTTTAATTCAGGCATGCATTCATTTCATTATACTAGCAGGATGTGGTATTTATAGTTCAAGCACACAATGCTTGATAGCTATTCGCTTGATAATTTGCTCATTCGGTTTTTAAGGTTCTATTGAATTCAATACCTGGCACAAGACATTTGATTCGCGATGTTTAATACTGACCTCCACTGTTTAGAACATTTGCAACGTAAATACGATATAAAAAGTGAATATGATTTATTTCCCTGCTACTTTCTTCCGAAATATAATATCATTCGCCATAATCCATTGTAAAGAGTTGCTGCGGTCAGCGCCATTCATCGGCTTTAAAAATATAATAATGTTATTGCAAGCATTGCCAATCGACAATGATATTAAACATGCACAAAACAGCCAACTCGTTGGTAGCAAATGCATTTGTGTGTTTACAAATTTAGGACGTCGATGAGGTTAAGATGAGCTTAGCAAGTGAATTTAGATGGTTGGTTTTTATTATAAATATCTATTAACTGTCAACTTACACAAAAGTGGATTTAACTATCTGTCCTTTCTACCAAGCTATATCTGCAGCTTAGGTAGTAGCCCAAATAAAGCAATCAACAATTGTTGACGAGCAAATGCTCCCAAACACACAAGAGATTATAACTCCGCAATCGTTAGTCATCGATAGGCAAATGATTTTATGAAACATCCTGTATCTCGAAGTAGAATGGCATAAATCATGACACAGAATGTTTAACGGCATTGTTATTATATCAGGTTTATCCACATATCTGTAAACTGTCTACGCATTTTGGATACGATGTCAGACACCCGAAAGCAATTGTGTTGGTGGAACTGATGCCAATATAAGGCCTGTAGAAATATATACAAAATTAATATTAGTTCGCAGTGGTGTTCTCAATTGTTAAATTGGTAGTCAAGGGCTTTGTTGTGCATGACGGGTTTGGTGATATAGTTTTTTTGTGCTAAAGGATCGTTTAAGGCAGAGACGACTCCTCTAGCCGCAGTCAAATCACACGAGTAGCGCTGGTGGTGGACGCTGGAGAAGTGGAACAACAATGACATCCAGCATTTCTTCAGTGGAAAGTGCCCCAACCCCCATGACCACAAAGCGCTAGCCTTGAGAAGGTTACAAATCAAGCAAATGCCTAGCACCACCTTGTGTGGTAGCAGCAAGCTGTTTCCTTCCGTCCCTTGATAATTTGCAACAAGAGTAACCTGTGAATCATGGTAGGGTCTTGGGACAAGGAATTATAAGTCTTGTCACTATGAACCCAGACGTAATGATTAAGATTTCAAAAACTTTATGACGTCCAGTTTACGACCATTGTAGCATATGCCAAACAATTACAGCATCTGTATATTCTGTTAAATACAGATGAATCATACACAAACATTTTCATCTCATTATATATATCGTAAATCTTTTTTTTTTTACACCAGAAATGTTCACTGCCTCTAATTTTGCAAGCAGTCAGACAGTATATCATAAAATGGATAAGTTCTGAATTTTGCGCCTTAGCTAGGGCTGCAGTATCTGGCATCACATGCATTATAAAAGGATACTATTGTTGGTACATCTGACCATTATGAACAGTCAGATATCACCTCATGTTAATGTGATCGCAGTTCGCTGTCAGGGTTTACCGAGAATATTTCTGACCCGAGAGTCTCCTTACCAAAGCTATAGGAGTCATACCTTATAGATTTTCGTAGAGATATTAAAGTGCCTATCGCACGGTTATAGGTACTTCGCTGTAATCAATTCATAATGTCATCAATAAACTCAAACCGGTCCAATAACCGTCGCATCTGATCAGTTAAGGCCAAAATTTGATAAAATGTCAGTTCAAATTAGTGCGCCAAACAAAACGCTGCGGCAGCCATATTCTAAGTCAACCATGCGTGTGACGTCAGGTAAGGAAGGCCGTTTTGCAGAGGCTAAGCGGAGTTCCCCGTTGTTTACATTGTCGGAGTTCGTCTCTTGTTTTTGGGATTTTGGATCGTTTATTAGTTGGGACGGCTTGAGCTTGTTCAAGATTCCCGGTAAGGACGATTTGAAAAAAACAAATGATTGGCCAGGTACTACGATCGCGAGACAAATGGCCGGGCCTGGGCAAGTACTCGTTTGTGTGCTCGGTTCATTTCACCGAGGAATGTTTTGAGCAGGTTGGATACCACGGTGCAAGCGGGTTTTGAAGCAAGATGCTGTGCCTACTCTTTTGTGACGGCCTCTGCTGTCAAGCAAGCAAGAAAGTATGATGGGGCAAGTGAACCCCTCCCACCCCAGCCCAAGAAAAGCAGACCTGCCTTATTCAAGAGAGAGAAGCAGAGGGTGAGACTCGATGACTTTCTTGTTGCATTAGTATTGAATAAATAGTCCATTATCTTGTTATATTTCGACCATGCGACAAATTGGTGGATCTATATAAATATGAAAATTCTGACGATTGATTCAGCTGATGCATTCCATGAAGGCAAGGAGTGAGTGTGGCCACCGAACAACTATCATGCATGTAATGTTGAATAGACACTATGTATTTGTATGTTTTGTGCATAACTTCTATCCCAATTGATTCGTTACTTATTTTGGTATACAGATTTTGGAAGAAGCTATGGCTAAAAATGTCACTGTCACAGACAGAACGATTGAAGCCTAGCAACACAAGGACTTGTAGAGTGCAGACAGAGCAGCAGCGTCACTCAATAGGTATTAAATGTATAGTTGTGTCATTGATAGACAATTTTTCCAGAATACAATTATTGATCCCACAGAAAGTTAATCCAGTTACACTGAAACAGTAAATACTGTTGTAAATTAGCTCGTTGTCATATTTTAAGTTATGCATAGATATGTTTGATAATGAATTTGCAAATATGTATAGGCAATGCACAACTGCGTTTATTTATATTACAAATGTGTTCAGGTGACCAATGCAATATCCTTGAAGGCCCGCCATTGAGGATGCTAGGAGAAATGGAGAACGAGCCAATGGAGCATGACTCTGATGAGTATAGTGGTGAAGACCCTTCTCGGACCATTGATGCAAATCTCTCAACCGACTACATGCCATCCTTCCAAAGTTCCGTTGCATCAGATGATGAAGACTACAAGGATGACATTCAAGACATATTTTGGCCTGTTCCAGGTACTCCGCTGAACAAGGAACCAAAGTTTCTCATATTTTCTTCCCAGCTTTTGTGGTTGATGTCATGGATCCACTGTCCCACATGTGGGGTATGGATATAAGTAGTAAGAATCCAAAAGTGGTAGGGACACTTTTAGTGATCACTTTCAGCTGCCACAACTGCGAAAAAGAAACGGTGTGGCGGAGCCAGCCCTATGTTGGCACCTACGCTGCCGGAAATGTCCGCTTCAATTTTATTTGCTGGAGCCACATCAACGAAGGTGCCTCGATCTCTCAAATTTATGGGAGTTAAGGCGACTTCTCCATCAACATTTTTTCGGCACCTGACAATGCTGATGCAGCCTGTCATCAACAAGGTGTGGGAGAACCAGCAGACTTCGCTATTAGTGGCCCTACAGTAGAAGGATGGCATAGCAATAGGAGGTGACGGACGCGCCGACAGCCCCGGACATTCTGAAATGTTTGGCTCTTACGCCACAATGGAGCTGGAGTCAAATAAAGTAATAGATATCCAATTGGTGCAGGTAAGAGTATTTATACTATTTGCAGTTATAAATATTCACTTGTACTCCTCCACCTTTCTGTCTATGAATCTATACAATATGTTACCATTAATGTGTTACAGTGCACAGAGACTGGTGGCAGCTATCTTATGGAACTGGAGGGGCTTGAACGTTCTGTGCAGCTACTACATGACTATGGCCTCACCATTACAACAATTATCACAGACAGACATGTGTATGATCAGTAGTACATAACTGGAAAAATAATGCATGCCATATCACCTAGACCCTAAGCGGTTCTTGGTGTTTATTTATTGATCAGCATATAAATGTTACATTATACTCCCCTGCAAACATTATATCTCATTAGTAGGGAATTCGTGTCATCTGTCTGTGTAGATCCATAGCCAAATGGATCAGGGATACATTGCCAGATACTAGACATCAGTACGACATGTGGCATGTTGCCAAAGGTGGGTTATTTCAATACATATCATCTTTGTACGTCACAACTGTCATATGCTTTTATTATTGTAAGAAGAACTGGGTACAATTTAACTATTTGCTCTGTTTAATAGGAATTAGCAAGAAGCTGGAGGCTTCTGCCAGAGAGCGGACTGCTATTCACTGTTTGCATGGATCCCCAGTATCAACAACCATCTACTCTGCCCCAGGATGTACGCAAACTGTCAGGCGACTTGCAAACATCATCGGTTGAAGCCTTTCATAGTTTGGTCCGGTTCGCCCCGCTTCTTCTATGAGGGTATGGTTGCCAGGCAAGTACCATTCTTATGATATAATTTGTTGCTTTTCACAGTGCTCCTTCATGGTGGTGTTTGTATATTCTGAATCAAATTTGCGAGTCATTAAATTTGTTCACATGTGCTGATATGCCAAATATATGTAGGTCACGTAAAATTGGTTCATTGTATCACAGATTGAGACTGGCTGCCCTCCATTACAATGAAAATGGGAGAAGAGAACAGGCGACAACAGAAGCTGGGGATCCACAGTATGTCGAGTGTCTGATGGCTGAGTTCTTGCTCGTTTGCTAGAGCCAATCCTGCCCAAGACACAAGTACCACCTCCAATGTGTGCAGATGCGATGAGAGCAGATCCACGACAAGCCATTGAGGCACACCAGAGTAGGTAAGTGGAGGGAAGAGGAATCCTTGATAGTCTGGTGCTGGGAAGTTATCTCGTATTGTTGTAACAGCGCAGGCTGGTAACAGAACTCTTATCTTCTGTCCAAGATGTACCCAGCACCAGCGAACAAACTGCCTGTATGCAGTATACCTGTAACGCCTGTAAAATAACCATGTGACATAGTTGATTTATCCATGCTCAAATATTTTTTGTCATACCAGTTTCAATATGTATAATGAAATTGTAAATAATGACTGCTAGCCTTCGTACAGATTTATGTGTAAATAATAGAAAAAACTGTCACCTTTCTACATCATTATCTGACATATGCCCGTGCTGTTGTCAGTGGGAGAAGGGTGCAAACAGATTGGGCTGAAACCAGGATGCTGGGTTATGCAACCAATGGGAATGGGGTTGTTCTCTATGGAGGTCATGACTCGAGGAATCTCCACACAGCACACAGATTCTTCCACCTCTGCCATTGGTTGACTGTAGCCACAAAAACACCGGTAACATGATGTTATGATGGGATTATTAATGTATGTTATAACGGATGACATATTGTATGGCTCATTTATTTTAACCTCGGCATTCATAGAAACTCTGATGCAACACTGATCACGATGATAATATAATACAATCTTGATCATATAATCTTCACTTCCTTAAGTCATGCTATACATAGACAGAATAGGTACTTCTGAGTTATATTTCCGTAATCTGGCGAAAAAAATCATATGATTTCTCGTGCGATAGGCACTTTAATGCCCATACAGCGCAAAAAAAAAAAAACCCGATTCTTCCCATTTGAAGTTACATGTACAGACTATTCCGAATAACACCATGCATTTAATGCAAGAGCACATCAAATACTGATTATTGCTTTGCATTATCGGGATATTCTCTTGATATGAGCACAACAGTCTTACAATCGTAATGTAAACCATCACATTGCGGGAGATGGGTTAAATAAGTGAAGCGTCGTAATAGCTATGGTTAGAAACGGGTCCACCAGTGCAGACATATCCGTGACTAATGTCAAACCTATTAAGCAGGCGCGACGGTGCACTCAACACATTAATTTCCTTCTACTTTTTATGCCTTTAATGGCGGTAGCTCAAACAAATCACCTCTGTCTCCATTCATTGGCGAAATATATATCATCATAAAAACCGCACCAACCTGACTTTAGGGGCTATGTATGACACACTTTTGGTTGATCTGATATATAACATATGCAATTGATTATCGTTCCGTTAATATCCAGCGCAAGGTTCTTAACTTAATCCCATGAATTCAAAACAAGCAGCGAATATTATTTATCATGTATACGCGTTAGTAATGCTGTTGATGTCACAGAACTTGGCAATTATCATTGATGACAATATTGGCTTTGCCGCATATAGGTCGCTTCATTATGAATTGGCATTACATTTTGAAGTCGTCCTATTCACTATTTTTGTATTTAACAATCTTTGTAAAGATTCTGGTAGAAAACGCAACAACCAAATTTGTCATCAGAGAAAATACCGTCTCTCCATTTCACCAGACAAATATGAGAACGACAAGGCCAACCGAGAACCAAGATCAAAAGTAATCGACTAACCCTAGACGCTGGAGTAGATTGTTAAACGCGTTTTTCTCCGAAGCTCGCATCCATATATATATATAACTAACAAATCATACGACAGTAAACCCTGCTAACGCCTTCAAGGAATACTCTCCGACAATGCTCACGGATTTGCAATTGCTAATTCCTAGACATATCTGTAGATTCTTATTATCAAATAGAAACACATAAATTAAGGGGGTCAATTTACAGCGGAGGTATACAGCCATGACTTGACAGAATCACCGTAAGATGTAAGACAACCAATATTTCCCCCATCGTCAAAAGAGCCTCGTAGATACCCCGCCACTGTACCAGATCATCCTTCATCAATCCAAATGATGTGAGCGTTGGCAAATAAAACAATAGTTGGTTCTGTAATACTACTCTGACGCCTTCATATATGTACTTTACATATTTGGTATACCCATAAATGCCATGAACATTGGCACCCACAACGATCAAAAGAGCAAATTAAGGTCACTACAGCCAAATGGCTTGCTATGAAAATAATATGCCTAATGTTCACAAAGCATATTCCCACGATATATATGAATCCACCCTACTTCACTTCCAATTCAATAATCGACTATGATCGTTTAGCGATCCACCAGATATTGGACTAATGGTTCTAGGGTGGTAAATATAAAGTATGACTTTCAGACGTTTTAAATATACCATTATAGCACCAACATTGTCTTATATCGTCGCGAAAATGATAACAACAAGAGGGGCATTTGAAGTTTACCGTCGCCCGTAGAACGTCAGTCAGCGTTCGTCAGAATAGAGTCTATATTTTCTTTGGTTACAAAACGTGTACTTATATCAAGCAAGCTGATTAAGGGCGGAACCAAGATTTTATAAATAATCCTTACATCCGGATAGACAGGTGCACTTTACGACAAGCTACTTAGTGGTCGAATGCGGAATTAAGGCATCGTGTAATCAGTGATTTACCTGTCTTTTCTTCAAAGTACCTGGTCAATAATATAAACCAAGCATAGGAATTATGCCACACTTAAGATAATAATCTGTCAGTTTTTGATCTCATCAATATCTCAAGTGATTAACCACCGAACTAAAAATACAAACCGTATTTATTCCTTTGTAAAGGATTCAGCATATCCATTATTGTCGCTAGTTGCAATAGCTGTGAATGTGCGAGGTTTACAGAACAATTACAGTAGCTGTTAAGCATAGGTTAACAATTTGTTTCTGTTTCCAGTTAAATAAGTGCACTCTAGCATAGAATTTGTAACGTAATTACATATTTGCTATTCAATATTGAACCAAAATTGCATTGTATACTTTTTCGTGGTACAATTTGACGTTACCAAGCAGGACAGTAGCACATGCATGCAAATGCTATTGGAACTTCGTGGATATCTCAAGTGAATGATTGACTTTAAGAATTTCTGATTGGCACTAGTGTGTTTATTGGATATATCATTTCTATCAAAAGACAATTTACGGATATTGACTGCCGTGTATTAATGTAATAATCATAACAGTCTAGTATGGGCAAGGTATATTAAGATGGATTATGATAGGCAGTATAAGCATACACTGGTTACAAACATCCCACCTCCCCCTAACTCCGCCTACCAAGTTATGTCGGTTGACTCGCATAGGGCCGTCTCGGCGACAGAATGTTTAGATTAGTCAACAATATTGCGTGGACAAATGCCGCACATGTTACAAAAGTCAATAATAACAATGCACTATATCCTCATATTTTTACATCCGATTTAAGTCGATGAAAAACACGGATTCGATCAGGAATAGGGCTCCTTTACAGCTGTTGGGTCCGCAATGATGGCTGCATCTAAGTAAATTACAACACCAGGTAAACAACAAATTATTGTGCAACTAACAACAGGAGGCCTTTACCAATATTTAATTGAGATAATAACAAGTAAGCATGGAAGAAACCAGTTGCTGGCTGACATAGAATGCTCTCACAAAACGAGGCGTGTGGTACATGATTACACAAATATTGTGGGATGTAGTAAAGCATATGATGATTACAGAACAAGAGGCATATGACATGTTTGGGCATATATATATATATATATATATATAGATATATATATATATATATATATATATATATATATATATATATATATATATATATATATATATATATATATATATATATATATATATATATATATATATATATATATATAGATATATATATATATATATATATATATATATATATATATATATATATATATATATATATATATATATATATATATATATATATATATATATATCTCTCTCTATATATATATATATATATATATATATATATATATATATATATATATATATATATTGCATTTGAAATCACAGAATGGCGCTGTCTCGACAGTAAGGCGCTAGGGATATCAGGGTAGAGTTTGAAAATATTATTGTTGGGAATATTGTTTCTTGAAGTGAATGAGTTTAATGCGATGCGTGCGTTGCTGACTTATGCATTATTTTTACTTGATACACAAATTATGAGTTGTTGATTTAAGATATAAAAAATAGTTAATCAAACAATCATCGAAATCTGCTGACCACATGCCTTTCTTTGAATGCAGCCAATGTTTACTTTTAAAGGCTTTATTTTCTATATTGCATATGTATCGTTATGTTTAGATCATTAGCAGTCTGGTACCTTATTCACAAACTCCAGGCTCTGAGTTATATAGTCATAACTGTACTTTGGTGTATAGTGCGGATTTTTAATGAAAAGACGAGAAGATACTCATAGCAAGTATTTAAGATCTGGCAGCAGGAAGCTACATACTTCGTATGTTGAATCTATATGGCTAGTTTGAAGATACTGTACAGCTCAGCTTCATTGAATAAATTTGTCAAACTAGGCTTTGTCTTAAAACATTATTTGAAAGCGAATAAGTGTCATACATGGCAAGCTACCAAATCTCAATTCCTTTGGCCCACAGACCTATCCGTAGTACAATATTTAATCGGTGTAATGTACAAAATAATATTGACATTTGTCTGCCTCTTATTTCACTTTTCTTGTTGATAGCGATATAATGAATGTTGCATCGTGAACTATGAAAATGATCCATTATAGACGTTGGGGCGCATGTGCTGTTTGTGGGCCACGAGACTGATAGCAGGGCTCGATATTGGATTATATGTGCTCCCCTGAGAGTACAAGCAAGCACAATTATCATCCTGTTTGTAGCCGGTATAGCTGGCTGTACCTGACAGCATAGTATTTTCATACCGCACTTATGTGTATGGTGCGACTGAAATGGTTAAGGGTAAGGTGAATTGTACATAATAACATCGAACGCCCTTCAGCTCAATTTACTTTTGTCGGTAGCACAGCAAACGGCCTTCAAATGGCAAAGGTTTATAAAACCCAACAAAGCAATAAAAGGCATAAAATTGGCCTAGTAAGTATTGCGATGGAGCCAGATTGTAGAGATTATATAATATTCGTCAGTGCACTATTATCAAAAATAAATAAACAGGGTCTCCGCATGAGAATGTACATCAGATTAGCATTCCTTTCCCAATTTTAACCAATGATTTGCTATCCGCTGTACAGTCCCCGTCCAAAAGAGGTCACCGCTTTTCCTAATATATATGTATTATGGAAGTCGATAGGACAAAGACAGCGCAACATATACATCAAAGCAGTTAGAAATACAATGAACATTGTTAGCAGGGTTGAGATGTTTGAGGAATATTTTGAATTGTTTGGCTACTAAATTCATGTCCAATTGTATGAGAGACAAACGACAATTGCTAGGCAATAGAGGTGCGTCTATACGAGCTGTTATGTGAGTAAATACTGGGCTCCACTGAGTACATTGTCAATGTTGAACTTGACGCATAGTGTATCTACCTAATGGTGATCTATTTATGAGCTCGACAGGGGAAGACCCTCCAATTGGCAAGAGAGAAACTCCAAGGATCTCGGCCTGGGACCAAACACTTCAATGTAAGGAAAACCACTCCAACCGAACAAGTCTAGCTGCACATGTAATAAAAGGTTCTACACGGTTGAAACAGGGGTCCGCCAAAACAGTATTGTGTCAATATCAATTGCAAGGCGAAGGCATATCGCATCAAGTTTCTAAACCCATAAGACTGAAGGGTATGTTTCTGCTGTATGCGAACTGTTGATGTCTGATATCCCAACTGATCTACGATAGAAGTACACCATTGATTGCTCAAGTAGATTGATATCACCTCGCTGGTTTCAAGTCCTAGGTTGAGATGCAGTCATCGACGATCCATTAACAGAGCATCATTGCTAAGGCATCGAGTACATCTCCGATGTATATATTGGCTTTTCACCCATTACCAACGAACAGCAACGCGTATTGTACATAAATCACCCGTAGCAAAACCAAATTTTGTGCCTCCAAACGTGTAGGAGATATTGAGGGAGGCGACCACGAAAATGATAGATATGAGAATCACTGGGAAGTTATCGTCGCTAGAAGTCATTAATGTAGCTTTGTCAAGAAACCAGATTGGCGAACAGACTGTGTGGACTTTCGGAATTATAATGTATACAATGGCTGTTTGAACAACTAATGGTACTTTGGTAATTACTTATGAAAGTATACATAAAATGTTATTACTTATGAAAGTAACCTTCAAATAATACGGACAATAAAGTGGGAAATTTTTGCCATTTGTTGCAAGTGTTAGGGAATGTATACGCAGATAACCCTTCGGCAAGTTACGTACGTGGGATCGGTATGACGTTAAATGGGCATTACGCGTGTTTTATAAACTGTTAATCTGCATGGTTGATGGAGTGAATTGATGCATGATGATAGTAACATATCATTTTTGTATTGGTTCATAAATGAGGCTACACTGTACTCATAGAGATCATGTGATATTAATATACTGCTACGATTAAAAAGGGGTTCTGCATGAGTGCTGTGCGAAGAATTTTTAATATACCTCAAAGCACGTATTTGTAGTAGTTCAGTACGCTATAAATCACTTTTACCAGTATTTCCCCATGCAAGTTTACCATAGGATAACAATGAGTGAGCAAGATAAAAACATAGCCTGTGTAATGCTGATTGAGTCCTTCACTTGTGTGAGCAAAAAAGCCATGAATTATCGTTTAATTGACATGATTTGTTCGTGTGTTTACCAGGATAGTTTTTCATCTATAAATATGCAAAGAATTTTATGCACAACGTGATTTGTGTCTATACTGTTGATTGCTTCATAGTCTTATTGCGTCTTCTTATCACCATATAACTAGTTTTCCTGGTGTTTGATTTAAGGTCATTTGTTTCTAGCCTTATGTTTAAGTTGTTAACCGCATTGTTGGCCTTTTGAAAAGCGTTTCGATATTTGAGGATGAAATAAGTAGTGTTGTATCATCAGCAAAGGAAAGAACCGTTTTATCACAGGCATTGGAAATGATATTTACGTAACGCAAAAACAACAGAGGCCCTCATATGGAACCCTGACAGACTCCTATAGCTACATCGGATCCAGGTGATTTAATGTTTTCTATTTGTGTATATTGTTTACGAAGTCGTAAATAACTTGAAAACCATTTATGTGCGAGACTTCTTATTCAAAGCGAATACATTTGGTTTAGAAGCGTTTCATGGTTCATTATATCTCAGGCTTTAGAGAGGGTGCAAATAAGAGTACATATTCATTGGGTGATTTATTGTTAGCATCTGCGCAGTTATTGAGTAAATGCAATAGTGGATGAATAGTTTGGTGGGTTTTTTAAAATCCAAATTGGTGTTTATACAGTAGTTTAAATTTAATCAGAAAGGACATAGTTCTGTTATACATAACGTTTTCAATTACTTGGTAGCAAAATAATGGTTCTATAATTATTTATGAAGCAGTCGTCACCGGATTTATATACGGGCATAAGTTTTGATATCTTTTGTTGGTCGGAGAAGATTCTGTTTTATACATATATGTGAAGGAGTAATCAAATTTATTGAAAGGTATGTTTATTGACGTTAAGTACTGATTTCGTCGTGGCCATAAATTGTATTTGGTATACGGTTATTTACTACACCTGACAATTTATTTTCAGTATGATAGATGACTTGGCAAGTAGCAAGTGAATTGTTCATGAGGTGAGGGTGAGCATTCAGATATTTTTGTGTGTGTATTGGTAAAGTAATTGCTGAACTCATGGGCAATTACACTTTTATCTGATATTTGTACGCCATCAATTTTAGAACTATTTGGCAATTGTCGTTTGCGATGTGCATTTCGTAATTTTTGTCTTTGTACTCACCACAATCTTGGTGTCTGTTTTGTATTTTTCTATCATTTGAGAATAGTAGTTACATTGAGCTTGCGCTTTATCCTATCAAGAAGGCTATTGTATGTTTAGTATTTCTGCGTATTGCACAGTGACATGTTTGGTTTGTATTTCCGATGTAATTGAATTTTGTTTTAGTTGAAACAATCAGACCAGGAGTCACACATGGTTAATGCATTATACTTTTGCGACTTTTCTTTTGCCCGAAATCGGAATGGCTTAATCGGACGCACGTTTATATTTATAAATGAACACATTAGATGCCTGATTATGAGCTGTAAAAGATCGAGATTCATATCACACATTACACAACATTTTTTTCTCACTGCTTATCTTGTATATTATATCTAAGATAGTGATTGAATAGTGCGTCGGTATCAGCAAAACCTGTCATGTTTGGTCGATAAACTGTTCCAAATATGCATTCGGATTTCGGGCTGTTTTCACATTCTATAAACAATGTTTCCATAACATAAGGTATGAAGACCGATAAACCATTTCTTCTACCAAACTCAATATGATCTTGGATAAAAAGGCCAAAAGTTCGTAGAGCTGGTGACGATGCTTTTGTCATCCCGAGGTTCATATCCCCCTGTAGGGGCATTGGATGTCTTCGCGATATTGACTATTTCAGCTGGTCAATTTCGTCAGGAAATCTTCTTGATTGAGCTGTTCTTACGTTTCACGAAGATATTTGCATCTCGAACCCAAGGGTCATTTGTTTGTTTTTCCTTTTTGAGAGATCTGCAGCTTTGAGAAATTTCTTTTTTTTTCTTGGTCAAATCGTCATGGATGTAGATGCCTGTTACTTTCAGCCGATATTGGTTTTTCATTATTGATGACGTGGTTTATGTATTTGACCGATATCTGTCGCTTTCGTCTACCCGATTGAATTTTTCCAATTGGGTGAAACCTGTCAATGTTTTTGTTTGTATAGACATCGAACTTGTCTTTTATGAAAGAGAAGACATCTGCCAGACCCGTTATTTGCACACTATTGGGTCTGCTATATTGCTTCATGGTCGTCGAGCCAACTTTCAAGGTTGTTCAATTGGTCTTTAAGTTCTTTAATATCGACGTCTTTTTTATTTAAAAAGTCAACAAAATGCTTCTCCGGCGAAGCTTCTTGAGCCTTGAACAAAGTTATTGATACCTCAGCTGTGACTGATGAACCGGTTAAATTCTTCAAAGCTTCGTCCAGTGGGTCAGCCAGTGACGCGTTTGCTGGCTGGGCGTGTCCTTCCCTTTCTGATTTCACTTGACTTTGACCATCTTTACACTAAGATCCTATTCCTCTCCTGATCCTATTTTTAATTCGTACTTGCTTTGTCGTACGTATGGCCTTGGGATGTTTATAAATCTTGTTGACCACTTTTTTGGTATATTACAAGTGCCCTATACAGGGGATATCATCGCTTTGTATGAGAGACAAATAACAGCCTTCGCCATACAGACGAGACGTTATGCATTCGTCCTCATGATGTTATCTTAATTTCAGTTCGTCAGGATGATTCTAAAGACAAATTAGCCTTTAAGTTGTGTCCCGGTTTTGTGCAGATTTGTAACTGATGATGGCTGTTTCATGAATCAAATCTTACGAATCTCTATATCATTGATTATAATATCATATGCCTCATGTTTGTACGTATTCTATTGGGCGAGCAACTAGTTGTACGGAGCATTTTACAACAACATTATATAGGATAAATGTGAGCCACTATATGCGCTAATAACTGCTGGGTACACTTATAACAACGATATTGGTTAGGTAGTGTTTGACATAATGAGCATGCACGGTTGACACGGAATTGTTTGTTGTGGTTGTCAAGCAAAGCCCATTTGCAGAGGAAATACAGTAAGATCTTGAGTATAGCGTAAATGATGTCAATCAAAACGGCTACAAATGGAATAGCCATTTAAATGTTAACCTGCCAGGTTGTACAACAAAACCACATTCTATTTATAATTACGATGAAGAGCATATATAAAATTTATGGTCATGTGCTGTTTCTAAATTAGTGGTCACCGCCATGCTATTGATGTCGGCTTTTCTTTGCACGTACGATATCTTTAGCATCTTTAGCAAGGATGACCCGAAACAAAAACGAGTGAACAAGCTTTTAGAACTCACAAGATGTACATGGTTTTATATATGTAACGTACAAAGACAAATGGGGTCACGTAAATAGATATGCTGCCAGTGTTTAACGAGATCCCGACGTGTCATCATCGGAGCTATATGCGTCAAATGAAACAGAATGGCAGTGTGTGGCCAAGGGATATTAGCGGTCTCATAGCGCAAAGAAAAGCTTTTTCTTTTTGATGCTAACCCATTCCATATATATGTGATGCAGAAAGAAATACAATAATTGATACATAATTGCATTACCTGGTTATTGCAAATATGCCTGCATAACAGTGTTATTAATTGATTAGTAGGCAACATATCCAGCGAGAAAGGGTTACGTGAGTAAAGCGCCATAATAACAGATATATCATAGCGACGATAAATTATTCATTTATTTGTCTGTTTGGTGCCCGACATATGGCGTATCTGGCCTACAATCATACAATCAAATATGATATCCCAGCTATCGTGCAAGTGCGACTGCACACTCAAAACATATTTTGGTATGTTTTATTGTACTACGGCTGGAGCAAAAGCAGATAAAGCTTGCTTTTTGTCATTGGCGGAAAATATGTCATCATATATATTGCACCAGTCTGACTAGGAGACTTCAAGGCTGCGACACATTGATGGCTGATTTGATATAGAAGACAGCCGTTTCGTAAAAATCAAGCCAATGAGCCATGCTTTATGATTCTCAAACAAGCAGGTTATATTTCATTGCATTTATACGCGTTAGAATCGCGTGGTGGTATTGGCTTTGCCGAATAAAGTAAATGTAATTTCCATGCTGGGTACAATACAGATATCCCTCTCAGTTCAACTTCGAATTTTAATATGCACTATATCATTAAGAGATTTGACAATCGGGATTGCGCACCTGGTAGAATATGCTGCCATAGCAGCCAAACCTGTCACCATCGCAAGTGATGTTCAATAAGTATATGTAAAACTACAACTGTATACAATTGTTCAATGACGTCAGAATTACCCCGTGCGTGCAAAGAATAGTTTATTGCCAATACATATAAATGGATGATTTTTAAACGAATTGGACTTGTTTATTTCCAAACATACATGTTTGATTCTTAATTTTCGAAATGTATTCATAGTCTTGATTATATTATGCATTTGTTGCATTTGCTTAATTAAGCATTTCTTCAGATGGTGTTCCGCCTCTTTGTGACAGAATAATTTGCGTACTTCAATTTCACAAATATATGTCGTCCAAGATGTCATATAGTTCAACTTACATATTACATGAACGCGACGAAAAACACATTAGATTTGATGATGACTAGATACACGCTTTATGAAGTGCACTCTACTGTGACTGTGATTGATGCGTGGTAATGACGTGTATATATAACTTGATTATAAAGTGAACGTACCCACCATACCGAGTTGCAAACCCTTACAAGGCGATGTAGACTTGTTCATAGATTAATTTATTTTCCCAAACAACTGGGGTAAAAGGCGATATGAGATACTCAATCAGGATATCTAGCCACCCATAGCAATTGATTCTAAAAAAACGCATAGGTCTAGTAGCCATGGCTATAAAGTATCTGTTGTTTCAAACCTACTTATAATTAATAACTATAACCAATGGTATGAAAAAAATATACAGGCATATGTGTTTCTTTTATAAAAAAAGGCAGTTTACAAAAGAACCGTTTTAAAATGGTCGACAGTTAGATATTGGTCGCCCAATATAATCGGCACGACCCCTTTTTATTGCCTGGTAACTCGACTAGGGATGGTGAATGTAGTTGTTTTGACGAGAACAAGAACGGTTGGACTTGTAAGTTTAGACTCATTCTCTGAACAATGCTCGTACAGCAACACGACTTATTAAGATTGCCCTACAATAATGGTACGAAGGCCTTAATTCAGTGAAGAATAAGGTTAGCTCATACCGGCGAACACACTGAGTTTGAGTTGCAGCGGTGATTTGAGGCATCCTGCCTTTTTTAACTGTCAATTAGGAACCTTGCCCGAGGAGTCGAAGCAATGCTTGAAATGACATTGAGTGCCGTAGTACGTGCACATATAAACGCCGAACAATTTAAATTATTGCTCATTTGTCACCTGTACCAAACATACTATTCAGCATCTGTGTACGCCTTGAAGGATTCTCTTTATTGTGCGACGCCCTTTCGCTTTAATCTCATTTGAACTTGCTCAGATTGCATTCTGTCTGACATTCTGATCCACAGAGCCATCACGCCGCCCGGGCGAAATGGCTCTGGCGGATGTCATGAGCAAAGTTCGAGCAGGTTTATGTACTGATTACGTTACAAGCGTTCTGATTGAATTCAACACGCGTTGATTGCTCCAATGAGCGGCTTTCTCTGAGAAGTGCAAGCTGCTCAAATTTATCAGACCACATTATTCACGGCCTTTTCCCATGTGATTTTAAGAAACGAAGAAGAGGGCCTAACGTTAGACAATAGGTAAAACGTATGGAGGCTACATGCGTTTTGTTCGTGGCAAATGATACCTGAAGTAACTGATAGGGACACCACTCCCAACGGCTTTGTCCTAAAACAATATAAAATGATGCTGCTAACACGTTCAGTGCAGTGAGCGAGATGATAAGCTTTATCTTGGCATTTTAACATGATATTTCATGACTGAACGCATTTCTAGGGTGACGTTGACGAATGACCATTTTAGCTCGGCGTAACTTATACATAATTGCAGAATCCCTGTGTAAATGAACAATTTTCGCCACGTGCCTGTCAGCAATTAAACACGGCATGTCGGATCATAATGATAACGGCTTAGTATGTTAGCATGGACAGTGCATAAATAATTGCTGTGAGGGTCGAAATATTCACGCTTGCAGTTGTTAACGGTGCATTGTAAATGACCAGGGATCAGATCGATTTGATGAGACTTACGGGGCAAAATGTTAACTTCCACAAGGCGCGATCTCTACAAATTTTTTTTCTTATTTTTGCTATTACCACGTTGCATTTTGCCAGAAACAGTACGCGGCAACAGAGTTTCATGCGCATATTTGCTGAACATCGTGGTATGTCACTTTTCTGGCTTATATGCGTCCATAGTGAAAATGGCAATGAAGCGCTTCAAAGATGTAGTTTCTATTGGCATTTTTATCAGTTATGATTTATCGGTCTTCATACATCGTGTTATCGAAACATTGCATACCGAATGTGAAAACAGCTCGAAATCTAAATGTATAATTGATGCCTACGTATTTTTCAACCACTTCCTCAGATATAATATACAAGATAAACAGTTAGAAATTTTTTTATAATCAGAGATACAAATCTCGATCGTTTTAAAGTTCAAAATGCATGTTAAAACTGACTATTATCTTGAGAATTATTTCGTAAATGGGTTCGTTCAAATGATCACAAAACCCACAAAGGTGACACCTACATCAGCCGCACTCATTGATCACATTTTACAATTGACTTAACGCAAGCGTCATCTGGCATTATCATCATTGACACATGTGAAGATCTTACGCTCAGACGCATCTTCCGCCACCATACAAACAAAATCAATAATGTCATAGATTATTTAGAAATAACCTATTTTTCGGATGTCTTAGAGCATGAATGTTTTAATCAGGGGTGTGATGTTTTTATCAATAAATACAAATATGCATTCGATCAAGCAGTTCCGAATTTTGGACAATGGAAAAATTTCAAAAGTATTTGCATCAACCATGGATGACTCCTGGTCACAGTGCAATAGTCAGAAATAAAAAAAAAAATAGTCTGCTAAACAAGGTTAAGCTTAAGCTTAAGCGTAATTGCTATTCTGAAATGATAGAAAAATACAAAATGGACACCAAGTCTTCGTGGTCGTTACTTAGCAAACAAAAATTACCCAATAGTTTTAAAATTGATGGCGAAAACATATCAGATAAAAGTATAATTGCCAATTACTTTACGAATACATGCAAAACAATATCTGAAAGTTTAGCCACTCAATGTACCTAAAAAAATAACTGAAAATAAGGATGCAGCTGAAGTCAATAACCTTAAACCAAAACCAATTTATGGCCGCGACGAAATCAGTACTAAACCTTTAATAGTTATAGACGTCTATCAAAAGGAATTAAAAACATTCTTCCCGATTAAATTTAAACTACTGTATAAGTACCAATAACAACAAAACTATTCATCCAATGTTGCATTTGCTCAATTACTGTTCAGATGCTAGCAATACATCAACTAATTCATATGTACTCCAATATTTTTGAACTCTCTAAAGCATTCGACCATGAAACACTTCTAACTAAAATGTATTCGCTTGGTATAATAGGTCTCGCACATAAATGGTTTTCAAGTTATTTATGACGTCGTAAACAATGTACACAAATAGAAAACATTAAATCACCTGGATACGATGTAGCTATAGGAGTCTCTAAGGGATGCATTTGAGGGCCTCTGTTATTTTTACGTTACTTCAATGACATCTTCAATGTCTGTGATGGAATGGTTTCTTTCCTTTGCTGACGACACAGCACTACGTTTTCCATCCTCAAATATCGATACAGCCTTTAAATAAGCCAACAATGCAGTTAACAACTTAAACATATGGCTAGTAACAAATGGCCTTTAATCAAACACTAGGAAAACAAGTTATATGGTGATAAGAAGACGCAATAAGAACTAAAATATAAGTTATTGTGAGGTAAAATTAGACGATCAAGTAATCAACAGAATAGACACGAATAACGGTGCGCATAAAATTCTGGGCATATTTATCGACGAAAAACCATCTTGCAAAACACACGAAAAAAATTCATGTCAATTAAACGATATCTCATGGCCTTTTTAGGCTCAAACAAGTAACAGACTTTCTCCTTAAATCAGCATCACGCACTCTATGTTTTGCTCTTGTTCACTCACATTTATCATATGGTATACCCGCATGGGAGAATGCTGATAAAAGTTATTTAAGGCGTACTGCAATACTACAAAAACATGCTTTGAGATATATTAGCAATTCTTCGCACAGCATTCATGCAGAACCCCTTTCATAAAGGCATAGCACATTCCTTATATAAAAACAAAATTCCCAAGTAATAGTATAACAGTATTTTTTCTAATAGTATGGTGTAATCTAACAGACGGATCATTCAATTTATGTTTGAGACATTTTTCTTTCAGCAATGGAACATTATGTTGGCTTATTATGTTTTAAAACCCGTGTGCTTTATTTAGAGATCATCTGTAAGATACGAGGAAGTCGTCTCAAACATGTCATATTTTCGTTAAGAATTTCTTTATCTAACAATGTGTCGAGTATTACATACCAAAGTGTAAAGTATGATAGGTCAAGGTAAGCACAACAACACCGCAATCTCTTTCAATGAATTCTAGTCACAATAATAGCAGTTTACCACCAATAACACAATTGGCTATTATGTTACTAATAATCACCTCCTTAACGATGAGCCTGTTATTTCTGTTCATATTTAAGACCAGATGGAAGTAGTAACTCTTTTGTATCATTAATAGTATTTTACATACATCTATTCACATGTGATTCTGCAGATTATCCATTGTATGCATTATCACATGACATCCGTCGTGATTGCATAACCGACCACGCGTTGAATTGCTTGAGAAGGAAAAGATCATCAAATCAGACTAGCACAATATCTTATAGCATTTAACCGGGGTATATTAGCCAAGTGCTTATGTTGACAAGTCGAATTCAAAAGATAAATATTGGGTCGTCACAAAACGCCACCAACAGCTATAGTTACTAATAATCACCTCCATTGAGGTTATTCGTAACTCTTTTGTATCATTAATGTTGTATGGCATCACCCATTGTATGCATTGTTGCTTCCGTGTGATGCATAACCGACCATGAATTGCTTGAGAAGGAAAAGATGTGCATTAACCCCGGGGATGCTAATGATGAATCGAATCGTCATTGGGTTCACAAAACCCCCAGATAGCTTGAGGAGAATTCACCCGTGAAATGATTTTGTTTCTTGCATGCAGCTGCATTTAATAACAAGATTGCTTAAGCAGATTCTTTTTGGTCACGTGAATGGCATATGTAATGCCTGCGGTTATTATTAAGCGAAATGTTTAACCATATGTATTGTAGGATACGTAAACTGCCGCAGTTAATATTTCTCGATGCAGAAAATCAATTTGGCCTTCATGATGAGCAGCCCTACGTGGCTTCCGTTGCCGTAATTAGTTGTTGTCGTATAATCTTGTACGCTAGCAGTCTCTTTTAGCTATCTTTACTATTTGTTCGTTGTTGATGTTGAGCTTAGTAACCTGGATATGGAAGGTACATTTCAGATGGAACAAATATCAATCATCAAATAGCATTAAATATGTATGGCCTAGTGTTATTTGTAATCAGTAGCTCCTTGTGCAGATTCATGGAGGGTATTGCAGAATTTCAAATGCAGGCAACTTAGCACCAAGTGTACTTCGCGTTTTCACAAGCCCAGACTTGAAAGATAACCTTTGTTTATATTATATTACATGTGTAAATAAAATGCCATATGCACTATCAATAATCTCACAAATTCAATGAATATCCCAAGAATGTGTTTTAACAAATAGAGACAATCAGAGGTTTGGCGTTAGTTGCTACTGAACTCGAATTACGCTCTATGGTTCGGCGCTGCATGTGTGGTACGTGGATGATACAACCACACCAAGAGATGATGATAATGCAGTCAGTCGTTGTTGACGCCAATGTACTCCGCAGCCACAAGAATATAATTGCAGTGTTGAACATTACAGACATCTAACAAAACCATTTATCAATGCTTTCAAAACATTGCCCATTAACGTCCTGGGACGTTCGACATATAGCACTAAAATTGCCTGCACGGTGTGTCGACATTAGATGTTTGACGTCGCCCGTTTAATGTCTACCAGCATATGCCAATATTGCTAATGTCTATATTTGCTTTGGTTAAGAATGTTCTTTTCAGCAGGCTACTTCATGACCGAGAGACAGCTGAATAAATGATTCTTCGATCCGCTCAAGTACAAAAGCCATTCATAATCGTAAAGGGAAGATATTTATATTTTCGTTCGACTTGGAGTGGTGAACTAGGGCATTCGATAAATAAAGGGTTCACCTGTCCGTTCTTAATAGACAAAGCAACCAAGCCGTTAAACGGTTGTCGAAGTGCATGTCATCGTGTGGAGAAGCCATAACTCAGAAACCATTAGGATTGCCTGTTCATGCGAGAAAATAAAAGTAAAAATACATTTGTAGGGCTGTGCGAATTGCTTTGTTTATACCAAGCATGGTAGTTATGTCACAATTGAGATAATGATCTACCATTTTGTGAACCTATCAATACCTCAATTCGTTCCAAAATTCCTAACATTACCTAAATAATTACAGATTAGCTGAGGTCGTTAATTGTAACTATGTAAAATTACAAATCTTTAGGTCGCTTGATGCCGATGAACGGTTGGTTATCATATCTAAAGCAACGAATGTGCTGCTGAAGAATACATTTATTATTCATTGCTCTGTTTCTATTCTGTATCGCATTGTTATAACTCTATGCTAACAACAATGTGATTACGATCGTTAAGGTATTATCCTCGGCGTAATATCATCCCACAGGTGGATGTTTATGCCTCGGCTCTCTACATAAAGCCGCCATCAGGTGTTTAGATGGTGATTGAGCGCCACTTTAATCGGTAGAGGTTGTTGGTATTTAGCCAGAGCGTTCACAGCGGAAAGCCTTCTCGGAGTATTTCACAAGATCGCATATATTCACCGTCTAATGCAGCTCGATGACTATCATGCGCCTGAATATTTTTGTGTACATAATTGGATTTTTGCATGGTCAACGGAGGTGCACAGCCGTAATCATATAAACAGAGGAACTAATCTGTCATCATATATGGGGAAATGAAACATCAATGAGGCATCATTGCTAAATTTGAATGTGCACTACCGTCAACTAATATTTGCAGAATAATGTATATGTATCGTGGCTGGGAAGAGGTTGAAGTCAGTGGATGATGTATTAATCTCTCATAACATTGTTATCATAGTAATAAGTATGTATGAATAAATAAGTTCCTATGAGGGCATTCTAATTCCCTGCAGGTACGCAGTTAATGTGCTGCAAGTAACTATTCACCCCCTTACTAGTGGCCATCAGACATTTCGCAATTCTAGAAGTAAAAGCACCATCGGTCAATAATATAATAATAGTAACGTAACGTGCATTCTATATTTGCAATACGTTTTTAACCAATAAGCAATTTAAATGAAGAGCGATTGACAACCGTTCGATAGCAACCTTATGTAGAGGTTCCGTTGTGTCTGTTTCAAATATCAATGCTCATTTTCCGGATACTTTGCTGGGCATTCGGCTACGTAGGTGTTGTTAGGTTTGCCTCTACAACAAAATTCAGCTCACTAAATAATATTTGTGAGTTCAGACCGCCATTAATTTGATTAAAACTCGTTGCAAGATAATCGGATGGATTTAAGAACATGTTTACTCTTTGGATGATACCAGGCATGTGATGTCATTTTGGTCGATACATGAAACATTAATCTTCCACAGGGTCGTCCAACAACCCTGGGGTGTCTTGTCCGATCCGAAAATGGCATTTAAATGTCTGAGAAGCCTTTTCACTTCAAGCGCACATGCAAAATCAATAATTCATCAATACCACACTTCTGTGCCTGATTAAATATACTGCTGAATGGACTCCTTTACCAACTATTGTCAACCCCTCAGATTTTGCTGCGAGGGATTAAAGCACACACCCTAACTCAGGCGCAGCGTTTAATAACGGCGACAGTATGTGACACGCCATGGCAAACCTAATGCTTGATTGACACGGCGGTGTTTGAAGGTGGAGAAAGCGGTTAGTTGAGAGATCCATTGACCGTATTATTAAATTTAAAGGACGTATTGTTGCATATCGTAGCTGATGGTGAATTACAACATCTACTATTGAATAGCATTTATTTCAGATGCTTTATTGCTGTTCGTCTTCGCAACAAAAGAGAAACGAATCAATGCAATCTCCCCGATCGCATAACGGGTTATAGCCATGAAAACATGGTAGATCAATACATGCCACAGTCCATCAAAATCGTCGCGTGGGGTCTGAGTGATTCATGATATTGCTATTTGCTGCTTACGAATTGATTACGTATCAAGATGTAAAATGGAGCAACAAAGCAAACGGCCAACAATGAAAGAGCTTATTTTAGATACTATGTAAACATGCACACGTTCGTGGTGTATATTGTTAACTGCCTTGATAATTACCCACATGCGCGGATGCATCCTAAGAGATACCAAGGAAGACCTGATTGTGACAATAATATTTGGCTACATTTTAATGAATCACCTAGCACTGGTCGCATCAGGTGCATTCGATCCAGATACATTTTCATTTTACCGTAAAGCGGTCTAGGTTGACTAAATTTCCACAAAGGTATGATTAAGAAGACAAAACGAAGCAGAAGAGTTCTATAACATGGGCAAAATATTCATATTATGATATCGTGTGGATTATTCAAAATACTATATATTGTAACCCACATGAAGCATACCTCAAATATCAAATGCGTAAGACTAAATACAGTCTTGAACAACTCTTGAAAGTTGATTAAGCTTGTTTGATAGTTTACTCGGTATATACAGAGTTTTCGCACGTAATACAATATTCTCGACCTCCGAATGTGATTTTATTCTGAATAAAAATTCCGTCTGCAGAAAAAGTCTTGATGGATACGATAGTCGATTTCAGGGTGCTCAATTTGCATGTCGCAGATATTGATATCCAAAACGGCGACAGTACCACATGCTATTTGTAAACACTGCATTCGATTTAACAGACCTCTGAACTCCAACATTAATATCCAACCTAGCAGTTAATGCAACTTGATAGTAAGATAAAAAAAAATGATTTAAAACCACTATTTAGCTCATCTGTCATGGCACATATTTATCTGAAAAACCTGACTGGCCCCCCATGATTACCTTAATTGGCAGTCCCAACCCTAAAAGAGGATGCATCCGACCCAGTAGCTCCACATGACCGTGCTGCACCTTCATCTCAGCATCGTGGGTTTCACAGCCTGCATCACTTAAGGGAGCTGTCTAAGCATCCCAATCATCCCCATCTGTCATCGTCGCGAATCGCCTGACGGGTAGGATTATAGGTAATAATGCAACGTGGTCATATACTTTAAATGTGTATTCATCCTCTACATAATTACCACATTTATTGTACAAGACTTTTGAAATTCGCCCTTCTCTTGATATGGTCTATTAAATGTTATAATTATGATGCATAAGGAAAAACCAATCGCAAAAATAGCTGCATACGAGGATAGTTTAAAAACAAAGATTCACGCTAACGTCACGTTGAAATAATTTCCAATTTGCTACCTGCGTGCCTCAACAGTCGGCAACAGTTTACATTGCATAGAATGATCAATGCGGCTCAAATACGAATATAGAGGAAGAGTGGGAAGGTGAGGGGGCGGGTAAGGGGTATGTTTGACTAATGTATTCGCAGAGTGAAGCAATCGATTTGTAATACAGTAATAATGATATATATATATATATAACGCGCAAAACATGATGGTGGAAATATATTCCATTTGTCTATTTTGCATGTTCTTGCTGTGGCACGAAAACAAACACTTGCGATTTTCATAAGAGTTGTTGCACGAAATCATTGCTATTTTCGCTCTTCATAAGCCTATTATGCGAAGTGTTTTGGCAGTGGCAAGGCTCTGCGAATTGAAATTGTTCCCGCTCTGATTATTGCAGTGACGTCAGCCCAGTATTACTATGTGCCTTTGTTTGCGTCACGGTAGCGCCACCTAACGATTGCATTGTATTATAATTCGGGAAGCAATAAGCACCGAGCCACTCGAAGTGAGCCATCTAAGCGTAGATATAGACTGTTGGTTACATGCCCGCCAGTTTTAAAGGTATTTGACCACCATTTCCAATAACCCAGTCAGCTCCTTGATGCTTCATCGATGTGAGTAATTGATTCTCCGTGAACAACAGGATTATAGTGCATATCACAACAAAGTTGAGCTCATATTGGGCTATGTGTATGCTTAGAGTAATATCTTGGGTGGTTTGGTTTCGCTCTAGCTTTATGTGTTAAACGGGAACTTAAGAGTAAACGAATGGGTTGCGTTTGGAATATATGTGTGCATAACTTTACACCTTTATGGTGTGGTGGCTGCAAAACAAAGGCAGCCATGTTGAAATGGCTTTCCGTTTTCTTCAAAGCCTGTGCCTCAAAAAAGTTATTCTCCCTGGGAAACGATTTATTCATTTTCATCACTGTGGTAAACAAGGTCAAACTATGCGATTTTTAATGACAGCTCTGTTGTTCAGCTATAGTGTATGCCAATATAAATCGACATAATTTGACCAACAAAATTGATGTTGCAAAATAGTTCAGGCGTCGTCCATGTCGTTATGATAGCTCACGATGAGACTGGTGAAATAAGAAGCATGAACTGCACCTCACTATTGACCCGTCAAACAATCAGGCAGCATATACATGCATCCAGTAGGACGCTCTTGAGTCGCTATATGACAATTCCGTCCATTAAATAACTTCTATACGAATACACACACACACACACTTATATATATATATATATATATATATATATATAAATATATACATATACATATATGTATATAAATGCATATACATATATATATATAAATATACACATATATATAGATATATATATATATATATATATATATATATATATATATATAAATATATATATATATATATATATATACATGTATATATATATATATATATATATACATATATATATATATGTATGTAATATATATATATAAACATATATATATATATATATATATATATGTATGTACATATATATAAACATATATATATATATATATGTATATATATATAACATATATATATATTTCTATATATATATATATAAATATATAGAGATATAGATATATATATATATATATATATATATATATATATATATAGTCTATATAGATATATATATATATATATATCTATATATATATATATCTCTATATCTCTCTCTATATATATATATATATCTATCTCTATATATATCTATATATATATATATATATATATATATATATATATATATAGCGTGGTCGCGTCGAGTGTGGCGTTGGAGACGTTTGAACGCTCATTCATCCTGTTTCATGTTGCCGTTGATACAATCTAACCCTGTCAGTAAACTAACAGTGTGGCTGTCAAACCTGTCTGTAGTAGAAATGCTACTTGCAAACATCAATTGGGACACGACGTCGGATGTTTTGTACTTCTATTAGAAAGTCAAGCAACGCTTATCTGTACGCACGCTGCACTTGATGCGCTTCAGTTAGAGCAGATACAATGCATGGTGATCTTGTTGCCAGAAAGAGCCATGCAAACGAGGACCTCAAGTGAAACGCTCAATCTTTTATTGCTAGACAAACCAACTGAAGTCTAAACCCCACATAAAGACTAAGAGCTGTGACTGAAATATGCTGTCGATACTTTGCGTTTAGTTGACAAAACATATCATAGCGTATGAGATAAGCTTAATAAATTAAAGACCGGCTGCAAACATCAAAATATATCATCCGCAAACCAAGTCAAGTTTTAAGAGATATGGACTGAATTTTTTTTCGAAGAGCAATTTATAGTGGTGCATATCATCTGCATGAAAGCAATCGCGTGTACCTTTTGCCAAATCATTCGAACATGCTTTTTGTTGTATATATTTGCAATACCGGTAAAGCCTAGATAAAGGATAAATAGCCTGAAGCCATCACGTGGAATTGGGTTATATGATACAGACTGAACGGAGTTAATGATGCATATGGTATGTTGCAGTACGTCGCAGCTCGTTAATGTGGTGCGTTATAGCTGTTATGTTTCATATGTCCTAATCATCAAGCTTTTGCATACGACAATGAGATGTTTTGTTTCAATCAACGTTAATTCTCGGCAATTCATTATCTCGAACGGCAATCCTGATCTGGCGGCTCAGCCAATTAACCCATGAGGCGCGCTATTTTCATTTGCCTATATGTATATTAACCATGAGTACTTATTCACGCAATCGTTGCGTATGAAAACTGCCGGATATCCCGCCGTAGAGATTATGCTGGCAAGCAGAACAATCGATGGCTCTGCCTGATGTACCTCAATGTTGTTAACGTCGCTGTGCTTGGTAATGAGGCGTTCTAGTCGGAGCTTCGTGTTTTATCAGCTTTTGTATGTTGAAGTTTCTTGGCGTAGCTTCTTTGTTGTGTGATGGATCGACTGTGTTTAATGCACACATCAATGTTCTTGCCATGAATAGACCGCTTCTTCTAAATGTCAACGTAGACACGGCCTTTGCATGCAAGGAAGACAGGTAACATCAATCCCTGATTACATAATTGGATCCTTTTCCAGTGGCTGACTGGCATTGGACTTTGTAGGATTAGTCACTTTTCATCAATTTCAACTTATCCTCAATGTAATAAATGAACAATGCTATCAATGCATTATATTGACGGCTGTTGTAAGCTCTGTATTAATGGTCCAAAGCAATATGTGCATCGCTGTAATGACTGATAGAGGTGGTGAATATCCGGTGCATTCTGCTTGCTGACATTAAGTTATTATGTGTTCATTGGGGTTATTGCGCCATGGCACATGTTCCAGGTCTACTTATATGAAGACAATGCGACTACACAGCAGCAATTTACAAAATGATGAACCACGGCGGTAGGTAAGGATAGACCCGGGAGTGCTACGGGTTGCCCCACAAGCTATTCCGAACTTGCTGTTGCAATCTAGCTAAGCCCTCTAGCATACCACCGTGTTGCAATCAATGGAGACAGCGGCACCTAGCAAGACAACTCCTCCGCTTCCGCTCAAGCTCATCCAATCAGACGAGGCAGTCGCCTACGCGGATGGCGCGTCAGTCGACGTAATAGCGCAGCATTAGAAGACCTGTCTGAACCGATATCAATGCAAGCGCGAAGCCCGCTCGCTGACACAATATCCCTAGGCTGAAGTTGGTGGTAGTCAGAGGTTTCACCGCTCTTCTCGGATAGCCAGCTAGGTATGGCTCCAGTGATGATGATTCCATAGCGACAACACCAGAAGCAAGGTGAGATCTTTTAGATATAATATGAATCCCACCTTTAGACCAAATTCAAGTCATGTATTCACATCTGTCATGTGGTGGGCATATAAGCGCGGTGTAGAATATATAACAGCTTCTTAAAAGGCCCTAAAAAATTACACCGCTGACTGTAATTGGCGAGCCATATTGGCCACGCGGCACCGGATGTATGTTGCTTCGCTTGGGTTTTAAAGATGATTTCATCGCCAAGGAAACCACTTGAAAACAACTTGAACATTCATTTCAAGTTATGCTGATGCCGACAGAGACGCCGATCCTAGTAACGTTGTTGTTTTCGGCTCTGCGACATCGCCAACATTTGATATGTGCGCCCGTCCTATGTTAATTTCAGCGCATAGACTGTGGGAATATAGTTACTATTAGATTCCCCGGAAGCGTTCTGATTTTACCTCTTTGAGAATGTTTACGAGAATCTACCTTCCACCGGAAGGAGCTTAGTCTAGTGGCGTAAAACAGTAAAGTACTTGACAGAGTGATTAGATCGATACGATTCCCAGCTATGTCGGTTTATTCTTATTCTTATAGATAATGGTTGAAACATGCCATTGGTCGTGGCCTCATTGAAACGAGTTTCACAAATAAAGGCCTCCCAACATCGCTAACCATTGTTTTCAATCAGCTGTTTAAGGGGGTTGGTACGAACAATGACCGAAATGTTGGGTTGAGCCGTTATGTGTGTTTAGGGTCGCATATTATGCTGAAAGACAATTAAGCAGTACACACTGAAGGCGTTTGCATGAGATTAGTACAGATATGTGACGTGCTCGGGAGCAAATGCTGATAAATGAGGTACATGTTTTATTTGGAGATTTTGTTGGGCGTCTTCCTTCTTAATTAACAAGATGCAACAGTCTAACCATCGTTTTTATAGTATATATCGCGCAAAAATGGGCGTTTCATTCGACTGCACATTCGTCATGAAAACGTTCTTGCAATGAGATTGTTGAACATTTGGCTTCCTGTAGAATACCGGTGAGGAGCGGATTCATACAAACAGATAATCCGTTGATATAATATGGCACGGTTATGCTAAGCATACGAAAATACGTCAGAATGTCTATTATGGGATGGCTACAGAGTGTGTTCGATTGTTGTTGCGTAGGAATAATCTAGCTCGCTTAGAGTAAGATATGGTAAAAACTTTACGGTGATCAACCCTCGCCGGAAAGCAACACGGCGTCCGCAGACGCTTCCACGCTTGGAATCAATAGTTGTTGTTTCCTCTGAATGTAAACATGCTTAAAGCGGAAGATGAAAATGTTCCCCGTAGTTTGTGACAGGCGTTAATATATGTGTTATTTCATTAATGGCCCTGCATGGTCTATCTAGTCAGTCGCGGCCTTCCTCTGGATATGTAAATGTTCTCATCACCTCAATCACCTCGCCATGTAGCAGGTTTGCACACAGCGCAAAATCAAAACGGATTAAGGTTGTCTGTTGTTATTTTGTTGAATTGCTGGTAGCGCCGGGTACGATGCATATTGACCTGTATCGACGCTGCACACGCGATAGTTTCCAGGCAAGCTTGAGCCCGATCACGTATTGCGAAAAGGGGTTTGTGAGGAAAGCAGCGCTGGTGAATTTGTAGATACCAATTGTAGGGGTCACATCAGACCACATATAATTACAGAATGTGCTTCTTCATGCAACTCGTCGCTTACAGAACACATAGGTTCCTAGGTCGACAACATACTGCTAATGTCAGTAGTTAGAACTGTTACACATCCGGATGCGCTTAACGATATTGAAATCTAATATGCGCATACACCTTCCCGTGCACAGGAAGCCTGTGTGGCCCATGAGTGGCGTCCAATACAAACACTTCTAGGGTATTCGTTTACGCTAACTAACATCAAGGTGTTGCAAGCGTTAAAGCGTCAACATTAATCAATAGATTCTCTCGGCAATACGAATGATCAAAACATCTTGGCATAAAGCAATTGGATGATTAATGGAGGCGCCTGTCGAAGATGGCATATATTAATAAGATTCAGAGGCTGAGTTATCGGCTTCGATAAAGAGCTGAATACGCAGGCAGCGACTAGTGCCTCAGGGCGCGTGCTCGTTGGCGGTGCTACAGATTGTGACGCACTTGGATTGACGTAGAACGTAATTCGCCCATAAGCAGGATACTCGATGAACCCATACTTTCGATAAAACACGGACAGCATCATTAAACATGTCGCCATTCTTCCCTTTACTCTTTATTCTGCAACATGCTGAGAAAACCATATTTTTTTTCCAACGGATGGCGGATTTGGGTTATTTATGCATCCGCTTGTGTCTGGTAGTATTGATGCAAAAATTCACTGCAATACCTGAATGGTTCAAGAGGCTGTGATGCATTAGTTTGTTTTCGATAGGTTGGATGCATTTTCTGTAGTCTGGTTGACTTTAGTTTGCTTTAGGATAACCTGTTGATTTTATGAATAAAGTTCAATTCCACTCACACAGGGATCCCGGTTTGTTATAACATACCATAGAATTGTCATGGTATGATTTCTATTTACTCCATACGCAGAATGCTTCAGTCAAATGCTATTGGGTTTCAAGTAATTATATGCATCGTAGAGTTCACAATAGCATGGGTAAATTATGAAAATATTTAGAATGTACGTTTCACTCCGAGAGGCAGAACTGATGAAAGCTCAGGCTTTTTTCAAATTCATTTCCATGACCCAAATTTGCTTATGCTTTTACCTGTTTCAGGCTTGTGGCGACGGCGGTCTCGAATTTCCAAGCCACTAATGGTGGGCGGTGTAGAAGAGAATCGGCAGTTAACAGATGAGAACCTTCCATTTGCCGCTCGATGAACAAGCATGCATAAACTGAAATATTTTGCCGCTGCGATGCACTCACTTATATTGACCATATCGACGCTAACTTGGAACAGCATAGTGATCTAGGCTTTTAAACTCATTAAACCAGTCGTATTTACAATACAGCCCACTCAACGAAGTGTTTATAATACAAACTTTCTTGTTATTTCGACCGCAGTCTTTGCTTCAGTACTTGCCTGGACTCTCGAAATCTTTGACAGTCGTATATTGCACATGAAACAATCTGTAGACAACAATAAGTAGCCATGGAAATGACATTGAACCAGTCGACGGATCCACTGCTATCACCAGCCACTGTCGATCAGCTTATGCTTGCTCATGACGAAACAACGTCGGCCATGATGGGGACATTCACTGAGCTGCCCGTGAAACCGTCGCTGCCTTTTCTACAGAACGTGGTGCGCCTTATCACTGTTTACTGCACGCCTCTCTTGTTCGGACTGGGATGCCTCGGCAATACATTCTGCGTCCTTATCTTGTCGAGAGGGCCATTGATTAAGCACGCGTCGTCACATCATCTCATCGGGCTCTGCAGTGCCGAAAGCCTCCACCTTTTCTACCACTTTCACCGCTGGTTAAACGACTTCATCGTGTCACTGTATCACTTCGGAGGATGGTGTCAGTTCGTAACTCTTGTCGACCACGTGGCCGATTTTCTTTCCATCTGGTACATGGTCTCCTATAGCGTTGAGAGATACATTGCCTACCGTTGGCCCACCCAACATAAGATGCTCTGCTCCATGACTAAAACTAAATGTTGCCTGGTCGCCTTGGTAGTCATTGGCATAGTCGTGTACATCAACATCAGCATCATGTTTGGTGTAATTGCATACAATAACAGCGTTATGTGTTTTCCGCTCAGAGAGTACCGACTGCATTTGCGCTCATTAAAAGTGGCTGGCGTTCTCATGAACTCGTGCATACCACAGATGTCTATTCTTGCCCTCTTTGTTCTGTCAGTATGTCATCTGTACAAGAAACCTCGTCGCTCTGCAGCCGGCTCCTCATTTGGCGGCTCGACCAGAGCCCGTGACCCCGTAGGTCAAAGGCGTCTTTCAAAACGCGGCACTTACGAACCCGCTGCATCTGCAGAAGACCAACTCCCGGATGAAAGTATCAGCCAGACCGGTGTATGGGTTACACTCACTGTCGTGTATCTACTGTTAACAACAGAAGAAGAGATGGTGCGTGTTTACAATACAATGCACAGCTTCGCAACTAACCGCGAGACCAAGCTAATGGAGTTTCTGTGGGAGCAGTTGTTTTTGTACCTAAAACACACGAAGTACTGTCTAAATATTGTTATATTTCTTTGTTCATATCGAGCTTTTCGTCTGGAATCGTGTAAGTTTATGAAGCACTGTGTATCGTGTGTTTGTAAGAAACATCCGTGTTTTCGCCACGACCCCACAGAAGACGATCGCGTAGTCCAGGAAAGTGTTTGACTGCGCTGTTAACCAAATGAGCGCAAGTTAATATTACTATGGGCGGGTCGCACGAGCAGGGTTTATGACGAAAACTGCTCAAATTTGCATGTTGCTAATGTTAACTGCACTTTATAGCGCCATGGTGAGCTACTTACGCAAAGCCTTTATATAGCTCGGTAAACGATTCGAATTTTTTATGTTGTGCATGCACGCGGTCTGATGTGAGCTGAACATTAAACGTTTCATGTTGAACGATTTTGTGAACATATTAAGACCAAAAAGTCAGCTTTTTATGCTAATGGAGCGCTATAAGCTTAGCATATTCTTCTCGTTGTGGGCTACATGAAGAGACTAAGAGGGCGCGACATCAAAGAAAGTACACCGTCATTCTGATTGCAGCCGTAAGCGATTGCTGCAACACCAGCGCATCACCGCGTAGTCGAGAATTGTTCGCAATGATATATATCCTGGCTAGAACGGAGCGACGAAACCTCCCTCGGAGAACGGACAGTAGCGTATGCTTATGGAAAGCAACTAGCGGCAATGCACTCTAATTAGCAGAAGGCATGGACAAACACGTCCCGTAACACATTGTCAGGGCACCTAGGCAGGACAGTCGACCTGGCGTAGAGCCAGGCTTCACAGTCAAGTTGATACAAGTCACCACATAAAGACACGGTTTTCAATATCAGGTCTCCGATGCACGGCCGATTTGGATGCATTTAACATAATAAAGTGGCAGCTGTGTCATTGACAAGTAATTTGTGGTGATGCGTGTCAGATCAGAACTGCGTTCGCGTCATAACATGGCCGGGTGACAGTGATTGAAATCTCGCTCAAAAAGAAAGCTGCAGACATAGGCGACGCCGAACGCACAAGACAGTCTGAATCATCCCTTAAGTAGTACCCCAAGACGCCACTTCCGTGAACAAGCATACGATCTTAGTTTTATCAAATAACATCGACCTTATCTATAACCGCAGAGCACAGAGCTGCACACCGTTTGAGCCGATTAAGGCAATCAATAGCACTATGCACATATGGCATAGGTTAATTTAGTATGAACGTGACGCTCCTTAGCATCACATCTCGTACATTAGTCCAAGTGACGTCACAGAAGACTAGAGTTCGTCTTGACTATCTGCCTGTATTATATCACATGTCTTAAGAGTCAACCCGCGTGGATTTGCTGGCGAATTAAAGTCAATACAAAAACCGTGCATGAACACATCTCGAACATATAACTGCGACAGCGCCATTCCCTCTAGTCGGCACATCTTCATCAGTTCACATCGCATCTTGTTGAAGGCAATCTGTGATATCTAATATGTACATATATTCAATGCGGCTATAGATAGGGTAACTACAGTCGCGCATTCTAACCTGGCTCGCGACATGCAGCACACCGCTGAAGTGTTATCTTATAGCACGTCTAAATCCTTATTCTAAAATACTTTACAAGCAATGAACTCAGCACACAAATGACCGTCCAATTACACAACCGTCAAGCGATTCCGTGACAGCTGGCATTACAGGCGGGAAGATGGTCATGTTAATCAATATGAGAGAACATGTTCTCGTCGTAGATCATTACTCGTGGCCATTACAATCAATATAAGAGAACATGTTCTCGTCATAGATAATTACTCGTGGCCATGATAATCAATATAAGAGAAGATGTTCTCGTCATAAATCATTACTCGTGGTCATTATAATCAATATAAGAGAACATGTTCTCGTCATAGATCATTACTCGTGGCCATTTTAATCAATATAAGAGAACATGTTCTCACCATAGACCATTACTCGTGGCCATGATAATCAATATAAGAGAACATGTTCTCGTCATAGATTATTACTCGTAATTGCAACTCATTCTAATCAGTGGTTCGCCTTTGCACTGACCTGTCTGCACCAATTGGTCAAAAGAGCTGTGATCAAGGGGTAGACGAACTTATGGGTACCGGACCAGAATCTTGCCAGCAGTGTGAGGCTTTGTAGAGGTTAGTTATGGGCCAAATTGACCCTCACTACCCACAAAGAAGGAAAAACTAGTGGTTACCTCCGCCTCCCTACTCCCATCCAAACGCTGGTAAAGGAGGAAGTATACCTGAGAACTATGAGAAATGTACCAAGTTAAATCAGCTTTATAATTGCACACAAAACCGAGCTATATCATCGTTTCTTGGGTATGTGTATAGGGATCGACCCAGTTTCAATACTTGGTAGGGGGTACCATCCGTGTGATAAATTGCATATAATTCGCTGCCATGCTGTTGAACCGAAGTGGGGTACTGTCATACTCAATACAATACATATTGTTTGCACAGGTAGAACAACTTGTTGCTTCCAATCTTAATATACCCTTTATTGATAGTGCATCTTATTTATGATCTAACAAATTGACACATGCGCCACATATAAAGCTGTTTTCCTTGTGCGGCTTTGGCATAGCTAATTTGATATATTAATTTTGCGTCACGGTATTCATTCAAATTACCACTATCATTATAATAGTGCAATTAGTCTAGCAATGGTTATAACGGAAGGATCAAGGATGGCTTATATAAACAGGATCAATTAAGACGCGCTGCATGCGTATTTGCATGACAATATGCTTCACATCTCCCGTCCTATCTCTTTGGGCGTTCTAACGACCCGTTCATCCAATAACTCGTCATTTATTATCAGTTCCCGGCTCCGAGCATATAGTATTTGTTACACTCAGCTCACCCACCACAGTTACTGTTACATACATTGCTACCAAGTAGGAATAATCATAAATAAAAAAAAATAACGGCAATTATCATAAACATATCTTTGGCAGAAGCCTTATTTTGATTAGCATATGCTGACCATTGAAACTTGTTTGTATAAACATATAATTCCGACTGACACACCCGTCTCTACAGAATTCGCGCAATGAATACCACATTGCATAGATATCCGTCGCTGCAGGGAAGACGGTTTGGTACATTATCTTTACGTTCAATAATTTATATGAACAGATCGTCCAGATTCATTGCTTGTTTCTTAAGGTGTTCAAACTTTACAGCATGTTGACGTCGGCGGCTATATGGGTAGAGGGGTACATTTTCCAATTACTGATGATTTGTGCCCCACTTGACATTTTATTGCGTCGTTGTGATTTTTCTGATCATTCTGTGCCATTTTTATTGTCTTGGAGTTGACATGAGCGTGTTTTATCCCCGGCCGATAAACTGGAAGCTCCCCACACCCACCCGACCACCAAGCAAGCGTTAGGCATTGAGCTGTTGTTTAAGCGATATTGATTTTTGGTGCAATATGTTCTGCTTTGTATAATTGTAAAGGTGCATTGTTAATGTCGATTTAAGCCGCAACGATGTCAACTCTTTTGTATTGGCCAATGCGACCATTGATGTCGGTTACACATAATCCCGGGCAACATCCTGGTAAGACGCTTTGTGGTTGTCAACTGATATTGCACACAATGCGTTCTCTATCGATGCGCTACCAGGCATTCGCAAAGTGAACTGTTTAGATAATGTATACAACGCTGATAACTTGTAGGTGCTTATGTGGCGATATCATCTGTTAATAACCAATTTCAGTCTCCCAACACATTTTTGTCCTGCCCACAACATTTTCATATCACTGTGTTTACAGTGAGTTTGATATTAAACACTTTAAACAGCGGATTGTGTCGTCATTTAAGTCATTGCAGTAATAAGCTTGCAGTTCGTGTGATAAATATTTCTTGGTGGGTTTATCTCGAGGAAAGTACTAAACATTCATGACATAAGGATGGAAATAATTTAACGATCATCAATTATTTAGCTCGGACTCGTAACTCACAATTACTAACCATTGTAATCACTGATGGAATCTGCACATGTTTGACAACTATGTTAACAGGTGCGTTCAATATCCAAATGTTTAGCATTATCGCAGCGTGGAAATATTTAAACCCAAACATTACACAACGTGCTCTTGACATGCTTTCTGTGCCTGGTAGCAAGAAACAAGAATTCACACCTTCCCACACTGTGGTCAGAGTAAAATAGCGAAATCAACTTCTATGATATATTCGCAAACATTGTATTAAGTTTAAACCACGTAGCAAACATGTATTTAGAGCCAATTGAACTTTGACTTGGGTTTTATAAGAATGATTGATGTGATCAAAATGCATTGACGGATAAGATCAGGATCTAATGCATTGACGAATAAGATCAGGATCTAATGCTTTGAGTGACGTCGTTCAATTAACCCGCTGGTCACAAACCCATTCATCACTGGTTAACATTAGAGTAACATGCAGAAACTCTCCAGGTGGCCCTGTTGATTGAGCGGGGACATTCGTCCGTGACAGCGCCATTACAAGCACCTCATAGAGGCACCGATCAATAACTCGCCAGTCTGACAAGAGGGCAGGACAGTATTAAACAGGGTTGGATTTAGCAGTGGTATTTATACAGTATTTTCTAGTCTCAGACGGCTCTTTAATAGTCATACATACTTTCCAGGACAAATTTTAAATGTGATTTACTAACATCAGGCATGCATAATGTTGTATTGGATTTAGCGACAGATCTAAATATAGCGCATCACTAACCTCACTCATATCAAGGCGCCCTGGATGTTCGATGTCAATGAACCAGTAAGGCCAGCTTTTAAAACGTGACCATCCCTTGATACATAAGCACTCATCAAATTACATGGTGACAGCGTTCGGAAACCGTAGGGTTCTAAAGAAGAATTTATAATGATATAAGCAATTTTTGTCAGAATTTGCCGGCAGTGTAACGTTTCGACGTTTTGAGGTCTGGCCCTCTCATTTATGATGAAGCAGTAGAAATAAGTGGTTGTGCCAGCATTAGTCCATTCACCTAGATGCAATATATTGTGCATCCACTTTTCTTTGAGACAATGCAGCATTATAAATGTATGGACCCCTTAGATAAGTGAATGTACTACATGGAATAACATAAGTCTGCATTGTGTGTACAAGCAGCCGATCACACAGGCGGCAGTAATCGTCAGTGTCAAGAATGGTGAAAAGCCTACGTTACAAAAGCAGCTTGTTTGTATGCAGTATTAAGAATCCACATCCCCGGCTTACATGCGTAATACATAACACATCAAGCACAGCTGTACATTCATCCGATGCATTGGGAATGTATATACATAATACGCCAGAGCTGGTTCCGAACATAATTAGAAGCGCTACAAATTCTGCCTTTGGTTGTTGTTTTGTTAAAAGATAGGCGCAAACAGATGTTAGATTCAGTACTTAATATTTAACTTGTCGTGTGGCAAACTCATGCGTGATATATCTCCCTAATTTTCTCTTCGAAAGCTGGGCGAAATAACTATGCCTGTAAGAATACGATGTCAAAACGTCAATCTTACTATACAGTCCCGCTCTGGAAAAGCTCAACAATTATGATATTCATTACCAATCACGTCATGAGTGTGAACGGGAATGCACTCGATACGCGATCTATACAGAATATAAGTGAACAATCGAGAACTCATTTAAGTGACGTCATATGAGCGACTGACCATTACATACACAAGTTGATGTCACATAACACATAACCGACCAATCACAAATAACTACTTAAATCATGGTAAGGGCTTTAGCGGATAGATATAAATGTCTCTCGATTGAACTACCCCAATTGTTCAACTGAATCACCCATATTGTTCAATTGAATCACCATATGGTTCGATTGAATCACAAATATAGTATAATTGAATCACTAATGTGGTTCAATTGAATCCCCAATATGGTTTAATTGAATCACCAATAGGGTCCAATTGAATCCCCAATATGGTTTAATTGAATCACCAATAGGGTCCAATTGAATCCCCAATATGGTTTAATTGAATCACCAATAGGGTCCAATTGAATACCCAATATGGTTTATTGAATCACCTATATGGTTCCATCCATGGCGCTTCAGGTTAAGGAACATAATTCCAGTGTAACACGGCACACTCTTAGGTGAGCAAGCAGGTGAATAACCACTACTGCCTAATACCAATGGGGAGCCGATTGTACTCGGTCATATATAACACATTCGCCATTATTGCCACATTGAAATACGTAATTAATCTGATGCATTTGAAAGGTCACACTGATGCGGTATTTCATATGGGTATAGTATCGATCGCATGTAACGAAGTCGGTAGTTTGTAGCAACGAGTCTAGGTGTTTTGTTCTGTTGTCGGATGAGTGCATAAAATGCATGTCACTTTAGACGAGCAACTAATGTAGGCTATTACCAGATCAGATACCCCGCGTCGACTCAACTTTCCACGGTATATCAAAATACTTTGCGCCACGCAACATAGGTCTTTTATCATGTGTCAGTTCCTGGAAATAATAATTGCGTGCTAATAGTTCTGTGACGTTAGATGCCTGGATCAGTTACCAGCAATCGCACTTCAGACAATTCATAAATTCTGGTACGTTAAACACTTAAGTGCTTCTTCATTTAAAAAAAACTTCAATGTGATTCACGGACAGTTGTAGTAAATGACCGCGTTGGTAAAACCAAAATTGATGCGCAATTACCTTAAGAAAGCTTTGGGAGATCAAACCATACACTCGGGTTATCCCGTTTACGGATATTTGTTCTTGAAATAAATCGCTTGTGACAGACCTCAAGTTGCAGATGACTGCAGTTGTATATTTCCCGATAGCTAGTGACCTGACATAGGCAATACCTTTCAGCCCCTTCTTAATTATAAACGCTTGATGTGCATTACAGTTATTTCAATAGCTCACCAGACGTTCACCTTGCCGAAACGAATAGCAAACACTCGCAATGTCGATGCCCTGTGCTAATCATAACCCATGTTAAAATACATTAACCAATGAAATAATCTCAAGAAGATCTATCAGGATTCACCAACATTATGATTGCTTCAATAGAACTAATCAGGGCGATTGTACTCTTAAAATCCTCGCCGCACACCAACGCTGCCCGCCTCCACACAAATTTCGTCGGAGCATTATTGTTGGAAAGCATATAAACAATTGAAGTAGAGTGAGTCATGGTCAACAAGTCTCAAGACCGACGTTGCATCTTAGCAGAGATCATTCTCGGTTTACTGATAACGCGTTAGTGATATGCTCATGATTAACCAATTGAGATCCATTCTGACCAAGAACAAGATGTTCTTCCAAACATCGCTCCCAGGTTTTCGCACAAGGGCATTTATCTTCTTTGCCAAAAGGCAGATTAAAACCATTAAGGACATTGCTTGCATGAGGCAGAGGGAAGTCGAAGAAAGGATGACATATGTAGAACGTAATGTAAAACGGATGTAAAGCAGATGCAACATAATGCAGATAATAGTTTATACGAGAATCATGGTTGTAGTAATTATCTGGAGGCTGCGGATAGAATTTCTAATTAATTTGTCGATTCTACTGATACTATGAGACACAACATTTTCGCGTCCACTGATTAGAGTTCATTGTTTGCGTGTTCGCATCAAATTACCTGTCCTTGACCCTCATTAGGTAGGACAGCGATTGCCCCATTCTTATAAGCGTTGTTTGTTTGACCTATACACCTTGTAGCATGGCTCACATTGGCCGAATCGCGGACTTAACTCACAAGGTATTACACCCTCTTATCACGAAGTGCAGTAATGTCATAATAACGTGGATTTCAGTAAAATTAGTGCATATAGTTGGCTCTATCCACCAATGCGGCAATGCATGTGATCAGCAGAAATATTTATGAAATAGCTATGTAATTGTAACCATTCTAACCAATGGAAGAGCTCTCAAGCATAACATTTGGTGATGTAGTAGACACCGGTAAAACAATGCATGGCATGCTAGGGCATGGTTAAGAAATAATTACTCCAGCAAGCAAACGCACACAAACATTACCATCCACTACGTCATGCATATGATAGACGGCTATTTATAGTGTTTACCAGTCGTACAGACAAGCATACGGGTTTTACATTTGTTCACGATATAGACTCTCCTCTTCTCGCATTATAGAGTACGTTTTTGATAAC
>CM067343.1:55357444-55367444 GCA_034190875.2 Urechis unicinctus | reverse complement strand
TCCCGGATAATGGCCACCCATTATCATGACCACGGGATGATGCAGCAATAGCAGAGAAGGTTTTTCCATATGTAATCGGCGTTTACGTGAGCTCTTATTACACTATCTGGTTATCGTACGCAGTGAGTAGGGATCCAGCATTTTAGCTGGCTTGAATTCATTCGTTCTAGTCAGCTGGATAAACAGTCCGATCTCTAATCTATGACTTTGTCGAGAAGACACCCCTATTTATGCTGTTTTTAGTTCCCAATACAGAACAAACTTATTAATCTAAGCATCAAAACAATATAAAACCAACACACCAGCTAAAATATAACAAATATTTAGATGACCTGAGAGGTTTTTAACTCATATACGCAGGTGGCTTATTGAAATCCATGTCGTGACTAATGGTGGTGCGCTATTGATCTGCAGCGCCTTACCCAGGAAGAAACATGCAAAATATGGGTGCCGCGTTTGGCCTTTGGAAACAATATGCAATAAAGAGAACTCGCGCGCATAAACGAATAATCCGCAGAAACATAAAATTACACCCAGTTGTGGAATGCTGTAATGTCTGCAGCATAATTATGAATTGATACCGACCCACCACAGCCTTGTTAATACAAATGGCAAAGGAAACTAGGTTGGAAGCATTTCAGCATATCAATTCACCCGTTTTTGCCCTTCCGCACCCTGTCAGACAATTGAAGAATGGTGGTTTAACGAAAACATGACAGTTAACTGATATTCCCACGTCTTCAAGTGTGAATTCAACACATCCCCTGAAGAATGGTACCAGACAATCAAACTACACATTCAGAAAGGTTTCGCGTCATTTGAAAGAATGACGCCCCGTGTCGCTTTCAAACGAATTAGTCGCCGATAGCGCAAGCACGTACAAGGAAATGCACTTGCCAAAAGGGGAAAAACCCGTCTTTTTAAAGTACTTGTGACAAGCAGCGCTAGTCTAATGTTTCCGACAAAAAACACTAGGAAAGAGCGCATCAACTCCAGACGCTGCCGATAAATGACGGAGAGTAGTTATTACTATATCACTATAAATAACCAAACAGCTCTATCTTCACTCTTGACCCGCATAAGACTGCAGTGGACTGATCAATAATATTTCATGACAAATAGTATTTCAGATCTATGTTTGCTACAGCAATCAATTGATGATTTACAATACACTGGCATGAATGGACAATTCCAATATCATTCTTTATAACTGTGCTATAGTATTGCGGTGGATTTAGGATGATTTAAAGAATAAGTAACAGTAAAACATTTCAATTTTATGCAGAAATATATATTAATTTGGCATAGCGTGAACCTGACTTTGAAAGTGGATTATTATTATCACATTTGAGAAGTCCTTACAAGCCACGTAGTAAATGAGCCAATTAACTACGCACATAACATCGACTCACTGACAAAGACTGAGCACCAAACTTTAGACAGCGCACATCATAAGCATGACGAAGGGAGGGGGGGGGGGGTGTAAACTGGACGTTAACTTGGTGGACCTCATTTGGCAATATTTCCATCTTATTACGTGCCTTACGGCTTGGAGGTTGATCCGCAATGTGGCCTGCTCAATCCACTCGGCTCTTGCTGCGTGCTCAGCGACCGAAGCAGCGCTGGCTTGTTTTGAAGTGCGCTGTTTGCCAGCTGCTCCAACCTCAAAACTCGGGAGATCTTGTTTTGGTTGTCCGTGCTCTTTGAAGTGTCAACACATTCAATGTTCAAAGGCTTCAACCTCTAAGGACAGAATCGTCCGGGGAATTTAAGGTCTAAATTTTAGTGCTCAGTCTTTGTCAATGAGTCGATGTTGTGTGCGTGGTTAATAGGCTCATTTACTACGTGGCTTTTAAGGAATTTGCATGTTTAAGGTGTATTTTGTCCTTCAACTCAGACAATTTTGCATTAAGCCTTAAGCAGGTCGTACCAAAAAGAGAAACTGATAATTTGTCGCCTCAATGTTATGGGCACATGGTCATAACAAAATGCAATGGCACTCACCTCAGATAGATAGAGTCCATTTAGCGATATTTTTTGCCATTCCCACGGCACGTAGTGATCGGAGGGACTTGTATCCGGGCAGCATATTTCTACTGGCCCTGGTCGTATCTGATAAAGTCTGGCACGCGGTAATAATTCATTGTTGACACGGTAACAAGCTTGGAGGTTTTGTGCCTCGACATGGACACAAGGCCTAATAGCGCAGCTAATTGTTGCCCACTACACGGTGAGGTCGTCTAAGTTCTGACCGTACCTTCCCAGATATCCACTTCTTTATCGCGATACACTTGTTCACATTTAGCTGCATGTTGTGGAATCCGTTCTTAAGGCTTCCGTGACTGAGCGGCGTTGCTTTTGGAATTAGCCGAACCCTATGCCACCTACGCAACATTTTCCATTGGCTGCATATATACTGAGTAACATTTCTAGTTAGAGTTCCTGCCAATTAAGTAATGAATTTATAGATCAAGAATCTAATTTGGTAGCACCAGCAAGGACTTCAACAGCATAGAGGTCGTATCCATGTTTTACTCTTCGTTGTGATTGCCGACTGTAGCATTTCTCGATTAAATCTTGGTGAATTGATTTAATGCCCCGTATCTGATAACCCGCTGACGTCAATTTAAGCTCTGCCTGAATTGACTCCAGTCACTGATCAGCATGTATGGCAAACGCGAGGATGATTAGAGCGGCGAGCAATCGGTAAAACCAGCCGTCTACGATGTTGTTGCACTTGATTGAATATATGCTAAGGTTCATAACACATTTATTGTTGGTTTGGAAAGTGTAATGTAAACACAATGTAACTGAATCACTAAGCCACATATTACATGTTCATATCCTAACTACAGTCGCTATCATAATCACTTGATAAATCAATATCCGCATGGCCCTTGTTTGTGACATCATCTCCTGTAACAGGTCTAGGATTATGTGGAGATGATAGATCCCTCACTGCTCGGTCCGAGCAAGACTCCACTGGATGTGGGATGCACTCTAACTCGCAGAGCGTGTCCTGCAATGTATAATATGACGATACATAACGCAGTCTATCAGATTTACGATTCGAACATCGTTAACGCGAAAAATTTTAAGGTATTATGTAAACAGCAAGGAATATTTACAACATGTCGCACCTGCATCATATTGCTGGGCGACCTCAATGTATAACAGCTTGAGCTATGTTCTCCACGACTTAATACCCGACCTGGGCGGTTATATCTTCGGTGGCCTGTAATAAATGATAACATTGCCGCTCAGAGTAAACAGTACACATGTACAACAACCCGACAGTGATGTGAAATCTACCGTTATCAAACAACGTGGACGGCTATTCCTACCTTGGCATACAGTAGGATGGAAGCATCTTCTCCGAGTGTCAGAATATAGACCAGCGTACTCCCGATGTTCCAGGCTACGTACTCGACGTTCGCGTAGGTATATGAGGACGGCCAAAGTAATGCCAAAAACCAGAAAGGCAGCTAAACCAACTGGCACTATGAATTCCAGGGAGGGCATCCCACTTATTTTACGGTCTCATGATCACGAATCATAACCGCAATACGACGAGTCGTATGTTTCTGTGGCATGCATTGTTAACACACGGGTCGCTTAGTAATTGTCGTCAACTGCCTCTATGCCACTACGAATCAATTACAAATAGGGTAACTACTCACCTGAAATATTATCATTAGTCAATACATCAACTCTACTGAATGGATTTACCACGCTGACTCAACCACCCACAGAGCCATTGCAATGACTTGCTACCCATTTCTTTAGAAACTATATCGTAAGCACTTAATCTGTCGTTCCAATAATGGTGGATATTAATAGGCAAAGTCAGGCTACTTTGACCACTGTCATTGATCCCGGTTATGGCTAGAATGATTATGCCTTCACCAGGCAAGCGATTATGTGTCTATTCTATTACTGAAGCAGCTCAAATCTGGTAGAAACCTAAGCCGCCGTAATGAAAACAATACGCTAGAGACGTATTATGTGAGCACCAGGAATAATGATGAATATCCCTGATACGGAGCGTTAGGAAAGATAGAGGCCATTGGATGGCGCTTACATTAACATACATCTAGGCACTTCTGAATTTAGAAGCCTGTCGCATATCGTGCGCAGTGATTGAACCATCGTTTGACGTCAGCGAACATTGTGCGTTGACCTATGCCAAACGCCATTAACGGCGAGGTGTTACTTTATTCGATTTTTAATATGTATGTCACTTGTATCTTCTGTGTTAAAGTAGTCATAATGCCATCTAGCTTGGTATATAGAGCGATGTATTACACAAACAATTATGCGTTGATATTCGGAGATGCATTATGTGATTCATCTTCGATTCCTTTGTTTTCTGCAATGCTATTATGTCATTTACACAGATTGACGCTCTCGGTCATAAAAGAGATCACCATATTGACGTATTGATTAAACTTGAACGTGGCCTCCTCGATATCGCGATCGCAGCCTGACAATACAGAGTTGTATAGACGCAGATACACAAAACAGAGCTGAGAGAGTCCAAAATAGCGGTCGTCAGCAGTGATCCGATTTTTCGAAGGAATGTTATATCGATTTTCAATGTGCTCCATCGTATTTCTAATTTGACCCTAAAGAATGTCTGTTTTGACAAATGAATGCAGAAAGTTCCCATTTCCCAAGAGATACCAGCGATGCGGTCCCTCTATTCACTAATTATCCGGCATAACGCCCGAAAGCTGCTGATTCACATATACTCATACAACCACTAGATATATGTTTTCAAGTCTGGGTATGCTATATTCGGCAGATAATACTTACAGACGAGGCCATGATATTAACCCTGCCTAATTATATTTGCGTCCGTCTGTCTAGTGCTAAAAGCTCTAATGCATGTTTTTACCAAGATAATGAGTTTGTTAGGGCAAAGACATTAGCCCAATGGCCTTGACTCACCTATAATTATATGACGACCATAAGAACTTAATATTTGGGTATTATAATCCCGTCCGAGCGAATGCGACGGTTTGAAGTAAGCATGATGGGTTTGCACAGCCCTCAAACAGTACATTACTAATGCTTAACAATGTCAAATGCTTTACCATTAAGCTGCTGTGTTGGAACAAGTAGCATCTATATGAGAAAATTAAGTTGACGCTTGTATCATTATAAAAGCCTATGTACTCAAACCTGCGTTTGTGATGTTCATGAGACACTCAAAGCGGCCGTTGTTGACAATGTGATCAATATTGGTTCTAGGCATGAGGCATAATAGAATTATATCCCGTCTGAACTTCTATAATAATAACCACGATTGCCTACTCATCTTATTAAATACAACAACACAATGTATTGCTGCTGACAAATACTACACAATCCAGCTTCCAATGCGCAGTCTCTCTCATGGATTTGTTGAATGCTTCAGATCATGCATGCGTTTGGATCATAAACATGCTTTTTTCTGCGATATATTTGCAGTATTTTGTCAATGTACAACAGATCATTGGCAAACCTCTTGTGATTTTCTGCGCCAATGTTTAGTTACGAGGAAGTTGAGGCGCTTGATCAAATTTTTAGGGTTAGTATTTAACACTCCATGTTAACCCAATTTGCCCATTCCTGCATGTAGCTAAGTGGTATTAGGTATTGGCGACTGTGCCTTGCTCAGGGTATTTTCGTCGAGTTACGCTGTGATATGCTCGCTAGCTATGCTGTCAATAAACAAACGCTGGCTCAGTGGCGCTTTGTAAGACATTTGAGACTCTCAGTGACTCTGTGTAGTTCTTTAGACCGTCATACAAAAAAGCAACGCTCAATAAGTTTGGACAAATTAAGCAAATACGCTTCGGGCCAAAACGGATAGTTCCAGGAAACTTACCCCTGACCATTTTAAACAGCCAAGTAAGATATACATCGCTTTTCAATCATAGTGGTTAGATTGCCTCTTTAGTCAATCTCGTTTACGTGTACCTCAGTATGCGTGTCAGTCACCGACAAGCATGGGACTATGGCAAACAAGTAGCATCATTTATTCACAAAAGAAACGATCCACATTTTACCGCTTTACTGTATCCTTCAGACCAACAATAATTGTAAGCGTCTCAAAAGTGCCAATAAATATTCGGGGGTGAATTGTTTATCAGGCTGTACCTCAGCTGTGCCTAAAAAACATCCAAACCACATGGCTTTTTTAACAAGAAACATGCTGTATCCCATCAACACAGATATTTTTTTTAATTACAGAGAGGCGTAACATCAGCATGATAACCTTTATTTGGCGGCAATAGACATGCACTGAAATGTGAAACCGACAGCTGTTGAAACAATTAGGGGGAACCAACTTTTCATTATTCTTGTATTCAGTTTGCTGATGTTATAGCCACCTGTTATCTGCTATAAAAAAGCCATTGGTATGATTCAACCAGTAGAGCCGGCATAAGATACAACATCCAAACTGCCATTACAGCCGTTGTTTAGTATCCCAGATCATCATTCCCTAGAGGAAGAGAAACACTTATTGTAATACTTAAAGTACCGTTAACTCATCTCACTGGTCCATACACACAACAATAAACCTTGACCACAACTACTGCAGTGTTAATGTTGCTTCTAGGTAACAATGCCAATGCTTTTCATCAACTAGGACAACTTACTAGAAGCGTAAATTGTTTATTTATGAATTATCATGTAGTTTGGGCTTCTGTAGACGATCTGATATGCTGTATGAGGTTGCAGAGCATGACATCTCTAAGGCCATTACAAATGGCTCAAGGTATAAAGATACGCGACTTATTGATCAATATGTATGGCAGACATTTGGATATAAGCAAGGTGACGTCGCAAATGTCTTTGCTATCGCGTTGTTTGGGGTAAAACGTGGTTGATTTCAGCCCTAGTCAGCGGCCAAAGTCAATAACAAGATCATGGTGACTCACATCATGTTCTCACAGAAATGTCTTTTCTGATCGAAAATTTATCTACGACACTCAAACTACAAATGGGTTTCATCAATGTGTAACAGGGATATTGTTGCGATGTTTATGTCATGAAATAATAGTGATGTTTATGCCTGAAATATAGTGTCTTATGTTGGCTAGATGATTATATTGGGAGCAATAAACGACATTCAATTCAAATGTCCTTTATGCGCATCTTTGTCCGTAAATGTTAATGGCTTTAAGTATCGGTGTAATAATAGATTCGTTATATAATACGTGTTATATACACTATAACATGAACACTTCTGGTTTGTAGTGAATTGTCAAGCTGCAACTGTTTGTTCATACCCTAGCAACAGAATTGTTCCATTGCATATTACACATATCAGAACGTTTGTGTCAAAGCTTGTTGACAACGGCATTATTTTAACATAGCAACGACATATTGTAATGACGACCCATCGGAGATCGATGGTCTTTCCCGGTCAATTTTGATAAATATACAAATGTCGCTACAAGAGAACGGTTCCTTCGCACCATTAAATATGTACTAATTAGAATATCGGTATTAAGGCGACCAATAACGCAGCTATATTTGTTTGGAATGGATTTTTCCACTCCTTAAGCCTATGCTATTTTTGCGTGACGTTGTCCTATGAATCGACTTTACTTCACTAGACACAATAATCGGACAATTGCTGGTGATGTATGGCACCTTTGCACACCAAAACAGACTATTGTCTCACACGCGAGTAACAGATTGCGTAAGTGTATACTGTAAAAAGAATACGATTTTCCAATTTATGGCACTGCAACATTACTGGCATGTTCTCGTTTGATAAACATGCAACCAGTTATACACTCAAATGAAAAGGTGGTTTTAATTGTTAGCTTTGCCGCAATATAATTCCGTGAGCATACAATAAATCTTGAGGCAATCCGCCAGATTCCACGGTAAAGATGTTTCCATGCTGCAATCAACGATTGCTTATCTTGATAAATTTTGGTTCATCATGCCTCTGACTAATCCATTGGGCCTCATAAGCAAAACGTTAACGACGCAAAACTAGAGGAACATGGAATGGATACATTGGGTTTGGGTGTGAGATATCATTCACCAAAACGTCAGTTTAGCAAATCTGATTATCTGCTTGATTTTGTTTTATTCGTGCGTGATTGTAAAGCGGGATAAAGAGCAATATTCGCAAGATGGAAGATTCAGTAGATAAATATTGATCGACCTAGGGATGGCAATGCGGTAATGATGATATCTATATATGTGACAGATTAAACTTTTGCCATTCAATATAAATCATCTCTACGACCAATCATCGTAAGACTTGAATGACCATTCAAATCGTCGAAATTATAATACATTGCTCTGCTGCAAAGATTAGTAAATGACTATGACTAATATTATGAACTGATAGGAAGCATATTCGTGCATAAACCGATAACTGATACACACACACACACACACACGCACACGCACACACACACACACACACACACACACACACACACACACACACACACACACATATATATATAGATATATATAGAGAGAGAGAGATAGATAGAGAGAGAGATATATAGATAGAGAGGGATAAGATAGAGATAGAGAGAGATATATATATATAGAGAGAGAGAGAGAGAGAGAGATATATAGATATAGAGAGATCTCTATATAGAGAGATATATATATATCTATATATATATATATATAGAGATATATATGTACCTGTATATATATAGTGAATATATATATATATATATAGATATATATATATATATATATATATATATATATGTATATATATAATATGTATATATAAATGTATATTTATATATATACATGTGTATATATATATATGTGTACATATGTATAAATATATAATATAATATATATATATATATATATATATATATATACTATATATATATATATATATAGATATATATATATATATATATATATATATATATATATATATATATATATATATATATATATATATATATATATATATATATATATATATATATATATATAGATATATATATATATATATATGTATTTATATATATATATCCATATATATATATATTTATATATACATGTATATACCAAAACAAAGTTCAAATAATGTATTACAATAGGTCAGAGTGCTTATTGCTGTACACAGCCTACACACAGATAATAGGTAAATATCAGAAGCGCACATTACCCCAATGGGAAAAAATATTTGCGCATTGTGAAATCAATGGACACTGTTATTGCACGATATCAAGAAATATGTCAAATCTCATATAATGAGATACTAAGGATCTTAGCCATTTAAGCTAAGCAAGTTTTGATGGGTATAGTAGAAAAACGACTGATATCGCAAGGATGCTATAGTCCTTTGAGGCAATTCCGTACGCAGCAGAATATATCACACCCATTTTTATTTGTAATCGGCGGTTGCCAGCATTAGCACCAATGATCCTTGCTGTCACAATAAATCGGCAACGACCAATGCTGCCAGAATGAAGTCACAATGACCAGTGCTGCCAGTCTCTTCTCTTGCAGTTACAGCTTGATGCTTAGGTATTCAATTGGCTAATGCAAAAAAAAGCCAAGAAACTGGATGAATACTAATTTGTCCACTGGTGGTCAGCCATGGACCGACCGGGATTGCATATAGTTCTCAAGACAAACCAGGCTTAGCACTCGGTATATCCAGCTGGACCTATAAAGAAACTAGTTACATGCACGCTAGTTCGCGATTTTGTTTATCCAACCAATCATTTTCGCTGCTCGTTGAAATACTCACACGCGAACATTTATGCTTACACTGCGCAAAAGCAATTAGTAATGTTAAAAAGACCGCGCATATTACATAGGTTCATGTGTATATCATGTTTCATCATGTTAAAATCGTCACGTTGTGGAAATAAGAGAAATGACCCGCATTCTCTTATATTTACATGACAACCGTTTTGCAGCGAATAAACCGACTCGAGTGGATGCGGCACTTTGTTGTAGGCGTAATGTGTTCTCATACAAACGGAGATGTCCAACAGCA
>CM067343.1:55349944-55352444 GCA_034190875.2 Urechis unicinctus | reverse complement strand
AAGACTGCAATGTAAGCACAAATTGATTGCTTCCTATGGGGCTAATGAAATAACCAACTGACCCCAGATGAGCGCTGATCCATGGTAATCATTCATTGTCGTCACGACACGCGGGCACATTTAGTTTCAGAGGGTGCCGCAATCAGGTAGTGATTCCTGCTTCTGGAGTAGTTATTGTTCTCACCATCCAGCAGTGCGTCATCTTCACTTCAGTACCTGAATACTGAGCAAATATTCATATGTCATAAACAATGTAGCCCTAAAGTAAGTAGATTGGTTAGCGGAAGAATACAATTGGAATCCTACAACGTGAAGAGACTGTTACCATATTAATTTCAGTCATCAGACTAACTGTAATAGACATATGCTAATCTCGCAAGTGACGCTTCAATGAGTACAAATAAATCATTTTATGCAAAATGTAAGATGATATTGGCTCAAATGTCAAGGACATAATATAAGAGTATAATGATAAGATATATAATGATATATATATATATATATATATATATATATATATATATATTTATTTATATAAACATAAATAAATTTATCAATAAATATTTACATATATATAATATTATTTTACTCTAAATATAGACCTGTGTATATATATGTATATATATATATAATTATATGTAATGATATGTATAAATATGAATATATATATATGTATATATATATATTTTTATATATAATCAATTACATACACACACATATATGTACATGTACATTTATCCATTTATATACATGTATATATATGTATATATATATATATGTATATATACATTCATATATATATATATGAACATATATATATACATATAAACGTATATATATGTATATATATATATATATATATACATATATTTAAATATTTATATATATATATATATATATATATATATATATATATATATATATATATATATATATATATATATCTATATATATATATATATATATATATATATATATATATATATATATATATATATATATATATATATATATATACATATGATCGGCACATACAGCCAATATAACCGGATGAGGATATGCCAACACGGATGACGTACTCATTATTGTATTAGACCATGTATTATGCATGCTCTTTAGAGGAAACGCTCAATGGCGAGAGTGGCGAGGTTGCCCTGATGAAAGCAATAATCAAAGATGCACGGCACGATTGTTCGTCTCTAATCTTTTTATTGATCTGATAACTATCCAAATTATTTCGTGAGTTAAATGAAGTTTGTAGGAAATGTATTGAGGAAATATCTTGTCGTGATTATACACTCCCAGGTTCTAACGACTAAGTCTACAGTGACTGATTAGTGAAAGCCTCCCTTGCTCGCTTAAGTTGTAGAGAATGATATTCGCAAAATTGATTGACTTTGGTTGGTAGCCTGGATCATATACATGGCCCGTTCGCATCCACTTTTGGGATGAATAATCGATCAAACCCGCAAGAAAGGACAAAGATAGAGCATCAATTTTTCTTTGTGTTCAGAACTATTTTGCACGTCAATCATGTTTTCACCAACTAAATTACGGACGTCAATAGACAAAAGAGTGTTATTGTTCGATTGATCCATCATCGAACTGTCTTTGAAAAAAGGGGACATGTCATCGATGTTTGCAGCGTCCAAGACCAGAAAAACGATTAATCTGATATCCTATTTCAATACCGTTTATGTTCAAGTGGATCACTGGACACCAAGGGCAAAGAAGCATATTAGTAATGATAATCGGATGATCATTTGTTCGTTTCGGGCTCCATCTACCAGACGAGGCCTTCATTCGTTTCACAATTCTCGTTAGCAAGGAATGATGTACAATAAAAGTGACTGCTTAATGTAATGTTAAATTTTATATTAACATTACCGATTGCTTGTTGGCTTAAATTCTGAATATGTAAAGGTCAAAAACAACGACAACTGACGTAATCGATTACGTATTGATAAAAATGGTTTTGTTGCCCAGTGATTTATTGTCGTTGTTCTATGCGCAAGCAGCGAAAGGAATGATAAGGCAGCTCTGTTTTGCAAGTACACATTACTCTGTTTGCGGACCTCTAGTCTGAACAATTACTGCACGGACATCGACACAACCCTGGCCTCGGGTCGTTATATTGTCGTGGATTATGCGGATATGTACAACCATTAATCAGGCGTGATAAATAGATCGCGGGTCATGTGTGGATAGCTGGGAATACAGTGAGAGGATGGAAAGAAAACGTTTGGATGAAATGTAACAGAGATTGATTGCTGCACGCCTCCTTCCTCTTCAGCACACAGTCAATGACATGCTGTGATAAATTGGGGTGGATGTTTGTAGAAGAAAGTAAAGCTTCCTTCTAAGATAGTGAAGACCATGCACCTGGCTATTCTGTATGCAGTATTCTAATGCTTAATCTAGAAGATCGGCACAGATACAGCTAACACATAAAACCAATATAACAGAAAAAAGATGCGCCAATACAGATGATGCAATTGAT
>CM067343.1:55297444-55344944 GCA_034190875.2 Urechis unicinctus | reverse complement strand
CAATCGATGTAATTATTTTGTGATGGCATTGCATTCATAGAGAAGAAACGTTTATTTATTATTCGGGTAGCTGCAGTCATAAACACCCATTTTCAAACTGCAGAGCTTATTGGTTTGAGTAAAGCAACCGGAATATGACGCATCTCTCTCAATGTCATTACAGCCATAGCTTGGAAGAACAAACCACTATTCGCAGAAACAGAAAAAAGCACCATATGTTTTTTGTGATTATAGGGACGGTTAATGGGCCGTTTGTGGACAAATGCAAATGCATTGCATCTACCCAGGCAACGTTACGTGTTTTGATTTATTCATGACGTATGCGTTCTTCTGACCAGTCTGAATAGCCTCAGGGATCGGGTGTTTGAGCAAATGCTTAAAAACTATCTGTGACACGTGACAAGATTGATACATAGGAATGGCGGAGGGCGCGTTTGACATGCACTTGTAGATAGGGGCTGACAATGGGAGTTGAAATGTATGCGCAAACGAACAGTAAATAGTGGGTGACAACCATCTTGAAGATGTTACAAACCCTGCTCATTTGTGTGGTATCGTTTTTGTGCTGAGAGTCTGATGCAAAAATAAAAGTAAGGCAGAATATTAAAATTTTATGGTCATATTCTTAAATAATTAGGGTATCTATTTCCATTTAAGTAATGACTTAATATCCTTAGCCTATTGATTGGTAGCAACCGGTCTTTTTCACTCTTCATGGGGATATCAAACATTTAACTGTCACACGCAGCATGCCACAAAATTAGTGAAACATTTTTGTATTGATCAATACCCTGCTTAGACGCGGCCATATCAGAGCCGCTCATCATGTTATCATAACTGCATTGGTAAGATCTAGGGCATATGTTAACATGTGTTTGTGCATTGGTTGTGCTCTGCAAAGAAGAGATGGTGCAATCATTGAAGTGGCATAGTGCAATAGCTAGATCATCTAGTAGCAGGCATATCACTTAAATAATTGCAGCCAGGACAAGTATGTGCGGTTTTGTTGTAAAGCAATATTCTAAAATTTAAGCGGCTATACTGTAACCATAATTAAGCCGTTCCCGTACCCTCATTGGCTATTGAATTAAAGACGCCCCTAAACGGACGCCGGCCGGCCCCTCAGTTCGACCAGCAGAGATAGTCAGTCTAACGCCATTGAACAGAACAATTCTCCTGAACTCCAACAATAAATCTATTCTCGGCATATCATCTTACCTTTCGGACAATCATATAGTTAACCTTCTTAAGGACGTAAGCATCACGTTACCTGGTAGAGAATCAATTAATTTCCGGATACCAATTTTGTGAATTCGTTCCATTTTTATTTGCCCCCAATTTTTAATTCTCTAAATTACACCAGTGGTTCAATCTCAGAAAAAACGTTCCCAACGTAGGTATAATAGTATAGAAACAGTATGCAATGAGGGTTACGGGTCGGTTACGAGAGAAGCGTCAAAGTTAAAAAAGCTCGAGGAAGTCAAGGCTAAGTTAGAGGGTGCTGTAGTAGGTAGTAGATAGTAGAGCGCGAGGAATCGATCCAAGGCCAGACGAGCCCCCCAGCTTCACAAAAGCCCTCGGCTGCCTCGCTTGAATATATAATTATATATATATAATTATATATATATAAATAATATATATGTAATATACAGATATGCATATATAATACATATATATATATAGAAATATATATATAATAAATTTATATATATATATATATATCTATATATATATTCTACACACACATATATAGATATATATATAAAGTATATATATATATCTCTCTATATAGTATCTATATATATATATATATATATATATATATATATATATACATATATATATATCTATATGTATATATATCTACACATATATCTATCTATATATATATATATATATATATATATATATGTGTGTGTATATAAATATATCTATATAATATATAAATATATATATATAATATATCTCTATATATATAATTTTTATATATATATAGTATTTGATATATGCGATATATCTGTATCTACATATATATATATTGTATATATAATTATATATATAGTTATGATTCAAGCGATATATATATATATATATATATATATCTATATAGATATCTATATATATCTCTCTCTCTCTCTATATATAGAGAGAGATATATCTCTATATCTATATCTATAGATATATATATATATATATATATATATATATATATATATATATATATATATATATATATATATATATATATATATATATATATGCTCTGGAACAAAGCATAAAGAATCCTACAACATATTGCTATTGGAATCGTAGCCACTTGATCGTTACCGGTCGAAATCATTGTTAAATTATTCAGGTAACTGCAGTCACAGACTCGCTAGATCCACAATACTTAGAGAACTAGTTTGCATAAATCAGGAGGCTAAACCGATGTATGACGCAACCCTCTCAATGGCATTACAGTCGCAGCGTGCAAAAGCAAGCCTCGGTTCGTAGAAACAGAAATGCGTTCGTGTTTTAGGGAGGCTCTATGGGCCGTTAACCCGTTCCATTGCCAATAAGTATTTGTTCGCGACAAATGCATCATGTCATATACTCCAAGACACTAACGCCCATGCATAGCATCTACACAGACGACATGCCCGTGCCGCAATATGTGTTTAAATATTCATGAATTTTACGCTCTTCCGTCTGGCTCGACAGGCCACAGCGATCCGTTGTTTGAACATAAATCCGCGAAGCTTAAAGTGAATCTGCTGAGGCGCATGCTAACGTTTGTATGTAGCAATGGTTGGTTTCGCATTTTTACAAGATCTTATGTGGGATTGAGCAGTGAACGGATGTTAACCGTTAAAATCAACGCGTAGCAGAATATTGGAATTAGAGGTCATTTACCATATTCTTGAATAAATAGGGTACAAATAACCATAAAAGTCTTGCGAGCCTATCCTTATAACTTAGTTCGGTAGCAACAAACATTACTTCTACTCACAGGATGCTGCTAAGTGAACGAAATAGTTCTATATTATTTGACATATTGTTTAGACACAACCACATTTGTATGGTCCCTCCTGTCATCATGTATCTGCTCTTGTATACCTGTCACGCGGCAGTGGGATAATTTCATTTGTATTGCAGTGGCATTGAGATTATCTGACTGTCGAACGTCCAATGATGTCAAAATGGCGCTTTGTTACACGAAATAACATGGTATTATGCCGCTCTTTTAGGCTTGCAGATGATGTCCTGTGCTGGTTTTTCTGCCGTAAGTGCTAAATAAACCAGTCGTTAACTTTTTAGAGGCACCACACAATCTTCCACTTGAATTGAACGAGTGCTTACTTGCGAAAACGTCTTGCAATCATCGAGATAGTGCAGCGATGGAGGAATCTTGCTAATCCTGCCGTAAATTTGACCCGTTTCATTACAAAGACTGCGTACAACGGGAATTATCTACTTGACGGGAACTAATAACACCCCCACCTACCCAATGCAATAGGTATTCTACCGGTAATAGCGGCATGGTATGCCTCGGTAGTTGTTTATACATTATACTCGTAACCTAGAGTGAGTGATCAGCTCAAATAGTTTTAATTCAGCGACTCTCTGGCAATATATTGCCCATATCATGTACACAATGGAAATAATGCTGCTTGAGAAACAAAGAGTTGTTGTTAAAAGCGTCAAACAATCGCCCTTAATTGTATCTACACGACTTCAAAGATATCGTGAGTGCAGTAAAGCATCCGCCGTTATTGTACGTAAAGGATGTACGAGTAGCCTCCTACAATCACCTCGGAACATTCCTCGACCATTTTGATAAGGGTAACTTACTATTAACTTTCACTAATTGATTTGGCCGAATACTTCATCGTTGTGTCATTGTATGGTATTGCATTAGTGTGGCTCATAGTGAAGTGCTTTCTTGTCCACAAATTGGATCGAATAACTCATCAGATTTACTTTACAATAGCAAAATGACATACGTTGAACCCTGCTAGCATTGCTACGACACTGGCTCACTTGCAATCGTGAGATGCGCTACTGTTGAGCGCTCGGGTAGTGTAATGGACTTAAATAATTGACAACTTCCACCTACTATTCGATCTTTATCATGCTGAGGGGAAACGTAAACTGACGTCAGAATAACATATTCTATGAAGGTGGCTGGGAACGCTACATCGCATATATGTTATGGGCTCAATATGACATGCATTACCAAATTTGAGGCAAACCAATCAGCAGCGCCCACAGCGGTCTGCATGTTTCCTTTAATAGGAATGAGCATTGTAGATGCAGCAAAACAACACGCACTCAGCCGCAGCACTTACATAGTCTGAATCAGCAGCAGAAGCAGCGGTCTGACATAGCCCCAGTTGCCGGCATCAATACCGCTGCTGCAATAACTGAGGATAGCGACTCGTGGTTACGTTTATCATACACCTTGGAACATTATTCGACATGGCTGTGCATGGTAGAACATATGGTTATATCGATCAATTTCAAATGGAAAGTGTTTGCATTATTTACCTGGCGTCTCCTCTCTCGGCTATTGTGACATGTGGCTAACTTGCAAAAACGGTTGTGTTCGACATGGCTGTGCATGGTAGAATAACAGATGAAGGAAATGAGATCGAAGACGGAAACTTATCTACTCTTACCCTAACTACTCTTTCTTCTGATCAAATTGCATTCCTCAATGCAACAAATATATGTTGCAATTCGACCTGCTTTGATGCCAGTCGTATTTGTAAAGTGCCCGGATGCAAGCATCTTATGCCGTCATGTGCCACATCAACGGAAGAAAATGGTAATGCATATAATAATATTTGATCGCACTATTACCTTGCTAAGAATACTGTGACATATATTGATTGTGCGGAATATATCGTGCTCATTGATTGATTTGAACAAATCCTTCTAGAGTAAAATGACATGTTGCAGACACACTAGTACTCGGCAGTAGTTATGAAGACACACACAATGGTAAAACAGTCAACGGTGAACTGCTGGTGCCTCTCTGTTTTCTTGGCTTCATTCTGTTCATTGGATTCTTTTTTCTCGTGATATACTTGAGAGAACGTCGAGTACTGCACTACACACAGCAAGGATACAGTGGCTTTAGTGCTTTCAGTATTGGCAAGTGCTTTCATCCAATTACTTTTCGCGGTAGGATTCAAATATGTTTAGTGTCGTTTGCCCGTTCATTGATTAGAGAATGGTGACGTGTATGGAAGTCGCGGCTGTTTTACTTTTCTTATGTAGCCTCACGGTAACTTACATAATACGTTCGGTAAAACACTGTCATGTTTTCACACTTAGGTAAACGGCAGTTAAATCGGGCTGACCTTGTAGTGCGGGGAAATCACAGCCCCAGTTGCGGCCCGGCTTTGCTGGTTGCACCTTCTATTCCTCGGGAACATGACCAGGTTCTACTTTTATATGATAGTTTCGTTAAATTTCCCCTGTAAAATATTCTTCATGGAAACTACCCTCAGAATATCGATCACATATTAAGTTACCACCAATCTTGTGATCGTGAACGAGATAGTGTCACTAATCGGCATGTCAGGTTATGTGATGTGAATTTTTCAGCCGCTGAATTTTGACGATAATCGGCAAAGATCTGCAATGGAATGCCCACCTTCCCCTGGATCATTCACATCGCATTGTATGCAACAGCAATGTCTCTGCAGAGATGCTGCAGCTCCAGCTACAGCATGTGGTTGTGACAGCAACAATGACACTTAGATATAGACAGAACTACTGTAAATAATTGGTTGCATATGTAGCATGTGCAAAATATGCGTTGTCAGGACTGGTGGAAGATATATATGAATGTGAATCATTGCCGCTTACTTTCAGCTACATCCGAACGGTGACATTGTACAAGCGTTTTTGTTTTCGTCATACTTGACAACATCCATTAATGCAAAGGGGCATCAAAACGTCGATTTGCTTAGATCCATAAGTTTCTAAATATCTCATTATAGCTAATTTGATTCGATTGTAGGAATCGAACTGTTTCCATTGATATAACACTTCGCAAATGATACGCTTCATATTTACCTCGGGGTAATTTGCGATTCTGACATTTACCTATTATCTGTGTGTCTTGTGTGCAATGATGGAATGCAAATCAACCGCCATCGGCCGTGTACAGCAATCAGCACTGTGACCTTATTTTAAATAATCTGTGTGCTCAGTTTTGGTGAGAGATATTCCACACCTAAAAATGATTTACGCGATCACATGTATTCGACAAAAATTGGTAATCAGCAGCTGATTGCAACAATCAGGGCTCGAAGTTTGCCGAAATAAAGCAAATACTAATTACAGATGCGAAACGTTTAGAATATACACCACATACACGCACACACAATAACGTGGGCTAGCAAATGGATTACCCCACAAAATGGAGCTTGTTACGCAGTTATGTTTTTAATATCTATTGCTAGGGCGTTGTTGGGAATTAAGGCACTGTTAATAAGGCAAACATTAATAAAATGATCGATACCTTGCTACAGGCTGTCAAAATGACGTCCATAAACGTCGTTTACATATATAAAAAAATAAATGTACATATATATATGAATTTATATATATATATATATATATATATATATATATATACATATATATATATATATATATATATATATAGATATATATATATATAAATATATATATATATAGGATAATACAGATATAGAGAGAGGCAGATATATATATATATATATATATATATATAGATATATCTATATATATATATATATATATATATATATATATATATCTATATATATATATATATCTATATATATATATCTATATATATATCTATATATATATATATATATATATATATATATATATATATATATATACGTAGTGACGATTACAAACATTGTGCTACCTTTACTATCAATAATTATTATTTAGGCAAATTTTAATTGATACAATGTGACAGTTTTCATGTCAACTTTTTAATCATAGTATACACTATTGATCCTCTCAAGGTCGGCCACGAATGGTCAATATACAACCTTTCATGCCATTATATACCTACGGGATACTAATAATCTTTGAATAATTTTCTTTCATCAAGGATTAGAACAAATAATATTTGTCATATATATTATTAATATGAACCGTTAGTAGCGTTTTTAAACATTTTTCAGTTGTCTAAAGTGATGAATAATGAGTACAAATTTAGTTTTCCGCAATAAAATTTAAGGTTAGTCAAATATTTTAATACATGAAAAATATATATTGAACATTCATAGTTCAACATTATTGCGACCATTTGAGTCGAAGTAAAATTGGTTTCAGGGAAGATATGATCTGAGTGCATACGAAATTCCATAGTGGTCATCAACAGTTATCCGATCGTCGATTTAAAATAAAATTGATTTTCATATTGCTTCATTGCATTTCTAATTTGACCTTAGAACAATTCAGTTATGACAAATTAATTCAGGAAAATGGCTCCCTGTTCTTAAGAGATACCGGCGATGCGGTTTGACTATTCACTAATTATCTGGCATAACGCCCGAAAGCCTGGGCGTACTTTCCCTTGCATTGTAATGTGCGACCGATACAACTAATCGATGACGCATTGATATTATACTCTATTAACCCTGCCTAATTATATTTGCGCCCATCTCTCTAGTGCTATTTGCTGTAATGCATGCTTTTACCAAGATGCCATTATCACGTTGGAATCGTTACAAATAATGAGTTTGTTAAGGCCAGGAATTAAGCACAATGGCCCTGACTCACATATTATTATATGACGATCATAAGAACGGAATATAGGCGCAATTTAATACCGTCCGAGCGAATGCGATGGTTTGTAGTAGGCACAATGGGTTTGCATATAGGAGTCCTCAAACAGTTAATTACCAATACATATGCGAAGTGCACTTGCAATCCCTCTCTCGGTGCATTGATGCATTACCATTGGATTCGTCATATTCTCTTTAGGTGATCCGTTAGCACACACCCTTTCTCTTATATATTTGCAAATCCCGACGAATGGAACGAGGTCAAATGCTTCGCCGTTGGAACGTTGTGTTTCAACAAAAAGCATTTATGTGATGACAATATGCAAAGCGAACATCATCACATCAAAGTTATAGTCGTTCCTATGTCATATGTGTAGATTGACGGTTCAATATTCTGACATTGTGTGCTGTGCATCATGCTGTAATGACGATCAATTCGCGGTCTAATTCTATACAATGCACATCCTGTACGCCCGGAGCTTAACAAGCAATGACTTAAGTGTTCATTTATATCATTGCGATAAGAACCTAGGAAATACGTCATCATGGAGCAGCTAACCAAGCCTATGCACCCATAACAGTCCTTGCCAGTTACATATATGTAACATCTTGTAACACGCCGAATTCTGGAAACTTTAGAGGTGCACTAAAGCCCGGTCGTGACATATTCATACACCCAGTGGATCCAAATACAACAACGAGACATCGACGTGAGTGCTTTGTATTGCGTCTCCAATACCAAATCATTTAAGCTGACGGTGCCAATCATCGCGGTTAATGATCTCTTCAACGATGAATCATGGGCCATGGTGTGAAGAACCGAAAACTTACACTACCACCCTCCTCCTATCCTCCCCGTCCCGTCAAATGACGGGATTGATGCCGGACGACAATCTACTGTACGCACGGATTGATACATTAAACTATGAGCATTGAATTGTAATTTATTTTATTTTTTAGTTTCAACTAATATGGTGTATCGGTAGTATATACAGCTACACATACCAAAGCTCAGACCTCCACAATACAATACACATTGTTGGACGATAAATCGAAGCCTTCGCACGAATCATTAATGCCCCTGTTCCCAGTGGAATTATGATTAAAGCAAGTGTATCCTATTTCCGATTTCGTAATGGCATGTGTTTTGTTGAAAATATTGTCAGTGAAGGTTCAATGTGTTTTTGCACTCTGAGCTAGGGTCCATTCTCTTTTATGATAACCAGCACTGTTACACAGAGATACAATCATTAGACAAAAAGACAGTTCTATCAAGCGACACAAGCGTGTCATATAGAAAGTTAAGTTGACGCTTGTATCATTATAAAAGCCTACTTACTTAAATATGCGTTTTGCATGTTCATTAGACGCTCCACGCGGCCGTTGTTTTCAATGTGATCAATGAAGGTTCTAGGCATAATAGAACTATATCCCGTCTGTACTTCTATAATAAAAACCACGATTGCCTGCTCGTTTCATTTAATACAACAACACAATTTATTGGTGCTGGCAAATACTACGCAATCCAGCATCCAATGCGCAGTCTCTCTCATGGATTTGTTGAATGCTTCAGATCATGCATGCGTTTGGATCATAAACATGCTTTTGTCTGCGATATATTTGCAGTATTTTGTCAATGTACAACAGATCATTGGTAAACCTCTTGTGGTTTTCTGTGCCAATGTTTAGTTACGAGGAAGCTGAGCATTATTTTAACATAGCAATGACATATTATAATGACGACCCAATGGAGATCGGTGGTCTTTCACGGTCACTTTCGATATACAAATGTCGCTACAAGAGTACGGTTCCTTCGCACCATTAAATATATACTAATTAGAATATAGGTATTTAGGCGCAATAAAACAGCTATATTTGACAGAATGAATTTTTCCACTTCTTAAGCCTATGCTACTGTTGTCCTATGAATCGACTTTACTTCACTAGACACAGTAATCGGACAATTGCTGGTAATTTATGCCTCACACGCGCGTAACAGATTGTGTAGATGTATACTGTAAAAAGAATAATATTTTCCAATTTATGGCACTGCAACATTACTTGCATAATCTTGTTTGATAAACATTCAACCAGTTATACATTCAAATATAATGGTGATTTTAATTGGTAGTTTTGCCGCAATATAATTCCATGAGTATAGATGAAATCTTGCTGCTATCAACCATATTCCACGGTAAAAATGTATCCATGTTGGAATCAATGATTGCTAATATTGATCGTGCGATGAATTGAGGTTCATCTTGCCTCTGACAAATCCATTGGGCATCATAAGCAAAACGTTTACGATGTAAAACTAGAGGAACATGGAATGGATTCATCGCCTTTGAGTGTGTGTGACATCCACAGTTAATTATTCACCAATACGGCAGGATTGCAAAACTGACTCTGTGTCGGATTTTATATATATATATATATATATATATATATATATATATATATATATATATATATATATATATATATATATATATATATATATATATATATATATATATATATATATATATATATATATATATATATATATATATATATATATATATATATATATATATAATTGGATTTACAAACAACACTTTATCGTCACGTAATGTTGAATCGATATGCACGGAAATAATTAAATGAGAGGCGCACTTGCATAATCGGTGTGTGGAATGACCGATTGTATGGTAACATATCATGAACCAGGCATTGCCTTGTATGGATATCTTCCTTGAAATGATAAAAATACCATTCGTTTGCTCATATTGTAATTGAACGCTAAGAATGGTGGCTTAGTGTAATTGCGCGAATTGATATAATGAGGCGCTATCACTTTCCCAAGCCACACGACTGCAGCATATTGGATGATCGAAATGCATTCTATTCTCGGGAGGACCGAATAGCTCTCTGAGATGTGTCAACGATTAGAAATCAGCGCTAGTTTTCGACAAGGCACTTCTTAGACTGCCTAGAGCTAGAACAATTTAATCATATAAACACTCGTTGACCACGTTACCCTTTCATTTCGAGAATACTTTTATTTTATAGGACATTCCGCTCTGATTTATCAGTGCTAAAGATATTGTTACTAGATGCACGATTAATGAGTTAAAATTGAACAGCAGCCGAGGGTTTTTGGGAAAGTTGTGGTAACATTTGCCATGACGTTAATTTGTTGCGGAATATTTATTTATCAGGGTGCAGTAGCAGAATGAGGCATAACATTATCTGCAAACATGAGTTCGTGCTTGTGTTTCCTCTTATCGGTCTATACATCTTCACGCCATCCCAATCCATTCTGTCAGCGTGAATGGCAAGTTGCCACGTTCACGGCGTGCAGAACGAATCCTGGTTTCATGTTTCAAAACCCATTCGTTGTTTGCGCCGACCAGTCCTATAAAACAGACTCGGTATCAGATTACTTATGCATGCTGTATATGACAATAATAGAAAATAAACATCCTTATTTCATGTATCATCTTACAGGCAAAACAGCTCACGGAAATCGATCACAAATCACGTATGTTTGAATAGCTTGATATATCTAATTCAGCTCGCGATCGCAATCAAACCGATCAGCACCAACATAGCCAAATATGCTTTACGTTACCAATCTCATCTGATGACCTCTTTCGTTATCTATAGAAGGTTGGGTTATGAAATATACGACGTTTATTGAGGGTCATTTTTACAATCTGTCCCATAGATTCGTTCATTTTTGTTTTTTGAGTATGAACAGTGCATCATTTCCACCAAAACACCATATCAATAGATATTGACAACATAACTGCGTAACGAGCTTCATTTTGGGGGAATATCTATTGGCCAGTTCGCGTCATTATGTGTCTGTGTGTGTGTGTGTGTGGGGGGGGGGTGTTGGGAAGTGTATTTGTGTGTGTGTTGGTGTGTGTTGGGGAGCATGTTCTAAACGTTGCCGAGCTAAGATTAGCTTTAATTCAGCACACTAAGAGCAACCAATGTTGCAATCACCTGCTGAATACCAATTATTGTCATAAACATGCGATTGCAGTAGTCTCAAAATCGAAACTCTTGCAAAAGCTATTTAGGGATGATTTATCTCTTACCAAAACATAGTTCAAATAATGTTTTCAAAAGGATTAGAGTCCTAATTGCTGTACAAAGCCGACGGCGGTTGATTTTTATTCCATCATTGCACACAGTAGAAGGCACACAGATAATAGGTAAATATCAGAATCGCACATTACCCCAACGGAAATAAGAAGCGTGTTATTTGCGCATTGTGAAATCAAAAGACACTGTTATCACGCGATATAATGAAAAGTGTCAAATCTCATATAATGAGATACTTAAGATCTTAGCCATTTAAGCAAATAAAGTTATGATGCCCCATAGCATTAATTGGCGTTATGTCGCTGAGAGTAAGGGGAAATGCTCCAGCCATAAATCTTTCTTCCGCCAGTCCTGATAACACATATATTGTACAGTCTACATATTCAACCCTTTTTTAACAGGAGTTATATCTATAAAAAAGTGTCATTGCTGATGAGTCCAATGTGATGAAAATGATCCAGGATAAGGTGGGCATACCATTACGCATCTTTGCAGATGGTCATCACAATTCAGAGGCTTACACATTCGCATCAGAGAACCCTGCCATGACTATTGGTGATCGATACCCTGAGGATAGTTTCTATGATGAATAGTTTACAGAGGAAATTTAATGGAACTACAATACACAAGTAGAATCTGGTCATGTTCCCGCGGCGATTGCAACGAAGGGGTAACAACCAAAGCGGTGCAGCAACTGGGTCTATGTTGTCCCCGCACTGCACCGTCAGGCCGATTTAACTTCCGTTTACCTAAGTTTAAAGTCTGACATGCACTGTATTCTTGCTGTGTGTAGATCACAAAAAGAAAGAATCCAATGAGCAGTATAAAGCCAAGAAAACAGAGAGGCACCAGCAGTTCACCGTTGACTGTTTTACCATTGTGCGTGTCGTCATAACTACTGCCGAGCACATAAGTGTCTGCAACATATATGTCATTTTGCTTTACAAGGATTTATTCAAATCAAATGAGGACGATAAAGTCCACACAATCAATATGCGTCGCAATATTCCTAGCAAGGTAATAGTTCGATCAAATATTATGATTTGTATTACCATTCACTTCTGTTGATGTGGCACATGACGGCATAAGATGCTTGCATACCGGCACTTCACATATACGACTGGCATCAAAGCAGGTGGAATTGCAACAGATATTTGTCGCATTAAGGAAAGCACTTATATTAGAAGAAAGAGTAGGTAGGGAAGGAGAAGACAAGATTCCGTCGTACATCTCACTCCCTTCATCTGTTATTCTACCATGCACAGTCATGACGAGCACAACCGTGTTTGCAAGTTAACAATAGCCGACAAAGTAAACGCTAGTTATATCATGCAAACACTTTCCATTTGGAGGTGATCGATATTACCAAATCTTGCAAGGAGCACCATAAACGTCACCACTGGTCTGAGTGCGTCTTTTTGCATCTTAAATACTCTATTTAAGGAAACATGCAGGTCGCTCTGGGGGTGCTGATTGGTTTGCCCCAAATAGGGCTTGGTAATGCGTGTCATATAGCGTTGTAGCATTGCAAGCAACTTCATGGAATATGTTACTATGACGTCAGATTATGTTTCTCCTCAGATCGATTAGTAAATGTATGTTGTCAATTACTAAATGTATGTTGTCAATTACTCAAGTCCATTTCACTACCCGAGCGTTCAACGGTGCCATATCTCACGATTGCATGACGGGAATGCCACTGTCGTAGCAATGCAACCAGTTTTAAACATATGAAATTTGCTATTTGAAAGTATATCTGAATAATTAGTTATTCCCTGGTCAAAGATGAGAATCCCCAAAAATATCAAAAGGACATATATTTGTTATACTTTTAAAAAGTGGAGTTAATCATTTTTATTTATGAGAGCAGGAAGCTAGATAAGTGAATTCCAAATATGTGTTGCAAGCTGACTAGTTCATGATGTAGAATATTTATTCCATTCCAAGCCAGTCAGTTCGCAAAATGGACCCGGAAACACCAGGCATAATTTTCACCTTGCGCATATTTGCCATGACCCGCCATATGTATTTTCAGTTTATCACTGGGCCTCATTATAAAGCACAATTTAAATGCGTCGACTCTGTGATTACATTGGAAGGCAGATGGGTCGTAAATAATTATGAGCACGCAACATATTGATAGACGCTTAAATATAATTTCGAATGCAAGTAGTCTGGTACTGTCTGTATACGGGTTCTTCAGTGTGATTATGTCTGTGCGCGGGGTTCAATCATGTTCGACATTCAATACAAAAGAAAGTAACATTAAACATATGGAGAAGATCTAAGGGGTTCCCAGCAAAGAATACTCTCCTTATTGAAGCTTCTGACGAGTGGATATTTGTAATATCATGATCCCACTGAAATATGTAATTTCTATGTGCGGCAATGCTTTGTGAAATCTATAGATATACAGGCGATATATATGAGAGGATAGTTATAGTAGAAAAACGACTGATATCGCAAGGATGCAATTCCATACGCAGCCGAATATATTACACCCATTTTCATTTTTAATCGGCGGTTGCAAGCATGAAGCCCCAATGACAATTGCTACAGAATAAAGCCGCAACGACCATTGCTGCCAGAATGAAGTCCCAAAGACCAATGCTGCCAGTCTTTTCTCTTGCAATTACAGCTTTATGCTAAGGTATTCCATTGGCTAATGCAAAAAAGCTAAGAAACTGGATGAATACTGATTTGCCCACTGGTTGTCAACCATGGACCGACCGGGATTGTATATAGTTCTCAAGAGAAACCAGGCTTAGCAGTCGGCATATCCAGATTGACCTTTAAAGAAACTAATTACATGCACGCTAGTTCGCGATTTTGTTTTCTTGTTTATTCAATTTCGCGGCGCGTGGTATACTCAAACGCAATTTTTTTTGCTAACACTGTGCAAAATCAATTGGTAAAGTTGAAAAGACGATAGGGCCATAAGGTGATAAGATCGCTTTTATACCGCGCATTATTATATAGGTTCATGTGTATATCATGTTTCATCATGGCTGTTAAAATCGACACATAGAATCATTTTTGTTACGTCGAGGAAATAAGAGAAATGACCCGCATTCTCTTCTATTTATATGACAACCGTTTTGCAGCGAATAAACCGACTCGAGTGGATGCGGCAGTTTGTTGTAGGTGTAATGTGTTCTCATACAAACGGAGATGTCCAACAGCACTCAAATAGCTATGGTTAATTAAGCGTATTTGTGTTAAGTACACTTACACGCGTTCCCTCAGTGCCCTTGTAGCATTACCATAAGTTTATTATCTCCAGCCGGACCAGTTCCTCTTTGGCACACAACCTTTTTGTGTAATCTGTTTGCAAATATCTGCCAATTTGAGCCCTTTGTTGAATGCAATGCGATTAAGCTCTTGTGTTGTAGGTGCTGGCATATGTATAGAGCCAATAAACACAGTAAACATTGTCTGTCATTTATTACATAGTCATATTTGCTGCATTAAATACCATTATGAGGATTAGCCTAAGCAACGAACATAATGTATTGCAGCTTATGTATCATCCATGACTTTAGTACAATCAACTCAGTACGATGAGATCACAGTCAGAGTCATGTCAGCATCAAATAATCATTCATTACCAAAACAAAATTCATTAATCGAATTGTATTTTCTCCACGCACCCTGCAATAGATCACAGACCCTGTGTATCGATGACACCTTGCTCGGTGACATCGCGCAGACGGAACACATGCTCGTTTATGCATTTCTCTGATCTGACTGATTTTTACCATAGTTTTGCCGTATGGAATAGTTTGGCTGTGTTTTTGATTGCTTTGGACTGTAAAAACATTCGACAAATCCGCTCGTTCATTTCGTTCAATTCTATAGACAACACTCGATACAATCCATTCGTTTATTCTTTCCAATACGAAACACAAGGAGCATTCGATTTAATACATTGAGTTAATTTTGTAAATGCGACCACAGAGAACACTAGGTATAATCCATTCCTTTATTCTCCCCAATACAGTAGAAAACACTCGATAAAAACCACACATTTATTCTGTCCAATATTCCTGTGAAGAATACTCGATCAAATCCATACGTTTATTCTGTCCAATTCACGCGTAAAGAACCCTCGATTAAATTGTTCTCTCCAATACATGTCAGTAGCGAATCTCAAACGTTACCATCGGAAATAAAACATTGTGATAAGAACCTAAATCGCAGCGTATCCCCGGCGGCATTCACCACATACCTTCAATTGTAAGGGGCGACCTTCTTCAAATACTCTGAGAGTCATTGATTTTATCGCATTCTTATCCTCTATGCGATTCAACGCTAAGGAACACAGGCAATACAGGTTCATGACGATCACAGGATTCTGAGCAAATATCTAGAGGGGTTTCCCATGTTTTTTCTTTACTTAGAATAATTCGTGTGCCTTGCGCAGGCTAGATATTGAGCAATAGGGTTTAAAGTGAGCTACACGGTAACAAACAAGCTGTTGCTATATGGTGATTGACTTTCGTCTCCAACGCGGGAATGAGCAGAGTGATAAAAGTGGTTTATTTGCAGACAATTGCCGACCACTTACTGTCGGGCGCTTATATCGATCAGTAGCGATACATGGCCGGTACAAATGATATAGTTTTCCGAGTAGTATAGAGACTGGGGTGACGAGCGCAGTAACCAAACTGGATTAATATAAGCCAGCGAACGGCTCGCACCTCCCCCCTCCATACCAGGAGCCCTTCCAGCCCCCCCCCCCCCCCATGGTCCAGGGCCACACCAATAGTTAGTCACCATTGAGGTCATCAAGTGAGAAATATCTGCGACCGTCGCTGTAAGATCCATTTTTCACGCGGTCGAGGTCCTGTATAAACTGGGCAACCTTAGCAACAAAAGCCATCCGGAGAGTAGGCCGTTGTGCCACCCTGAATATAGATATTATTTCCGTAGCCCTTGATGTCGTACATCATCTCCAATAACACAATTGCAACCTCTTCAAAAGTCGTACCCCAGAGGGAGGGCGCGCTAAAGCGAACACCCTCGTTGCTAGTTTTTTCAGTCAGCTTCTTACTATAGCTGCTGAAGTAGTTTTGCCCTATGATAGCGAAGTAGTCACTTCCTCCAACGCAGCCCTTCCACGTGGTCTCCCACTGGTCTGTATTTTGTTTGTATAATCGTTGCAGAAAGATTTTATCACCGCCTGCATTATACCCAGCAAAACCCACTCTTTAAATGGACAGTCAGCCAATTGTACTTACCGTGGGAGTGGTCGTCCTAGGCGGTGAGGGGGTGGAGATGCCCTAACCAACAGCCTTAATGTCGCTTTTCATTCGAGTATATTTTTCGATCTCGGCCGAAACGAGCTTAAACTCATCGTCTGAGATAAAGCCATCTTCAAGCACTGCCAAAATAATATCTGTAACCGTGTTTAATTTGCTCCGTGCCAGAATTTGAATCTGGTCGTGCTTCTTTACCTTCGCTGACAGTCGCAGGCTGATGACCTTTCCTGCGATCGCAACCAGCCTGCACACAGCCCCCGCAGCACCCAAGACTGTAGCAACGGGGGCAGCAACCAAGGTAGACATCAGACCCGCACCACTTGCACCAAGACACATACCCACAGCAACTAAAGCAGTGTCTACAGCGTCCACTGAGTTTAATGCACACCTATATTTTTTGTACATAGCACCATATTTTTCAATTTCTTTCTCAAGGTATTGCTTCTTAAGACTGATCTCATTCAGCCGATAGGATTGCTGTAGACCACATGGAGGCAGCTCCGGATTTAACGGTGCAGTCGTTTGTTGTTGTTTCATATTGCTGCTTTAAACGTCTACAAGTCAAGTTCAATAAGGAGTGAAGCTACAGACCAAGTCGCCCCTCTGTTTTGTGTGGTTGTATAAAAGTTAAAAACGTTGCCTTGTTCTACCTGTAAAGGCTGGGCTAAAGATATTAGAACAGCCCATTGGTCAGCAGGCTTACTTATTCCTACCACTTGATTCGTTCCATTAATAACAGGAACGACTGCTATAGGACCAGTCAGCACCAACACCCGAAGACAACCCAATACGAATGATCCTACTATTGGATAACATGGTAAATCCACAGCTTGAGTCTTGTGAGTCTCGAGCCCTAGTTCATGGCCAAACGACCACTCATATCCTCTGCGAAGAGCATAACTTGCTTCTGCCCATATAGTAATTAGGGGTTTTGTTTGGGAGTTTATGAGTTCTCTCACGTCCCTACGATGCTCTCTGTGTCTCTCATCAACATACGTTTTATTCGCAGCATCTTCAGGCGATATTGGGTCTCCCAACTGAACGATTTTATTATCTCCCATCTCAAGGTCTCCAGCCATAGTACCGCCACTTTTATCCATTTTTTGTGAGTCACCAATAGATACATAGTTCTTTGTGGCATATTCCGAGAGGTTGGCGCTCTGAACAGTGCTTGCCGTTTTTTGCCTAGGTCCATAAACACTCGTTTTTATTGACATCATGTAAATTCAAGAACAATGCTAACAGGTAAGTCGTGGTTATCCAATAGCCTTCAACTCATGCACTGTTCCAATAGTGACACGCTTACATACAGGATTAGTGATGTTCGTGGTTATAATATCACCGAAAGAGCCACCCTCTAAGCCAACAACTTCAAGAAGCTTAGTGGGCGCACCATCTAGCATGTTGTGTGTGGTACTGACTTGATCGAGGTGAACATAAATTGTGTTAAAGATGCAAAAGTTGATGGACCGGTCACCAGTGTAAGTACCTGAATAAATCCACCGCCTACTGAGACCATCATCAAGACCCAAAATTGTTAACACTCCGTCTAATATACTCACAGTCCCATCAGAAACTTCGAGGGCAATAATCCCATTTACAGCATCAACCTCCAAACCAAGACCTAATGATGTTATTTGCTGCTGAAGAAGACTGAAACTCCATAGGCCGGGTTTTAGTTGGATTCTTCCTCCTTTCCCAGCAATTTCAGACCGCCATGCAAGTTCTCGTCTGTTTCGCGATTGTACCAGCCCACAGTATACGTGATTGACCTTAGGCCACACATAGATCGCCCGCAGTGTTGTCAATAGGAGGTTGAGAGGGACACAGCATCGCCACTTTGAACATTAGACAGAGTGTGATACATAGCACTATGAATAAACATGCCTTTACAATACAAATAAAACGTACAAAACCGGGCCAGTAAACCTACCCCATATTGCCCGCGAGGATCTGACACATCATCCAGGTAAAATCGGATAATATCACAGAAGCGTTTGGTGAAGAGTTCTCCAAGTTGTTTGATAAATACGTGGTGGCCAAACGTAAGTGACGACAGCCTTGTAATTGGCTGGAGAACCAACCACATGCAATACTGGCAGAACCAGGTAAACTTGGTTGTATGGTGCGCAACCAGTGGCTGCGGAGTATCTGCCCTGGACCACCTCAGATCAGATTCCCCAGCACTCAGTAACCTCTACAGGTTCCACGTCTACTAGACAATCTGGAGATTTTAGACGAAATGGTCGGCTACCAACAATACCTTTGACAAGAGAATCTACCACAAACTATGCCACGAGTTTGGGGTTGACGAAAATAGGGACTGGAGGATGCCAGGCGGCAACCAGGGCTTAGGGCGAATCTAATTCACCCACCCCAAAACACACAAGGTACGGGAGATCACTCATTATGGAAACACCCACCTGTACGAATCCGTTAGGCAAACCTTTGAGAAATCAACAAACGGGTTTGTTTTCCATGGTGGCAAGTTGCACATTGGTTTCATAAAGCAAGACCAAGAATGGGCAAACATCGCCTGGAGCACCTTCATCCTGGACAAATCGGAGGGGTTCACATCCCCAGGTATCTCACGGATCAACAACAGCATTGGGACCTATGTCTGGGCCATTCTTAGTGCTCAGGTGTTGGAACGTCCTTTGATGCCCAAAAGCGATTTCAGGCCAACGTTGAGGATGCTATCAACTCTCCAGTGGACATTCCTTCATCCATCTGACGGTATCAGAACGTCCTCCAGAATGCCTCTTCAAAGGTTGATTATGTGTTTGGAACGGGCCTGTACATGGCTCTGTCTGATATGAGCCTCGCCATTGGAAACGTTGCTAGGAACAACAATCTGATTACCATCGCGACTGAGGAGCAGCATATAGGCAGCAATGCTGATGTCAACTTGGCTCCGGTGGTTCCAGATAGAGGAAGCTTTGAACCTCGCAAGATAAAGAGATGGAACTCCCATCTCCAGGGCCGGCCCCTATGGCCGAGACCGGTATGCGTGGGGTGCACGAGGATGAGAAAACCGCTCTTATTGTAGGCGGAATCGCTATAGGCTTATCTGTGCTTTGGTTTGCTATGTAGTAAGTCACAGAGAATCAGGAGGATAACTCCCCCCACCGCCATAGATGCGGCCACACATGTTCTGCCATCCAACCAGCCACCTTTGCAGCTGACTTAAGCAGCCATGATACGATGGAGCCAATGATTCCTGGAAGGGCAGCTGCAGCCTTACCGGCCAGGCCATTTAGACGTTTGCCAAGGAGTTCAGCTGTTTTTTAATCCATTCTTTTAAACCAGGCATATCAGCTGGTGTCGGCGTTGGTGCTTGGGGTTGGACTAGTGCTCCCTCCGCCCGTCAAAGCAACAACCAGAGTCGAGATTGCCAATCCAATCCCAGTGAGTATGGAGGCGATTGTTATACCCTGCTCTCGGAACAGAATGCGTACACGCTCAGCTAGCATTGTGTCCTCGTTAAGAAGTCCGTTGATCGTTTCCCTGATGCGGTTAATTTGGGTTCGCAGACGTTCACAGTTTACAGAGGCAGCCTCAACACGGACACGCTGCAGGTCCTGCAGCTCTGCAAGCTCATTTGCTTGGAATCTCCATGCTTCACTTTCACACCTCCCTCCTCCAGATTTTCCCCATTTTAGCTTCCCGTTGGGCTATATCCCTTTCTATCTCAGTTATCTTAGCTAGGTTGTTCACCAGCTCATCCCTCTGGGTCTGCATAGCCTTGTCAAGCCTTACAAGCTCTCGGAGTGGTAGGTCGTTGTCTGTTTGTGTACCTAGGTCTTGGTTGGTGTTATAAATATCCTCTATTAATCTTGTTTCTTCCACACCACCTTGCTCTGTCACGGCTTCAGGGTTGAGTGCGCTCATTTCAATCTCTCCAGCTTCTGCTTTAGCAGCAGCTTGGTCAACGTCTTGTAGGGCTTTTACTGTCTTTGTGGATAGTTCAGGTGTCACCCCAAGAGCCCGAGCAAGCTGTGTACCACCAGAATTTAAGATACTCCTAGGAGAGAGGAATTTGTTGGGATTGCTCTTCCATGTCAGAATTTTCCAATCTAGGCCCCACTTAACCCAAAGGTCATCTCTTTTAGACGATCTTAACTCCAGAGTGGCCTGCAGGCCATGCTTAGACACTGCCTTCTCCTACCTCGTAACTAAGACTTCAGTTTCTTCTTTGGAACCCACCTGATCTTCTGCTAACCCAGCAGGCATTTCAGTAATAGCCGATGGTGGACTAGTCGTACTCGACGTATCGTAAGTTTCGTGAATGAGGTTAGGCTCCTCATCACCAAAGTTAGCCTCATTCTTCTCCCCTCCCATAGCCCCCTCCTCATCTGGGTAGTCAAATGCTCGGTTATCAAACTCTATGTTTGTGTGTTAAAGATATAAGTGTAATTAAGAATTCAACATGACGAGTACTTACGAATGCAAACTAAACCCACACCGCTGGATACGCGAACAGCTCAGGGTAAAGGGCGTGCGACAGTCTGTAGTCGTTACAAACAATCCAAGCACTATTGACCAGAACCAACAACTGCTGGTTTGCTTCCCCAATATAGGCGTGGACGACGTCATTGTTCCAGGGACAGTACGGCTGGCTTTTACAATCACGCTGACCTCGACTGATCTTAACCACAGCGATGTACAAAACCTGGGCCGTGCCGTGGTCAAGAAAATGACAATCAACATTTCTGGAAATGAGGTTATGTCTATTGATGACAGCGATGTGTTTCACTGTTACCACGACTTGTGGCGGACTGCACAGGAGAGACAAGGCCTTCGGTATCAGGGCATTGACACATCAGATGACAGAAACACAACTAAGATACGAATGGGGACAGGAGACAAGGATGAGACCGAGAAAGAGGACCTGGCCATAGCCAATGTGTATGGTAATAGGTTCTACGTTCCGCTTGACTTTGAACTCCTCGAGAGCCACATGCCATTCTACCAGAGTGCGTTTAATGACAGACTGGAGTACGAGCTCACGTTCAACGATTACAACCGTGTTATTCACGCAACGGGCGACACCACTGCCAGCTGTAAAATTGATGGCATCTCGCTGGAGTATGACATGGTTACCCAAACAGAGTTGGGCCACATGATACGCACCCAGTACACAGGTCGGCTCTCGATTCTGTATGACCGTGTTCTTCGTCACAGGAAGCTTGTATACACTGTGGAACATCAACTTGAACGTGCCTGCTCGCAGCATGAAGGGCATCCTACCGCTCTTTGAAGAACCAGCCAATGCCTCATACGCCAGGAAGACAGAGTCGTTCTACAACCCAAAGATTACAAAAGTTGAGGTTACTATCGAGGGCATCCCCAACCAACTCTATGCCCTGGGCATGCGTGGCTACCAGCAGTGGGATGAGGTGAAGAAGGCCTTTGCAGTAACGAGTAAACGAGACCCCAGTGTAGAAATAGCTGCAAAAGACTTGGCATTGTCGGACGTGTCCCTAGGAGAGTACCTAACCACCAAGTATGCTATGTGGCTCGACTTAAGGACGAGTGATAACGACCAGCTGCTTTGATGTAACCGAAAACTGAGTTTAATATTCCAGATGGTCCCTGTTCGGCAATTGTTTGTGGGCATACAGGATGCGGGAAAACCGCATTCATCCTCGACCTACTTGAAAGGCCCTTCTTCGGTGCCTTCGAGCATATTGTAATCCTACCATACGTTACAATGAGGCCTATCAGTCGTGGTCATGGGTGTTGGATGATTCAGAGGTCTACGTTGTTGATCCAGGGGAGCGGCTCCATCACCACCTGAGGGCTTTCTACCACTGCTTCAAGGGCGAGCCTACCCTCTACATCATTGATGTACTGTTTGGCAAAAAGCCCTAACCAAGAAGAAAGACATGTTATTCGAACTGGCTTTAGCGGCCGCCATGCGCAGCAAAGTGTCTGGGTCCTCACCCAAAAGTACAATTCTGTGCTGAAGGACTTACGTTAGCAGACTCGCTGGATGGTGCTCTTTCAAACCAAGGACCGTGACTCGTTTGAAGACGCCTTACGTGAAAATGATGTAATTCCAACAAAGGAGGAACATGCCACAGTACACCAACTACTAGCAAAGACCAAGCACGCAAAACTGCTGCTGAAGACTGATCAACCTACTGCATATGCCGTCGATTGAAGTGATATTGGCCTTGATAGCAGCTGCTGCCTCAGCAACCAATTTAGGTTTCTTCATCTGGGTAGCGGTGCAGTATTTTGAAGCTCGAAGGCCTATACGTATATTCATGGATCCTGATACCATTATTGATAAACTCCATGAAAGGACGCGACTAGCTTAGTGGAGACAAAGTCTGGGGAGCGGAACCTAGTTGAACCCCTGGTGTAGATATGTCGACTAAGAGAGATAGGCTTGCTGCCGTCATTGCCGGGGGTCAGGCCCGTCAGTGCCTTCGTTTGGAGCACCTTACAATTGACCAGGTTGAATCAATGTCTGATGAAGAGATCATAAAGCTGTATGTGAGATACGAGGCTCGGCTAGGTGCTAGCATGACGCGCACTCTAGGTCAATCATTGCTACAGCTATACTCAGGTATTGCTTGTATGTTTCTACCAATCCCACCAGAACACCAGCCAGAGCTAATTACAGACCTCAAGACTCACCGGTTTGTTGGCCACGCGCTAAGCACTGCCACTTGTGAGCTATATCACCGCTATGGTATGTTTTTAGCTCCATTAACCGCAGCTTTAACAACAGTTAAGCACTGTCAATTTGGAATAACAAGCACTGAATCAACAGGGGACGGGGTAGAGGAAGACACTTGCGCGCTATAGTATGTGTATAATTCCACTATAGCATGTGCTTAACTCCGCTATAGCATGAGCTTAACTACGCTATTACAGGTGCTTAACTTCGCTATAACAGGTGCTTGACTCCGCTTAAACAAGTGCTTATTAAGAGCTGTCAATTGGACAAATAAATTTAGTAAGTAAACATGGAAGAAACGATCTACTGTGTGGGTTTCTCGACTACAGGCTGTTGTCTCTGCGATAAATAATGAGGCGACCTGCTGACTGGAAAAAAACCTAAAGATGCTATAAAGGCAAAACGAGTTGCACAAAAGCCCTCTGCAGTCGTACCAGGGCGCCCGCTTGGGGTCAAAGAGCAAAAGCTTCCCTCTGAAGTTTGCGTTCGTACCTCTACCAGCCTGGTGAGGTCGAGCAAGACTAGCGTCGGCAGGCCACTGACCCTGTGTGGTCACTCGATGTTTACTGGATTGGAAGCTCTGTCACTATATCTGGTGAGCCTGTACTTTACTATTTGTTGAATGGTCCGCTCCGTGGCTTTGTAAAGGAGGAGCTGCTTGTGATGCCGTCTGATACCCAGTTGCCACCAGATGGTATTACCAATTAGACATTAGAGATCTATAGTGCGTAATAAATATGACCGTACCTACAAGGAGTTGGCTAGATTCAGGGCTGGGATGGCTCACTCCCCTGTCCCCACTGCTGCCCCACGCAGACCAGTCCCTGCCCCATGCAGACGAATCCCTGCAACCCAGTCCCCAGTCCCCACAGTGCGTCTTGCCTTCGAGAAGACTAAGTGGGCTGTTAAAAACTATTTGCGTGGATGGGCGATGAACGTTCATGAGTCTCACCCTCTTAGCTCGGACCTTATGGTGTTCTTAAAAGGCATGCGTCGGAATATGTATAAAGTTTTGACTGGTGAGCTGGAAGAGTGTATATGCCTGAGGAAGGAACGAACATATTATCCTTCCAGAACTGGCAGATGCAGCTTGTTGCACCCTACGTCATCTATGCTGAGTTTGAGGCGCTCACAGTGAAGCTTCTGGGTCCTGCGCTTAATCCTGGTAAGAGCAACACGCAGAGAACGCAGGAACACCAAGAATACGGCTACAGCTATGTGGTTGTTCGTTGTGACGGTAAGACCGAACACCCTGTGGTTTACAGAGGAAGCGATGCTGTTGAGAAGTTCGGCTGAGTCCCAAGACAACACCCATCCCTGTGGTGTTCCATAACCTGCGGGGCTATGATTCTCATCTCTTGATGCAGGGAATAAGCAAAGTGGAGGGGAACATCAACTGTATCCCCAACAATATGGAGAAATATATTTCCCTGTCGCTTGGACAATTCCTGGCCTTGCTTGATAAGCTGGTGTCTGCTAACAACCCAGATGCCTTTGCTGTAGCGGCGGAATATGAGCCAGACCAGATAAAGCAACGGTTGCTGTTGCGCAAAGGAGTCTTACCCTATGAGTTCATTGACAGCTGGGATAAGTTTGATTCCCCTCTGCTGCAAATCCAGGAGTTCTACAGCAAGCTCTCTGAGGAGGGTATATCTGCTGTAGACTATGCCCATGCACAGAAGGTCTGGAGCGTGTTTGGGTGTAAGAACATGGGTGACTTCCACGACCTGTACTTGCGGACAGATGTACTGCTCCTGGCTGATGTGTTTGAGGTCTTCCACAAGACCTGTCTTAAACAGTACGGTTTGGATCCAGCTCACCACTATACCAGCCCCTGTTTGTCGTGGGATGCTTTGCTTAAGAGCACAGGCATGGAACTCAAGCTACTCACCGACTTTAACAAGCACCTGTTCATTGAGAAAGGTCTACCCGGTGGTATAAGCATGGTGTCGCGCCGCCACGCTAAGGCCAATAACCCGCTCGTGGATGACTTTGACCAGGATAAACCAGCGAGCTACATCCAGCACCTTGATGCTTACAATTTGTATGGGTGGGCTATGAGTCAACCTTTGCCAACTGCGGGTATTGAGTGGGTGGCTCGGCCGGAGGATTTACAGATACAGGACCACCCAGATGATGCCGAGACTGGATAAATACTTGAGGTTGACTTGGAGTATCCTACTGCACTTCATGACGAGCACAACGACTACCCGCTGGCTCCAGAGCGGCTTCTTGTAGAGAACGACTGGTTGTCGAACTATCAGAAGAACCTCCTGGGCGAGTTGGGTGGCACCTTGGGCGAGGTTGAAAAGCTGGTGCCAAACCTGTGGAATAATGAGAAGTATGTGGTACACTACAGGAACCTCAAGCTGTAACTGTCTTTGGGAATGAGACTTACCAAGATCCATCGTGCACTTGTCTTTGACCAGAGCCCCTAGATGGAGCCTTACATTCGGATGAATACAGATCTGCGAAAGGTGGCCACCAGCGACTTTGAGAAGGACATGTATAAGCTTATGAACAACTCTGTGTTCGACAAGACCATGGAGAACCTCCGCAGGCGAGTCAATGTCAAGTTTGTGCGCTCTACGGAAGAAGAAAGAATGCGTAGTCCCGCCTACTCGCGTCATCAGGTGTTTGATAATGACCTGGCCGCTCTGCACATGCATAAGACTCACCTGGTACTGAACTTCCCGGTGTATGTGGGCATGTGTATACTCGACCTCTCCAAGCACCTGATGTACGACTTTTATTACAATACCATAAAGCCCAGATACGGCAACAACCTTGGCTTGTTGTACACAGATACGGATTCTCTGCTTATGGAATTACGCACGCCTGACGTGTATGCTGACATGAATAAAGATGCCCAACTCTTTGACACTAGTAACTTTCATCCCTCCCGTAGCCCCTAGAGAAGGTTCTGGGGAAGATGAAGGATGAGTGCACTGGCGTGCCCATCAAGGAGTATGTTGGTTTGCGCCCTGAGATGTACTCGATCTTGATGTCGAGCCAGGAGGAGATCAAAAAAGCAAAAGGTGTGAAGAAGGTGGTGGTGAAGAAGCATCTATGGCACGCTCAGTACGTGGAGTCGCTGTTCGCCCAAAAGCAGTTTCGCCACGGAATGAACATGCTCAAGATTGACTGCCACAAAATATATGGGCTCCATGTTAACAAGGTGTCTCTCTCCCCCTTTGACTCAAAGCGGTGGATAGCTCCGGGTGGCGTAAACACTCTGGCCTATGGGCACGCGTCGATCTGTTGAACAGATGAGGGCTGAGGTATATAATGAGCACCGATGAAATGGCCGAGCTGCGGGTAGATGTGGAACATATATGGGAGGAGAAGGTGGACCTTGAGATTGAGGTGAGGGATTTGGAATCAAAGTATGAGGACCTTTAGGAGCGCGTGAGTCGTTTAGAAGAGCTTATTCCTCAGGGTCCTGGTGATCGCCCTCTTTAGTGTGGCCCTGGACCATTGGGGGCTGGAAGGGCTCCTGGCAACACCTGGGAGGGCGTCGTATATTAGTCATTTGAGTTCTAAACGGTCATTAAAGGGACTGTATGATTTTCTGTGAAATTCAACTGATCTCCTAATAGATTCACAGTGCTAATTGCACACGTATTTGTCACCATGGTAAAGCTTATATAAATGTTGCACGACAATTTTAGCATCCATATTTAGAGTGATAAACCAAATGCGTACGTGGATGTGATAATGACATACATTTGCTTCATCTGACACTGGTTTAACCGGCCTGGTCAAGTAGTATGTGCACAGCACCGTTCAGGTACTTTACCACCCTTGACTTTATGTCAAGGTTTTGAAATTATTTAATTATGTGGACATACATATTTGTAAATTTTTATCCACAGGGACAGCACCTGAGATGACTTATGCATAATCAATGAACTTTTATGCAGATTTCATAAGCATCTAATGCAAAATCACATTCATTCACATCACAGAATAATCCGTTTGTTCATGCATATAACATTGACGTTAACCGACATTATTAGCTTTATAAGCTAACTGTAATTGCCACCATTGTGCATAATTGAAGCGACATCGATTGGTAACATATGTAACATACTCTCTCAAAGGTTACATCGTGCATTTGTTGCGCTCTTGGTGTCTGGTTTTGGTTGACACTAAACTGTATGACTCTGTTTCAGGCAACATCTAGCCAGACTTTTTTTGCCAATGATGAATTGAATGTAAGTTACCACTAGCATTTCCGAGTGCGTACCTAACCCACAGTTTGTATCGCAACATAACAATGCAGTTATGACCACCACGTCAAATGAGGCCTCTGTGACAGCTATTTACCGTGTCTCGAAAAACGACATATGGTCCTGTCATAAATGAATGTTTAATCAAGGGTAAGCATAAAGATATAGAATGAGAAAATAGTTAATATATCAGGTAAGTTAAAGCCAAAATGCAGCACGGCTGTAACAGTTATATGCTTGAGTAAATATAGCACTGCTATTAAGCATGACAAAACGTTTGGTATATTGTTAGAATCGGGTCCGACTGATAGCATAAAATTAATAATTGCGACTGTAACAGCTATATGCTTGAATAAATATTGCACTGCTATTAAACATGACAAAACGTTTAGTATATTGTAACAATTGGGTCCGACTGATAGCATAAAATGAATAATTCCGGCTGCAACAGCTATATGAACAGCTATATGCTTGAATGAATATAGCACTGTTATTAAACATGACAAAACGTTTAGTATATTGTTACAATCGGGTCCGACTGATAGCATAAAATGAAAAATTGCTTTTACCTAAACAGAAAACATCAATACAGAGAGATGCATGTTAGTATATGCATAAATATGTATACATTTATTTATATATGTTTATATATGTTTGAATACATATAAATGTATACCTATGTGTATATTTGTTCATGTGCTTATATTTAAATATATATATGTATATTTATTTATATATATATATATACATATATATATATATATATATATATATATATATATATATATATATATATATATATATATATATATATATATATATATATATATATATATATATATATATATATATATATATATATATATGTTAAATTATGACATGTCATAATGTTTTTTATGTGAAGGCTTGTGCTTCATCATGGTTGTTCTCGGCGGTTTTCCTTATCTCGCGCGCCAAGTTGGTAAATTACTTCACTACTGCCAGGGTCGGTAGCGACCATCCAATCACAGGCGTTGCTCCAGTCACGTGGCTTGTTCTCTTCGCGCGAGCCATTGGAAAACTTTGCAGCAAAAAGTTCTCATAAACGTCCGCAAAGTTTCCGTTGTTGTTTTCCAACATTTTTCTTCGCCTCATCGCCGACTCATTCCTGCTTCTTGGCAACTTCGACCAGGAACGTACAGCACTTGTTCAAGGTAATATAAAAGTTACTTATTTGGCTGCAAAAGTGACTGTTAGTTTACTATTTATCATGGCTGTTGCCATCATCCCATTCGTAGGTACAACGTTTGAGCGATTAGGTGGCGAGGAATGGCGAGCAAACGCACAATCTTCGTTTCAATGACGAAGAGCTTTTGTTTCGTGGGTTTGGAGGTGCTAAAGTTTGTGGCTCAAAATCAATAATAGCCCACTTACATCCATTTTGCATGGCTGGTTAGGGTCCCGGGTCTGGAAGGTTGTGTTTCTTCAGTTAGGAAGCAATGACCTGTGCAATCAGTCGTATCAACCCGAGGTGGTTGCGGGAGATTTGTTGGCCAGTGCCAAGTTTATCATCAGTTGCTAGCATGTTCATAACTTTTGATGCACATAGTTATTTAGTACATTGTTTGTTTGCACTGCTAATGTTTTTCGCCAGTGCTGTCATGTGTTACAGTTCGATAGCTTTGCCATCTAGGCACCGCCATTCCTGTTCAGATGGGCTAAGCAGATAGTTCAGTTGGTAGTTGGGGAGAAATATGCGCAAGTTTTGTTCACAACACATAGCAATATCATTTCCCTCATTAAAAATTTACTATGGTCAGTGATGGTTGTCCTGGTCATTTGCCTTTGCAAGCGCCTCTTTGGCTGGATTGCGAAGTTTGGGTTGGCATTTGCCTTCTTTGTATTCTTAATATCCGACCTAGTTGTTGTGTGCTTCTGCTGTTTTCTTTAGCTGGCATAGCACCATTTATACTGTCTTGCTATGTTGTTGTATTATGTGGTTTAGACCATTATTGGTCTACAGTACAGTGCATTTAGGCGGCCAGTGCTGTCATAGCATATATATATATATATATATATATATATATATATATATATATATATATATATATATATATATATATATATAGAGATATATATATATATATATATATATATATATATATATATATATATATATATATATATATATATATATATATATATATATATATATATATATATATATATATATATATATATATCTCTATATATATATATATCTATATATATATATATATATATATATATATTGATATTTGGTTGGAAAAGACCGATATGTTTATAGCAAATGTGCTATATGATATTTTGTCCTGATATCATGGCGACATTATGATATCTGATACGGTGATGCAGGCGGCAAAGCATAAAGCCTTCACCATTTTGTCAAACACATCTCCAGGACCATTGAAATTATACAGCGGTCTATGTTGGGCCCAGTGCTTGTTTAGTCGAGACTTGAATATGTTCAATGTGGGTGAGGTCACGACTTCATAAGGGAGGCTGCTCCAATTATTCACCACCCTCTGGTAGAACAAATGCATTCGGTTGGAGGTTTTTGAGCGCTTCTTTGAAATTCTATAGGGCTGACTTCGCGTGGTTTACTCGTTCACCAATCAAAACTTGCAACTTTTATCCACATCGAGCAATCCTTCGATGAATTTGTAAACAAGTTTGATATCTCCTCGCCCTCCTAAAGACCAGGGTTGGCAGGTTTAGACATATTTGTCGCTCCTTGTAAATCAAGTCTGCCATCTCCGGGACCAGTTTTGTTGCTTAATATGCGAAAGATCTTCTGACAATCCCAACAAGCGTATTTGCTGACGAAATGATGTTGTGTCAGTGGGCGATGAATGACAAATTGTTATCTATATGAACTCTTAGATCCTTTTTTACACTACTTTCCTTGGGGAATACATTGTTTGAGCCTCCCCCCATACTGTATTTGTGGTACGCTTGTTGCTTGCCGAGATGTAATGCGTTTGATTCGAATAGTTATCATTTGTTTCATTCAACTAAGGGGCGGGTTTTATTTTATTGAGACCAGAGTGTCACCTGAGAAATATTCCACACTTAGTAACGCCAATGGTAACTTTTCATTAAACCATCCTGACAAAGCTTTTTATGCTCAAATGGAGTACTGGTCTTGATATTCGTGAAGTTTAGACAGTTTTGTTGGAAACTGCAGCCATGCCAAAACACTCTCGTAGCGCTGGTTGTTATTGTGCAAAATAAGGATAGAAGACACCACAGCACGGGTGAAATGAACTGAGCTACATTTCTATCAGATGAACATATCTACAATACTACAGTTTGCGATGATGCATGATGCAGATTCGGCATATGGAAATTATGATTTATCTCAAATATGACAGCAGACCAGGTCTCATCTAACCTCGCTCTGACATGATGGTGAAAACTACAGTTGCGATGATTTGCTTGGAATCGTAATTTTGGGTCCAAACAGAAGTACCAGGAAAACGTGGTACCAACTATGATTCCGATTTGGCACTGTATGCAACAAATACTATGCGGGAAACTCATTAGCCGTCAGACATACCGCGTTCATGGTTGTACATCTAATAGTTTTGCATGGTTCTTGGATAGGAAGTCGCATTAGCGTTTTACATACTGCGTCGGATATTTCAAAGGCATTGGTAGCGCATTGGAAATTGTCCCAGAGGATCAGAGCGGCTTAGTCTAGAATCTCGTAAATGGACTATTTTCATATTTAAGATGACTGATAGATCTTACAGGTTGCTTAGTTGGCTGAAACGTTTACTGACATTGAATTATGGTTGATCGAAATAATTTGCTTTCCATTGCTACACACATAATACGATTATACAAGAAATACATACGATCGCACAAGGCTAGGTCCAATGCATTAATATCTACACATGCGTTTCGAGGTTAACGTATCACTGCTTTCAGTACCCAAAAACTGTTGAATTCCTTTGCTTTGCTTTTAGGTGACTATTATAAAAGCATTTCACGTATCGTAGTGACTAAAGAAATGCATTAATATGAATGGCACGGACAGGTACATTTAAACAGGGCACAATTAGTAGCGAGGAAATAGTCAGGAAAGACAGTACAATACTGCAATGTAAGCACAAATTGATTGCTTCCTATGGGGGTAATAAAATAACCAAGTGAGCCAGGATGAGCGCAGGAAAAGTTTTCCGTAATAAAATCAGTGTGCAAATATTCATATGGCATACACAAAGTGGCCCTAATGTAATGAACATGTGTGATACAAAACAGCCGGGAGCAACAAAGCGAGAAGATTCGTTAGCGGAAGAATACTATTGGAATGTTACAGAGTGTGTGGAGAAATTGTTGACTACAACAGCGCGATTCTCTTGTCATATTAATTCAAGTCATCACACAAACATTTATAGACATTTGCTGGTCTCGCAAGTGACGCTTCAATGAATACAAATAAATAATTTTATGCAAATAGTAAGATGATATCGGCTCAAATGTCAAGGACATAATAACAGAGTATAGTGATAATATATATATATATATATATATATAATATATATATATATATATATATATATATATATATATATATATATATATATATATATATATATATATATATATATATATATATTAGTAGTATAGGTAATAGCGGTTCGATCACACACCTCCAAACGGAGACCCACCCACCGACGGTAAGGAATCCCCCCACTTCAGAGCATCATTTACCCACTTCGACTATTCTTTTCGGGGTCTTAGGTCTCAGGAGCTGACAAGACTTGGCCAAGGATTACAGCTGCGACCCTATCAGTAGGCTGTGAGTCGCAGGGGTAGGGGCAGCCATGAGTCGCAGGGTAAAAATGACAAAAATCAAGTCGCAACGAAATGGCAGGGAACAAGGAACCCCCACCTAGCAGGCAACTAGTCATAGGTGGGTATTACGTTACCATTTGAACTAACAGCTTAGTATAGGTAATGACGTCCCGAAATACGCGCGCCCGAAAAGCCCACGCCGACTATATTGAAATCCATGGCCAAGCCCCACCGCCCTATCCACGCACGAAGGTCGCGCTTGCAGCACTCGAAAAGAAAAACGCAATTGATAGGACGTACAAGGAGATGTACGCAAGAAAGAGGACTAAGGTATACAGCGTACCAGTTCAACCATCTCCCCAAACCTCCAAGCCCCGTCTCTGGTATGAGGTTGTGAAGACTCTAGCCCCAAGGCCAGCCCCCAGAAAGCCAACCCCCAGCCCCACCGCGGTGACGTGTCAACCACCACACAACACATACCGAACCCCACCCCCGCCTCAAATTCACATGAACCAAGCGTGCCATCAATAACCAACTGCGAGGATGGGTCATAAACGTCCCCAATGCTCACCCCTTGCCTCAGACCTCCTAATCTTCCAGAAAGGTCGTGCAACCGAAAATGCGCAGAGTTCTAGCCGAGGAGCTGAAAATCTTAGGCGGCCTCAAAACCCAGCTCACAATCAAGGTAAGCCTCTACAACACCAATAAAGATGATGCCACGGAGTATGTTGAGCCAGTCCTTCGAAATAAGCAGCAGGTGATTCTAGACACAGAAGACATTGACCCTACGATGAACCAAGCCGCCCCCCAAATTCAGGAGATGCTAGAGAAGTGGACAAACCAAGTTTCTGGATGGGTGTTCGAAGCAGTAAAAACCATCTGGATCGACATTGCCAAGTATCAACCACTCAAAGGCGGCTCCTACCTCCCTCTACCGGCACCACTGGCAAAGAAAGAGGCCATCATAAACGTAAAGAACTGGGACGACTTCTGCATTCTATGCTCCATTATAGCCGCACTGTACTCAGCTGCCAAAAACCCCCAGCAGCCATTAAAATACAACATCCAGTGGCTCCTAGATAAGCAAAAGAGCTCAGGTGTGGCGTACCCAACCCCCGTCTCCAACGCCGAAAAATCGAAAAGGCTCTTGACCTAGGCCTGAACATATTTGGCTGGGATGGGAAAGCCGTCATGGTTCAACGGATCAGCACGCACCCCGGCAACTGTATAAACCTCATGCTGATCGAGAAGGATGGAGTATGCCATTACAGCTGGATCAAAAACCTGAACCGTCTACTCTACGACCAGACAAAATACGAGGGCCGCGAATTCTTCTGCAAACGTTGCCTCCACGGCTACACCACCTCGGCCCTACTCCAGGCCCACAAGTCAGAGTGTGCAGGGGTCGGCCAAACCGGCGTGCGGGTGGATATGCCAGAGGAGGGGAAAAACATCCTATCCTTCCAGAACTTGCAAAAGCAACTTCCAGCCCCCTATGTCATCTTTGCACACTTCGAGACGCTCACAGTAAAGCTGCCATGGCCAGCCCTCAATCCAGAAAAGAGCAACACCAAGAAGACCCAAGAACACCAAGGCTGTGGGTTCGGCTACATAGTGGTCCGTTGTGATGGAAAGACCTCATCCCCAGTCATCTACAGGGGAAGCGATGCCTTGGAGAAGTTCCTCAAAGCCCTACAGCAAGAGGAGAAAAAGATCAAAGCAGTTCTCTCCAAGCCAGTCCTTATGCGGATGACCAGGGAGGACCAAAGAGTCCACAAGACCGCAACCCAATGCCACGTCTGCAGCAAACAACCGGGTCCGCAACCACTGCCACATTACCGGCAAGTACAGAGGACCAGCCCACAACGCCTGCAACCTAAAGCTTAGGCTGAGCCCCAAGACAACCCCCATCCCCGTGGTCTTCCATAACCTGCGAGGCTATGGCTCCCATCTCCTAATGCTTGGCATAAGCAAGGTAGAGGGAGACATCAACTGTATACCCAACAATATGGAGAAGTACATATCCATATCTCTCGGAGAGCTCCGCTTCATAGACAGCGCACAGTTCCTCCTGGCCTCTCTCAACAAGCTGGTGTCTGCTAACAGCCCAGACCAGACAAAGAGGAGGTTATTACTGAGCAAGGGTTTCTTCCCCTACGAGTTCATGGACAGCTGGGATAAGTTTGATTCTCCCCTCCCGCCCATCCAAGACTTCTACAGCAAGCTCTCGGAGCAGGGCATATCAGCCACAGACTACGCCCACGCGCAAAAGGTCTGGAGCACGTTCGGTTGCAAGAACATGGGCGACTACCACAATCTGTACCTGCGGACTGACGTCCTCCTCCTGGCCGACGTGTTTGAAACATTCTGGAAGACCAGCCTTAAGCAGTACGGTCTGGACCCCGCCCACTACTACACCAGCCCAGGCCTCTCGTGGGACGCTCTACTCAAGAGCACAGGGGTAAAACTCGAACTCCTCACCGACTACGACAAGCACCTCATCATCGAGAAGGGTCTGCGGGGATGAATAAGTATGGTCTCGCGTCGCCACGCCAAGGCGAACAACACCTACGTAGGAGACTTCGACCAGGACAAGCCCACGAGCTGCATCCAGTACCTAGACGCCAACAACCTCTATGGTTGGGCAATGAGTCAGGCCCAACTACCTCAAACATTGAGTGGGTGGACAAGCCAGTGCCGCTATCCAGACTAGTCCACACCCACCCTGACGATGCCGAGACTGGGTACATCTTTGAGGTCGACCTGGAGTATCCAGCTGAGCTTCACGACGACCACCACGACTACCCCCTTTTATTCGTAATCAGGGAGTACTCACGCATAGCCTCATCCGCATCCCTAAAAGTATGCTCGGCATGTCCCTGGCGGCGCAGTTGATCATTGATGAAGGCAAAACGCTCAGTTCTCATCTTGGCCCATGCTGCCTGAGCAGATTGAAGCTGCTCCATTGCCATATCATGGCGTTTACGTTCCGCGTCGTAATTTAGAGAATAAAAAGTTGCTCCCAGAGAATGCAAGGGCGTTAACAAGAGCACCTCCAACAAGTAGCGCGAGTGTGGCCATTACTTCAGTGTATCAACTGGTAAGATTCCTTGTTTAATTAGCATATCCTTTGTGGCCATAGCTAGTAATATATCGGCAACAGCCTTGGCCAGGTCGCGTAAGGTGAAATCAAGACGTGGCACCCCACCACCAAGAGCCATCTTAGCGAGCTTGGCATAACCTATTGAAATACCGGAAACAACTGCACCGTGGTACAGAGCGTTGACGAGCAGTTTTCCATCAGTAATTGGTGTTGTCATCTTACTCCATATTGAAAGGATCCTTTAAATGAGCGTCCGGAGGCTGTTGTACCACAACCTGTTTAGGGTGTGAGACTAGTTTATGCCTGTAGCAATACAATGCTAGTCCAAACACCCCAATGCCGCCGACAACCAAAGGTGCAGACCATGTTGGCCAGGCCCACCTTTCCGGAGGCTTGATCGTTGATATTGGCTCGACAACTTCGTCTCTAGCATCTGTAAGCATGGCCTTAGCCTCTCTGAGTTCTCTCAGAAGCTTATTTTGATTGGCTTTTCGAGCTGCAGCACCCTTTTGTCCTGCCACAACCCTTTTAACGTTTTCGTAGAGGTCACTGACGTTATCTCCCCTGGTGTTGTCTCTCCTTGATTCGTGTTTGTTTCTTCCATGTTTACTTACTAAATTTATTTGTCTATTTGACAGCTCTTAGTAAGCACCTGTTATAGCGGAGTTAAGCACATGCTATAGCGGAGTTAAACACATACTATAGCATGGAAGTGGTGTCTTCCTCTCCACCGGCCCCTGTTGATTCGGTGTTTGTTTTTCCAAATTGACAGTGCTTAATTGTTGTTAAAGCCGCTGTTAATGGAGCTAAAAAATTACCATAGCGATGATATTGCTCACAAGTGGCAGTGCTTAGCACATGTCCAACAAACGGGTCAGTCTCCAGGTCTGTAATTAGTTCTGGCTGGTGTTCTGGTGGGATTGGTAGAAACATACAAGCAATACCTGAGTATAGCTGTGCAATGATTGACCTAGAGTGCGCGTCATGCTAGCACCTAGCCGAGCTTCGTATCTCACATACAGCTTATGATCTCTTCATCCAACATTGATTCAACCTGGTCAATTGTAAGGCGCTCCAAACGAAGGTACTGACGGGCCTGACCCCCGGCTATGACGGCAGCAAGCCTATCTCTCTTAGACGACATATCTACACCAGGGGTTCAACTAGGTTCCGCTCCCCAGACTTTGTCTCCACTAAGCTAGTCGCGTCCTTTCATGGAGTTTATCAATAATGGTATCAGGATCCATGAATATACGTATACGTCTTCGAGCTTCAAATTACTACACCGCTACCCAGATGAAGAAACCTAAATTGGTTACTTAGGCAGCAGCTGCTAACAAAGCCACTATCAATATCACTTCAATCGACGGCATATGCAGTAGGTTGATCAGTCTTCAGCAGCAGTTTTGCGTGCTTGGTCTTTGCTAGTAGTTGGCGTACTGTGGCACGTTCCTCCTTTGTTGGAGTTGCATTATTTTAACTCGAGGCGTCTTCAAACGAGTCACGGTCCTTGGTGTGAAAGAGCACCATCCAGCGAGTCTGCTCACGTAAGTCCTTCAGCACAGAGTTGTACTTGTGGGTGAGGACCCAGACACTTTGCTGCGCATGGCGGCCACTAAAGGCCAGTTTGGATAACATGTCTTTCGTCTTGGTTAGGGCCTTTGTTGCCGAACAGTCATCAATAATGTAGAGGGTAGGCTCGCCCTTGAAGCAGTGATAGAAAGCCCTCAGGTGGTGATGGAGCCGCTCCCCTGGATCAACAACGTACACCTCTGAATCATCCCACACCCATGACCGCGACTGATAGGCCTCATTGTAACGTATGGTAGGATTACAATATGCTCGAAGGCACCGAAGAAGGGCCTTTCCAGTAGGTCGAGGATGAATGCGGTTTTCCCACATCCTGTCTGCCCACAAAGCAATTGCCGAACAGGGACCATCTGGAAATGTAAACTCAGCTTTCAGTTTCATCAAAACCTTGTTAGTAGTCTGCGGTGACGAACCTACCATCTTCAATGTTAAGCTGTGATTCCATTACAATATACATATTAACGTTCAATGCGCCGGTCGACTGTGATTTTTTCGTGATCTGTATGGTGATACCCTCAAACGCATTCTCCACGGCCCTGCCACTACCATGCAGCTGGTCGTCATCACTCGTCCTTAAGTCGAGCCACAGAGCATACTTGCTGGTTAGGTACTATCCTAGGAAAACGTCCGACAATGCAAAGTCTTTTGCAGCTATTGGTACATTGGGTTCTCGTTTACTCGTTGCAGCAAAGGCCTTCTTCACTTCATCCCACTGCTGGTAGCCACGCATGCCCAGGGCATAGAGTTGGTTGGGGATGCCCTCAATGGTCACCTCAACTTTTGTAATCTTTGGGTTGTAGAGCGACACTGTCTCCTGGCGAATGAGGTGCTTTGGGGGTCTTCCAAGAGCAGTAGGATGCCCTTCATGCTGCGAGCCGGCACGTTCATGTTGATGTTCCACAGTGTATCTCTTTTATTGCGTACAAGCTTCCTGTGACGAAGAACACGGTCATACAGAATCGAGAGCCGACCTGTGTACTGGGTGCGGGTGTCATGCGGGCTAACTCTGTTTGGGTAACCATGTCATACTCCAGCAAGATGTAATCAATTATGTAGCTCTGATACTGAAGGCCCTGTCTCTCCTGTGCACTCCGCCAATAGTCGTGGTAACAGTGATACACATCACTGTCATCAATAGACATGACCTCATTGCCAGAAATCTTTATTGTCATTTTCTTAACATCGGAGCGACCTAGATTTTGCATAACGCTGTGGTTAACATCAGCCTAGGTCAGCGTGATTGTAAAGGCCAGCCGTGCTGTCCCTGGAACAATGACGTCGTCTGCGCCTAGATTGGGGAAGCAAACCAGCAGTTGTTGGTTCTGGTCAATAGAGCTTGGATTGTTTGTAACGACTACAGTGTGGGTTTAGTTTGCATCCGTAAGTACTCGTCATGTTGAATGCGTAATTACAAATATATCTTTAACACACAAACATGGAGTTTGATAACCCAGCATTTGACGACCCAGAGGAGGAGGGGGCTATGGAAGGGGAGAGGAATGAGACTAAATTTGATGATGAGGAGACCAACCTCTTTGACGAATCTTTAGATACTTCGACTAGTCCATTATGGGCTATTACTGAAATGTCTGCTGGGATAGCAGAAGATCAGGTGGGATCCAAAGAAGAAACTGAAGTTTTAGTAACGAGGTGGGAGAAGGCTTTGGGTTAAGTGGGACCGAGAATGGAAGCTTCTGACATGGGATAACGATCCCAACAAATTCCTCTCTCCTAGGAGTATCGTAGGTTCCGGTGGTACACAGCTTGCTCGGGCTCTTGGAGTGATGCCTGAACTATCCAGAAGGGAAGCAAAAGCCCTACTAGGCTTTGACCAAGCTGCTGCTAAAGCGGAAGCTGCACTTGTAGAGAATTTAGAAATGAGCAGCCCCGAAGCCGTGACAGAGCAAGGTGGTGTGGAAGAAACAAGCTTCATAGAGGGTGTTCATAACGCCATAGAAGACTAAGGTACACAAACAGACAACAAACTACCACTCAGAGAGCTTATAGGGCTTGACAAGGCTATGCAGACCCAGAGGGGTGAGCTGGTGAACAACCTAGCTAAGATAACTGAGATAGAAAGGGATATAAAACATTGGGAAGCTAAAATGGCAAGCCTGTAGGAGGAAGGGAGGGGTGATAGTCGAGCATGGATATTCCAAGCAAATGAGCTTGCAGAGCTGCAGGACCTGCGGTGTCCATGTTGAGGCTGCGAACGTCTGCGAACATGGCTGCTTAAGTCAGCTGCAAAGATGGCTGGTTGGATGGCAGAACATGTATAGGCCGCAGCTGTGGCGGTGGGGGTAGTTATCCTCCTGATACTCCGTGACTTACTACGTAGCAAACCTAAGCACAGCTAAGCCTATAGCGATTCTGCCTACAATAAGAGTGGTTTTCTCATCCTCGTGCGCCCCACGTAGACCGGTCTCGGCCACGCCGATATAGGCCTGCCCTGTAGAGGGGACTCCCATATCTGTATCTTGCGGAGGGTCAAAGCTTCCTCTATCTCCCATTTTCGGTGCCGCTGGAAATGGAACAGCCGCAACCGAGCTGACATCAGTATTGCTGCCGATCTTCTGTTCCGCAGTCACAATAGTAATCAGATTGTTGTACCTGGCAACGTTTCCAATGGTGAGGCTCATATCCAATGGAGCTATGTACCGGCCCGTTCCAAACACATAATATCCTTTGAGGAAGCATTCTGGAGCACGTTCTGATACCGTCGGATGGATGACAGAATGTCCACTGGGGAGTTGATGGCATCCTCAACATTGGCCTGAAATTGTTTCTGAGCATCAAAGGACGTTCCAACACCTAGTATCTCTGAGCGGGTCGGCGCCTGAGCACAAAGAATGGCCCAGACATAAGTCCCAATGCTGTCGTTAAATCGCTCAACGCCAGTCTGTGTAAAGCAATCGGACATGTCCAGTATAAAGATACTCCAGGCCTCGTCTGCTTCAGGTCCCTGTGCTAGATGTAGAACAGCACCCATTTTCTCCTGAAAGGATTGTAGGTTACTCGCGTGGGCAAAACCTGGCTTTTTATCCTTTTCCTCCTCAAAGGCCATCCGTGTAGTGTCATAACGAACGTTTCACCAGCAACCTGGACGACACTCCCGTAACCATACACATCCTGTGCATATAAGATACCAAGGCCACTATTAGCTACGGTTGCCTTCTGACGCCAGTCTGTGTTTGGTTGAACACCTAAGTTAGTGCAGAGTCTCTCATATGCTCTCTTGTCATATGTATTGTTATAGGGGCCATAGGCATGATCCTGAGGTAGAGGAGCTTGTAGTTCTGCCAATAGGCGACGCACTGTGTAATAAAGATGAAAGGTGTAGAGAGCTTTCTCATTAGTGGAATCCCAGCCTTGAGGTGATCGGGGGATGACACGCCGCAGCCGGCTGTTGCACACCACACTGCAAAGTTTAACTGGTTCTGCCAAAACTGCATTGGATTTGTCAACCAGTCTTTAACTACTTGGTCCGCTGTTACCGGCGGCACATTATAGTTACTGAAAAGATCAGGAAACTTTTCTGTGAATGTACCGCCATTGTGAACGACTTGAATTGTATGTCGGGTGAGTTTATCTCATGCCGAAACGGCTCGATACACCCCGCCCATAGCTTTTCTATTGAAACTTAAGGCTTGTTTATTCATAGTGCTATGTATCACACTCTGTCTAATGTTCAAAGCGGCGACGCTGTGTCCCTGCAAATGCTATTGACAATAGTGCGGGTGACCTTTGCGTAGGTCTTAGATCAATCACGTATACTGTGGGTTGGTATAACACTGAATCATATGTGCCCATTAGAACGAGTCATTTTGTCCCCTGGCCTCTGGAACTTCAAACTTCTGCAGGATGAATTTACAACTCTAAAGCTTACTTTGGAGAATAATGCTCATGATGGGACTATTACCATATCAATTCCTGATGATTGGGCTATACAATATGGCGACGATGTGTTAAAAATGTTGGGTCTTGATACGCCAACTCTGGTTGGAGGATGGATTTCTTCAGGTCGTTACGATGCCCCCTGGCCCGTCAACTTTATCGTCTTTAACCCACTTTATGTCCACCTCGATCAAGTCAGAACCACGCACAACATGCTTGATGGTGCGCCCACTACGCTTCTTGAAGGTGTGGGATGTGGGGGCTGCTCCTATGGTGATATCATAACCACAAACATCGCTAATCCTGTGTCAAAACGTGTTACTGTCGGAACTGTGAATGAGTTGAAGGTTCAGATAAGGGATAATAAGGGACGTATATTGAACAATCACGACTTTCCTATTGGTGTTGTTCTTCAATTTACAAGATGTCAATAAAAGCGAGTATTTATGGAGCTCAATGGAAACCGGATCAGGGCGCCGACCTCTCCGAATATGCAACAAAGACCTATGTAGACTCACAAATGGATAAAGGTGGCAGTATTATGACTGGAGAAATGGGAGATAATAAAATCGTTCAGCTGGGAGACCCGATTTCGCCAACGAATGCTGCTAATAGAAAATATGTTGATGTTAAACAGAGGCAGCAGAACAGGGACCTGAGACAACACGTAGCTGAACAAACGAAACCCCTCATTACTATTTGGGAAGAAGTTAGTGGCGCCCTTCACATAGGATATAAGTGGTCGTTTGGTAATGGGGGTCAATTCTCACTAGACTTAAGTTGTGGATATACCATGTTATCCAATGGTAATATCATTCGTATAGGGTTGTCATCTGGTGCGGGCACTGGTACTAGTGATATAGCAGTGTTTCCTGTTATAAATGGGACAACTGAATCGGTAGGAATAAGTAAGCCTGCTGACCAACAGGCTGTTGTAATATATTTAGCCCATCCTTTACAGCTGGAACAAGGCAACGTTATTAACTTTTATACAGCCTCTCCAAACAGAAGGGCGACTTGTACTGTAGTATCACTCCTAATTGAACTTGATATATAGACTTATGTTTACAAAGACAGTATGAAACAACAACCAACTATTCATACAGCACCGTTAAATCCGGAGCTGCCTGATGAAAATCAAGGGCACTCCTATCGGCTGAATGAGATCGGTTTCAAGAAGCAATACCTTGAGAAAGAAATTGAAAAATATGGTACTATGTACAAAAAATATAGGTGTGTAGTAAACTCAGTGGACGCTGTAGACACTGCTTTAGCTGCTGTAGATATATGTCTTGGCGCAAGTGGTGCGGGTCTGATGTCTACGGTGGTTGCTGCCCCAGCTGCTATGGTGTTGGGGGCTGTAGGGGCTGTGTGCGGGCTGGTTGCAATCGCAGGAAAGGTCATCAGCAGGAGGCTGTCGGCGAAGGTAAAGAAGCACGAACAGATTCAAATTCTGGCACAGAGCAGTCTAAACACGGTTACAGATACTATTTCGGCGGCGTTTGAAGACGGCTTTATCTCAGACAATGAGTAAGCTCGTTTCGGCCAAGATCGAAAAATATATTCGAATGAAAAGCGACATTAAAGCTAAGATGTTGGCTAGGGCATCTCCACCCCCTCACCGCCTAGGTCGACCACCCCCACGGTAAGTACAGCTGGCTGACTGTCCATTTAAAGGGTGGGGTTTGCTGGGTATAATGGAGGCGGCCATAAAGTCTTTCTGCAACGATTATACCGGAATCAAACAAGATACGGACCAGTGGGAGACCACGAGGTAGGGCTACGATGGAGTAAGTGACTACTCCTCTATCATAGGGCAAAACTACTTCAGCAGTTATAGCAAGAAGCTGACTGAAATAACTAGCAACGAGGGTGTTCGCTTTAGCGCGCCCTGCCTTTGGGGTACGACTTTTGAAGAGGTTGCAATTGCGGTATTGGAGAAGGTGTACGGCACCAAGGTGTACGGAAATAATATCTATTTTCAGGGTGGCCTACTCTCTGGATGGCTTTTGTGAGCTACCTATCCGGCGGCGGTGTGGGAGGACCGGGGGTGGAGTGGATGCTGTCTGGGGCATCCTGAGGAGCTTGTGCTGCTCGAGATAAAATGCCCCTACACTCGGAGTCCTGGGAGGATAATTCCGAATATGTATAAGCCTCAGGTTCTGTTGGGGCTGCACCATAGTCCGGTGGCGACCATCGGGTTGTTTGTCGACTGCGTTTTCAGGTTGTGCTCCTTTTAGGAACTGGGGAGGGGTGAGGCATATAACCAGGTGTATCACAAGGTTCGGAAGAAGAATAAGAGACGGTGGCTTAGGGGTGGGCGTCGATTGAGGGGCTTGAAGACGTCGACTATAGCGCGAATGGGGGGTTTAATAGTTTCCTGGAGGTGGAACAGGAACATTAGGTCCTTGGCTGGGAAGACCAAGTGGGACCACAGAGGGGACAACGGGGGCTTTCTACTGTTGGAAGCTCTTTACGATGAGATTGATAACCGCTCGTCCCGATCCCGACTTTATTGAGAAGAATGACGCTAAGGTTGCCCAGTTTATACAGGACCTCGACTGCGTGAAAAATGGAATTTACACAGGTGGTCCTCGCCCTGGAATGTTTACGCTTAAGGACCTCAATGGATAAAGAACCTGTAGGTTAGTAGTATAGGTAATAATCGTTCCCCTTGCGATTAGTGGGGATTTCGTTGCGACTAGTGGGCCTCCCCTATGACTTACGGCTGCCCCTACCTCTGCGACTCACAGCCTACTGATAGGGTCGCAGCTTTAATCCTTGGCCAGCTCTTGCCAGCTCTTGAGACCTTAGACCCCGAAAAGAATTATCAAAGTGGGTAAATGATGCTCTGAAGTGGGGAGATTCCTTATCGTTGGTGGGTGGGTCTCTGTTTGGAGGTGTGTGCTCGTATACCGATCGGCACATATTAACCGGATGAGGATATGCCTACACGGATGACGTCCTCATTATTGTATAAGACCATGTATTTATGCATGCCCTTTAGAGGAAACGCTCAATTGAAAGTGGACCCGCTTAGCAGGCTCGTTGTAATGTTTAAATTTCATATCAACAATACAGATTGCTTGTTGTTCAAATTATTATGTTCAAAAACAACGTCAACTGACGAAATCGATTTGGTGTTGATAAAAATGGTTTTGTTGCCCAGTGATTTATTGTCGTTGTTCTATGCGCAAGCAGCGAAAGGAATGATAAGGCTGCTCGGTTTTGCAAGTACACATTACTCTGTTTGTGGACCTCGGGTCGTTATATTGTCTTGGATTATGCGGATATATACAACCATTAACCAGGCGTGATGAATAGATCGCGGGTCATGTGTGGATAGCAGGGAATACAGTGAGAGGATGGAAAGAAAACGTTTGGATGAAATGTAACAGTGATTGATTGCTGCTCGCCTCCTACCTCTTCTGCAGACAGACAATGACATGCTGTGATAAATTGGGGTGGATGTAAGTAAAAGAAGGTAAAACTTCCTTTAAGGATAGTGAAGACCATGCACCTGGCTATTCTGTTAGCAGTATTCCGATGATTAATCTAGAAAATCGGCACGATACAGCTAATACACACAACCAATATAACAGAACAAAGATGCGCCAATACAGATGATGCAATTGATTTCGAATAGATGAAACTAAATTTGTTGCCCAGCGATTAAATGCGGTTGACAACTATTCAAGCTGTTAGTTAACGTGTTAATATAAAAGGAACTGACAACAGCAATATATTGGTGGTGAGGACATTGTCAGAAACTAAGCGATTTTATCACAATGCAAACAGTATTTGAGTGTTTCCCGTGAAGGAATTTAATAACCAAAATGGCCTTAATAACTCTGGAAATGTCTTCCTCCACAAAGTCTGTGTGCGCTAATAAATAGTAATCATGCTTTGTCTTTACGACGAGCTGGTGTATTTTACGATTGCTTTCTCATCATAGCCTGTGGTATGGCTAGCAATAATCTTCAGCAACTGCACCAAGTTTAGCTTGTGCAACAACATACATTATGAGACGTGAGTGGTACGAAACATGGTTCACCAGGAACTGCACACTGGTCTGTTCGCACGCACAAAGCTACAGCCGTTATTACTAAACAAATGATCATGTCTGTTTGTGGTAAAAAACTCCTTTGACCGACGTATTTGGGTGAGTATTATGTAAATAGTTATTAAGATGATATATCGCTGAACAAAATAAAAAAGGCAGACATATATATATATATATATATATATATGATATATATATTATATATATATATATATATATATATATATATATATATATATATATATATATATATATATATATATTATACAACGATCCATAATAAATGATCCTTTCCACTGTTTTTGTCATCGTTATGTGTTTGTATGTCAACACTTTGCATTAAATGGCATGCGGAAAACATTCATATATATATTTATATATATAAAATATATATACAAATATAATATGGAAATATATATATTATAATATGTAATATATATATATCTATATATATATATATATATATAATATATATATATATATATATATATTATATACTATATATAATATATATTATATAACTTTTGGTCATACATTTGTGGCCTACATGGGGCGAGCCTTGGCCCTAGCCTCGTACAAAGGCCGTTTTGGAACCGCAGCTAGCCTCTTTATCACGGAAACTCCACATGCAGCCAGCCCACGCAGCAGGCCGCAACGGGTCAAAGTCCGCTCCTCTGTGACCATATTTGACAAGCATTTAGACTAATGATGTGGTATCCACAATGTCATATGGATAACAGAAACCTACCCGTCACGCTATCAACACTTGTGTATGATCTAGATTGGGGTCACACAAGCTATGTGGAAAGACATATTTATATAAATATATATATGTTTGTGTGCATTTTTTGTACATATCTTTCTTACAGCCCACTAATATGACATCATTTAAACGCGAAATAATTATGTGGTTATTTCCAGGAATTTTCAAATGTAAAAACGGTGATCATGGCTCGTCATCCGATGTTGTATACGCTGTGAGTGATTCGTCGATATCGAATCCTATTTTTTATTAATTTGTTTCCAGGAATCGCCTTAACCTGTCATTACAGCCATAGCTTGGAAGAACAAACCACTATTCGCAGAAACAGAAAAAAAGCACCATATGTTTTTGTGATTATAGGGACGGTTTATGGGCCGTTTGTGGACAAATGCAAATGCGTTGCATCTACCCAGGCAACGTTACGTGTTTTGATTTATTCATGGCGTATGCGTTCTTCCGACCAGTCTGAATAGCATCAGGGATAGGGTGTTCGAGCAAATACATAAAAACTATCTGTGACTCGGGACAAGATTGATACATAAGAATGGCGGAGGGCACGTTTGACATGCACTTGCAGATAGAGGCTGACAATGATGCAAAAATAAACGTGAGGCAGAATATTAAAATTTGTGGTCATATTCTTAAATAATTAGGGTACCTAGTAATGTCAAAATATCCATAGCCCATTGATTGGTAGCAAACGGTTTTTTCACTCTTCTTGAGGATATCAAACATTTAACTGTCACACACAGCATGCTAAAAATGAGTGAAACATTTTTATATTGATCAATACCCTGCTTAGACGCGGTCGTATCAGAGCCGCTCATCATGTTATCATAACTGCATTGGTAAGAACTAGGACATATGTTAACATGTGTTTGTGCATTGTTTGTGCTCTGCAAAGAGGAGTTGGTGCAATCATTGAAGTGGTATCGTGCAATACCTAGATCATCTAGTAGCTGGCATATCACTTAAATAATTGCAGCCATGACAAGTATGTGACGTTTGTTGTAAAGCAATATTCTAAAATTTAGGCGGCTATACTGCAATAATAATTAAGCCGTTCCCGTGCCCTCATTGGCTATTGAATTAAAGACACCCCTAAACGGACGCCGGTCGACCCCTCAGTCTAACGCCATGGAACAGAACACATCTCCTCAACTCCTACAGTACATCTATTCTCGGCATATCATCAACTTT
>CM067343.1:55217444-55292444 GCA_034190875.2 Urechis unicinctus | reverse complement strand
TTAATTCATATCAGCCAATACACCAATGACACCCATTTTCCTAGTTATATATATGCAACATCTTGTAGTTGCAGCTATCGACAAATTGTTTATAAATTAAATTCACAGAGGCTGCTTAACAGTGATGAATCAGCGACAATGCAATTTTACCCCAGCCTCATTATATTGCTTTGCTATTTTGAATGGGCGATATCTAATAGTCTGACTGGGTTAACTCGATTGGTGAGGTCAACACTCGACAAATTCATTTTATTAAAGCTTTCTAACACAAAAAGGCAAACAAAAGTGAAGTTAATACTGATCACATTCATCACTCTTAGATCTGTTAGGTATATTTCCACTTGTATTTGTCTATTTTCACCTCATTTTCTGGATCTTGCACTTTTCTCATAGTGAGTGACAAAATCATATCGAAGAGAAAATTCTACAGAAACATAAGGATCGGGAGTTAAATAGCGAGAGCGATATATCGACGCGTCGAGATTGCGGTTGTGGCGTATTGACAACTACACACACCCAGGCTCGAACCTCTGCAATACATTTAAATTGTCGGACGTTAAATTGAACCCCCTCATAAAATTTCGAACGAATCATTAATACCCCTGCCACCAGTTGAAATATGATTAAAGCAAGTGCATCCCATTTTCGATTTTATACTGGTATAAGTTTTGTTGAAAGGTTCAAAGTGTTTTGACACGCTGCGCAAAGGAACAATTTCTTTCAAAACTTTGAGTGCGTAACTACTATAAGCTAACCAGCCTGTGCTACATCACTACCAGTAGTTACTTTATGTACCTCTTAACACCCCGTTTTTGATCTGGGGAGGATGTTGGGATTCTTTGGAGCATTCAATACGGCAGCGTTGATTTTGCTGGGGATTGCGCAATATAATTTTCGCTGACAGATCGCTTCCAGATTCGGTGTGCGCTATTTGGATGAGGTCATTTTCGACGGATTTATTTTTGGAAGGTGTTCGCTATTTTTGGGTGATGAGGTTCACAATCACAGATATTTCGTCATTGTTTGCTGACCTTTGCTAAGTTAAGTAATACCTAATTTCATGGGGGTGTATATTAAGTCGAGCGGGATCTCTCAGTTCAGCATTCATTATGGCTGGTCAACGACAACTGGAAGCTTTCAATGATGTTAGCAAACGCAGTAGACAGATGAGCGATGCCGACGCTGGCGAGTGTTTAATGGATCGTCAGTTAACTACGTTCGTGTCTGAAGATGAGACGGATTAAAGTTATTATAAATGTCAGTTAACAAGTTTACTGTCAGTAAAGTTTGAATCTTTAAAGTGACGACATGGATACTTGTGTAGAATGTGACGAATGTCAGAGAGTCGCTGAGACCCAACAACCACATAGACCCAAGTCATCTGCTCAGGGTGAGCAAAGAACCCTGAGGCTAAGGCGTTGTCCTCTGTGTCAATGCGGGTTCGTTACGAAGGCGTTTTTGACCCAACACTTGAAATATCTCTACATTCACAATCGAAAATTGAAGAAAACAACAGGCACAACAAAGTAGAGCAAGGTAGTGACGTAATCGGAAAGCTTAACTTCCAGGCTCGAAGAACCCCACAACCCTGGTGTGTGTGATTTACCGGATCTGAAATTAATTTGTCATGTGATCAAGTAAAACCTCTTACATCAGCTCGTTCAGAGAGGGGGGATAAATAAGCAAACATGGACAGATTTTTGTTTCATTCAGGATGGCGGAGGAGAACAGCAAGGAGTATGATTACATTGATGGACCGGTGTATACCAGTCGACGTCGGGGTCGCTTTCACATCACACAGTGGTTTAGTAACCCAAAACATTTGACCAATGGTTTACAAATTCGCGATCGATAGAGCGGACATAAAATCAACTTAACCGCAAACGCCTTTGGGACGGCTCTTACATAACTCACCGTATCGTTGATTGACGTAGAAGCTGGCCAATCAGACATTGATACGGAAGAAACTGTTTATGACGATGTCACTACCCACAACGAAGAAACCAAAGCTAGCATAATCGAGCGGTTTAATTGTACGTTAAAAACTTAAATGCGGCGTTATTTAACACAAACCAGTGTTTATCTAGCGGTTCTGGCTTAGCTAGTGAAAGGATGCATCCTCAGCTATCACCGCAGCATCAAGCGCACCCCGATATCGGTCTCGTTGCATAATCAAGAAGACACGTGGATGACTATATGGGGAACGCTCTGATGGGGTTAAACGACTTCAGTATAATATCGGGGATCGTGTCCGCATCAGTCAAGCACAGGGTACAAGGTTACACTTTCAATTGGAGGGAGGAGTTGTTTCGGGTGGAGAGCGTTCACTTAGGCTCCCCTAATGTGTATAAGATAAAGGATGATAATGACGAAGTATTGGAGGGAACATTTTACGCGGAAGAATTACAGAAAGTGAATGACAAAGCATGGTATAGGGTTTAAAACATTATCAAAGAACGTAAAAGGAAAGGACAAAAACTGTATTTTGTCAAGTGGTTTGGCTACCCTGCCAGCTTTAATAGTTGGGTCAGTGGTGTGGAGCTGTATAAAAACTGAGATTGGGAACAGAAGCGCCATAAGGATGGAAGATCAGAGAAGTATTTGGTCAGGATATTCCGAAAGCCGAAATTGTATTTTTACACAAATCCTGATTTTATATACCGTAATCATCCCCAGCATCTACAATCTATCGGCGGGTAAATGAGATAGTAATTTGTGGACTGCTCTGTTAAGCAGTAGCTTAGGGTACATTCTTCCCAACCCCACTTTGAAACATTAGCGGAAATTTAGTGCCCTGTTTCCTGGTACAATATTGGGCGAACGAGGGTTTTGTCATAGTGGATCAGCGAGCTGGGTACAATACGATAGACAGACCCATATAAGGGGATCCTTTGGTCGAGTCCTTGGTCGATCACCTGACCTCCGGTTGCTACAGTGCTAATTAATTGATAGACACGCTCAATATGCGCATCCAAAAATCGCATCTCAGAGGCGTTGTTCGATTTCAATTCAATTCCCAATCACAGACCATGAATGTAAAAATAACCGACCCCAAACTTCAAGTTGTCATGACCGAAGGTCTTCGTCAAATAATGCGGTGTGAGGAATGTCTTTCCCTTTACGATTCTCAAACTGAATACAAGACTAATGTATTTCGAGGGTTGTACGCACTGTACGTTTATTGTAGTATAATTGAATCACAAGTGGTCGGTGACACGATGGCCCCCTTGTTACGCACAGTTCTCGTGGACTACGATCGGATGCACAAAATGGTGACCCAGACATACGAACAGATATTTTATTCCCCTGTGGGCGCCAAAACCTTTTCTACCATAGAAAATGATATAAGAGACGACACGGGTCAGTCGATAGCATGTAAAGATGGATATGTGATGGTGACTTTACATTTCCGTGAAACCAAGAAGAGCTTAATTTGAGTCTCAAGTCATCACCATCATGAGTTTCTTTCTGACCATGCCTTCCAACAGTTCAATGAATTATCATCCCAACAATACGTTAATATGTTACTTTACTCGACTCCCCAAAGCTGTACAGTTGGAAGGGGCTTGGGAAGTGATTAGCGGAAATTCAGTACCCATACACGTGGTACAATGTTACTGAGGACGAAGAGTTTGTCGTCATGGATCGCGTGGCTGGTGTGTTTAATCTCCCAGATGTCTGTTGCAGCAAGCGATATGACATTGTGAGTGAATTTGCGGAGACCCTTCCCAAATATTTTCACATTACCCCAGGTTTTAATATGACCGGATCATTAATAAAAGCCTTTGCAGCCAAGTTTAAGGAGCAAAATGAGGAACGAAAGCGTCTTACCTACAATCAAACACGACAGACAGCAACTATGTCCTAGACAATGAGTCAGTTGACGAGGGGTTGCGTCAAAGACTCGGTTTTGAAATGGGGATTTATGAAAATAGTCAAGTCGGTCAGCACATTGTTGACCCTGATCAAGGTTTGTACGGACTTTATGTCTATTGTAATCTCATCGAAGCTCAGGTGGTAGGAGACACTGTGGTTCCCCTTCTGCGTATTATTTCACAATCGTCGTGGGCAGTTGATCAACCCCACATATAAAAAGATATTTAATTACCCGATAGCCACCAAGACTTTTTCTACCATAGAAATCTATATAAGAGATCAACCCATTTCATTCGAATCTGTAAAGTTACAGTGACGTTACATTTCCGTAAAACTATGAAAGATATATTTTGAAAACCATGGCTGATATTTACACCCCATATTGTCTGAACCAAGTGGGTGATAGACTCCCAGTGTTTTCCGGTGCAAAGAGTCAGTGTGGTCACATGTCGTTAAAAAAATCGCCATGAAAACAGGAGTGAGGGTGGTTGGAGGTTTGTTGAGAGGAAAGTCTCTGAAACAATCGGCTAAGAAACGAATGTTACAAACCAGAAAGGAAGTGTTCGATCAAATAGTTAAATCCAAACAACCGCGTCGCCAACCAGCAGTCTCTATAGAACGACTCGCACGAGGTAGGATCAGTAGTTTATGCCGTCGTCGTGGAACAACTCGGAGGTTGTCAAAGGATATTTTCGGTTAGATCATGGACTTGTTACACCCCAATCTTGTCCCTGTGTCAAAAATGAATAAGACCTATTTTCGATTCCCCCAACTCAAAGCAGTGTCGATCATGGATCGAATTCCATCCGGTAGCTGCTTTAGGTTGGGGTCCAGTCGAATTCTATATAAGCGGTTCTCTTGAAAAAGGATGGGGAGATCTTGGAGGCTGATAGTGCTGTAGCACCCGTTTACTTATGGTTACACTCACTCTTTTCCCAAGTCGATGTCTCTCTCAACGAGAAACCCGATTTCTCGTCCACCAACACCTATCCGTATGGCGCTTATATGGAAACGCTATTGAGCTATGGTTCAGAAGCCAAAAACTCTCAGTTAACAGCTAATTTATGGTACAAAGACACCCCTTAATACATGAACGCCGTGGGTGGTACTCACAACCAGGGAATCGAGCTCAAGAGAGTTGCATTGTGGATATGATGGGCAAATTACATTTAGATTTATTTTGTCAAGAACGCTATTTATTAAACGGTGTGGATTTGAATTTGCGATTAGTATGCAGCAGTGACACCTTTGCCCTTATGGCCAATCCTGCACCTGGGTTTGCCCCTAAATAGTGCTTCAATCTGTGACCTTATCCAAACGCAAATAAAGTTGAACCCCACAGTGTAACTAGCCCACATAAAGGCTTTAGAACGAAGCCCAGCTAAATACCCCATAAGACGCATAGAAACCAAAGTGTTTTCTGCATCTCAAAGAGGCAATGACGATAAATTGTTGGGACAGTTACCCAAAGGAATTGTAGTCGGAAGTGTTGATAATAGGGTGCTCAACGGTGATTACACTCAGAACCCTTTCAACTTTAAGCATAACAACCTAACATTTTTAGCTCTGTACGTTGACGGGCAACAAGTACCCGCTAAACCCTTACAACCCGATTTCAATCACCATATATACACCCGCAGTTATGCTAATTTATTCATTAGCACTGGACAACTCTACCAAGACGAAGGCAACGCCATAAGCTGGAGAGATTACCCAATCGCTATACACTATTCGCTTTTGATCTGACCCCTGACCTGGCTGATAGCGGCACTCATTTTAATTTGTTGAAACAAGGAAACGTGCGCTTGGAAATGCGTTTTGGTACAGCCCTAAAACGTACCATTAATGTTATTGTGTACGCCGAATTTGAAAACATGATTCAAATTGACCGAAACCGTTACGTTCTGTTTAATTACGTTGCCTAACAATGGATACCAGGCAATTACACGAGCTCTTACAAAAAGATGCTTTCACTCGAGCTACTGTGCCTGGAGTGCTTGCGCGGAATAAATTACCCCGCCATGTTAATTACCCCAGCGGTTTTGTTTGTAACACTGATTCCACTTCCCAAAAAGGCGACCACTGGGTCGCTATTGTCATTGATCATAATGAAAGAGGCTAATATTTTGGTTCTTATGGACTGCCTCCTATACATAACGTATTTGTGAAGTACTTGAACAAGCATTGTGTGAGTTGGACTTATAATTCTAAGACACTAAAGACTTAAATTCCAGTACTTGTGGACTTTATTGTTTGTATTACTTAAAGAGACGATGTCGCGGAATAAGTTTAAACCAATTGCTGGATGTATTTACCGACGATTATTCGACCAACGATCAGCTGGTGACATGTTTAATTCAAGGCATATAAACAACGCGTGTTGAAAATATACGATGGGTGATTTTTTCTTATTTTCTTACACATCATTTAAACATCAATTTCTTACAGAGCGCACATCCATTGATTACATAATACCTTAACTTCAATTTATTACATAATAATACATATCAATTTTAAAAATAGCATATCAACTCATCACACATCTAATGGTTAAGTGCTTACACCATCTGCACTCACAATTCTTTTGGGGTAAAAATAACTTAATCCATCTCTAACTTGTGTATACGTTGTTAACGTTGTTAATGCAAAAGCAACGGTTCGTGCCGCGACCTGATTTTTGCTCTCTCAGCACATTTCTATATTTCTCCTTGTTCAGTTCGTTTGTACGTTTATTGAGTCCTTTACACGAGGCTTTATCCGTATTTCCATAACAGTAATAAGTTTTACTGCACAGTCCCATAAAACCATCTCCACTCCACTCCTCTTTAAATAACCCAGGGTACGTTTATCATATTTTTGGCGGATCACACAGCACTGTTTAGGTACCCACGAGGTTCCATTCGTTTTACACTGTATAAATGTGTTGGTGTGATCATTTCATGCTACAGCTGGCAACCACTGAGGGTAAAATTGTTCTTTCATGTTGGGTTTGATGACATCCGTTAGATGACTACTACTAAGGGCAATATAACTACTATCAGTGTCCATCTGTACAAAGGCAAAATCAGATCTCGTGACATACTTATCAATAAAATCATAGTAAAATTCAAGCATTCTTAATTTTGCGTATTGATAAACAAAATAGCCTATTTGTTGGGTTAAGTTGAGATTAATGGTGGTTCTGGCCATGTCGATTTCAAACAGGTTTGGGTTAATGCGTTCAAGGCTCTGAATCTTTTGTCGTTGATCAATTTCCGACCTCGCTGGTTGACGTATCTGACCTCACAGTGTTTAGTTTTATCCGTGACGCATTTACCTGCAAACATATACAAACACATAAGCACTTGACGGGAATTTTTTGGAATCACAAATTTGAAATAAACTTGAAAATAATTTATGAAATAAATTTTAAAATAATATATTTTAGTATATTTACCATATGCCGAATTTCCAAGTAGCTTACAAGTTTCGTCTATAACGGTCTGACTCGGGTCAAGATCACCCCCACGTCTACACACAAACAAGAACATTAGCAAAACAGTTAATAAATAAATAAAATACAACGTTCAAAAGAGTATAACATATAACTACATTCGTGTATTAGTACATACCTGGCGTCTGATACGGTCCTGTTTACCTGTTTTCGACTTCGCTCTAACAAGTTGATGGCTCCGTTAGCTTTCAGGTGTTCCGGCATAATGGGTGGTGGGTAGTCTTCGATTGGGTTCACAAAGACGGCCCAATTTGTCACTGCCTCCACTCTCCATTTCGAATCCGGTCGTTGGTCCTGGGCGTAGGTTAAGATGTCCGTTTGTGTTATTTCACGCATAGCTCTGTCAAAATCGTCGGCATTACGTACAACCCGAGGTGTAGGTAACATTCGATTGTTGTATACTGACGAGTGAAAATATCGCAATTCATCTGTTTATTTGTGGCGTAATAAGAATCCATAACTCCCGTTGATTTTAAAGGCTGAATCGCATTCCTCAAATATATTCTGGTTCAGGTTGGGTATATCTTCAGATAAATTATAGTTGTGAACAGTTTGCAACTTTCCAAATCGCCTATGAGTCCAAATAGCTCTTTCATTAGCAGCCAACACAGCTTCTGTCGACATAATCATCGATAATCCGTCAGTATAAATATCACCCAATGTCATAAAGCTTTCCGTTACGTCATTCCTCAATTCTACCCCTAATAGACCTACCCTCGGTATTGTCGATCACAGCGCCAGCTCCAGCTCCTGTTTGTGTCACAGCAGGTGTGTGTTGAGCGTGGTCAAAGAATCCAACGCTGTATTGGCCTGTTCGATTTCATAAGCGTCCATGGCTGTGTGTAAAATATCTTGGTGAATGCTGAACTGAGAGATCCCACTCGACTTTATATACACCCCAATGTATTGACTTGAGGTATTACTTAACATTGCTAAGGTCAGCAAACGATGACGAAATATCTAAGATTGTGAACCTCATCACCAAAAAAATAGCGCACACCTTCCAAAAATAGAAAATGACCTCACCCAAATGTCGTACACCCCCCAATGTTTTGACATTAAGTATTACTAAACTTAGCCAAGGTCACCAAGGTCAGCAAAATGATGATGAAATATGAGGCGATTTTGATATCACCCCAAGCTGATATACGCTTGAGTAATCTTAAGCGCTTAATGGTGTAAGGTTACGATTTTGACAGAACCATTACCTAATGACCATGAATTCAACGATAACTAAATCACATTACCCAATTGTGTGATTATACCACAGATTCATCAGGTGCAATTGATAACACAAACACCAGTATAACATTTATGTATATTTATTTAAAATTAATTTCTTTAATCTCTAATAAAGATACTCACGGTTCTCTTGTAATAGATGTTTGGGTTCCCTGCATACAAAGAAATATAAACTTACAACATATTCAGAAGTCAATGAATCTATACAACGATATAGTGTTTTAAGCAAATACTCACAGTATAGCGTAAGCCGTTACGAGGCACCCTGCCTTCGATATCACTTTCACCCACTTGGTTGGAGATGAAATATATCCAGGGTACTTCCCTGAGACTTCTACTGTATATTCGAAATGCTTGTAATAAACTTTCTTACTATAACCCCACTACTCCTCCAAATCAGGGTTTTCCAATATTTGTTCCACTAACTCACAATAGTCTGAATTATAAAATTTGGATGGATCCGATGTAATGTAATGGTTTTTATAAATATGTTCCATCGTTGCTAGTCGGAAATATTTCAGATGAAAACTATTTTTAAGTAAAGTTACCATCCGCTATTTGTAACCCATAACTCCACCCCCATTTTGAGAAATATCCCATCATCACGATTTAACCCTCCTGCAAGTTATATTCTCAATGAGAGTAAGTACACACTTCAAGTAAAATGTATTCAGTGACGATGACAAGTCTTCTGTCATTTTCACTCATATGTGATTGAATACTCATATGCTAGTAATTTTCATTCACCTGAAAACTCCAATCTCCGGACAACACCAACCCATACGTAATTGAATGCTGCGCAAATTAGCGCCTGTATAGCGGTTTCACTTGTCAGTAAACTCCAATCTATCAACAACACCACCGCTTATTAACTTTTAATACCCATTTACAAACTCCATAGCACCCGCTCGACTTTATATACACCCCAATATATTGACATGAGGTATTACTTAACTTAGCTAAGGTCAGCAAACGATGACGAAATATCCAGGGAGAGTTGATTTACGATTCAATATATCACCTCGTTACCTGGGATAGAGGAAGTTAAAGACAATTGCGACAGTTCTAAATTCGTGCCTAGATTTTCACGATTTTTTGCAGAAAGTAAGCTCATATATAAAGCTAACGAAATGTAAAATAAAAAGTATAGGTCACTGGTGTAAATTCTGAGTATGTTAAGCCAATGGGAATTATGATAATTTGATAATATTTTGGTTCTAAAGAAAAGTTCATACATCGAATTGCATTATATTTAACATACAGACAGCACAATATCTGCTTCACAAAAAATCAAGGAAAAAATGATTTCTCGCCGCACCCTACGGCTAGCTGTTTATGAATTTATTATTTTTTCTCTAGAATGGTGTACATCCTCCATAAAAAAATTTGACGGGTGTCATTTGAACTAAACTTGGTAATATTGTGCAGTGGTATATGTACTATGAGCAGAAATTAAAAAAATAATAGGTCCACGTAGTCTATGGAAAGCCACAATGGGTTTTCGGTTGTATTCCCTGAGTGCGGTGTATTACAATATTCGAACCTCCATAAAAAGAAATTGACCAGTGACATTTGAACTAAACTTGGTAATATTGTGCATTGGTATATGTACTATGAGCTGATATTAAAAAAATAATAGGTCCACGTAGTCTATGGGAAGCCACAATGGGTTTTCGGTTGTATTCCCTGAGTGCGGTGTATTACATTTTTAAAATGACATAAAATGACTGCTATTGATTATTACAAAATATATATTTTTATTTGTATAACCCTTTACTTCAAAATTGACGTACAAAACAGCATATCATCGTCATATACATAGTCAACAACATAACGTCTAGTAACTTAGAACGGCACTATCAATTTTCGAACAGTATAATTTCCAAAAGACATACCATTAACATTCAATGAATCATAGCTCGAAACACACACTAACGTTGTTGACTCAGGTAACTGGCAACAGATGAAATTACTCTTTTACTTTTAGTGACTCTTATGTGCCCATTTATATCTTTGTCACCAAAAAGCGACACCAACCCTTCTTCACCCTTTCTTCTGTATGCTAATAGTAGATGCCGAAGTTGCAACCCACTTGCAGCTATCTTCCCTACCATTGCAGCGCCACATAATTTGTTCCTGGTCAAAACTTCAAGAGAACCTCCATCAAATTCGAATCACTTTCGTTGCCGTTGCAACGTGATTTGTGCCAGGCCATCAAACTATGAGAGGACGCTCGTCTTCTTTCAGTTTGTGTCTTGCTAGCAAATTTGCCGTATTTCGTACGGTAGGTGACAAATTGTTGATTGCCACGACAAGAATCATCAGCAATGTTCTGAACGTCAGGGACATTTCTGTCTAAGAGTCCTTCTGTTTCTGTTGTGTTGTGCCGTGTGAGTGAAACTACCCCATGGTGATCGTCAGTCTGTTGACTACACGACACATCGTCACCACATTCATCAGATCGAAGATCATGCTCACAACTGCTGATAACTGCTTTATTTAGATTCACCATCCGAGCTGCAGCTGCTCTTCGTCGCTCTAGCACGCCCGCCTTGGCAAATTTTCCTTTATATTTCATCTTGATTATGCGTAGCACAGGCCAGAGACCAAGTTGAAGTATATTTTCTTTCTGAACCTTAGGTCATTTATATTTGAACTTGGATTGTGTCGTACATGAAGTGTGACTTTGAACTAAACTCAAAGGAAATAATTCGCCGCTATGTGCGCACAAATTTCTTTGAAACCAACTCGTTGTGGCGCAGACGCGGTCGCACCGGGCGCGAAAATGTGCGCAGCGCGTCAAAGGTGGTTCCCGCCAAAGGACGCGCAGTTACGCGACGGCCGCTGGGTGGCGCGGCAGTGAACTGTAGCATTTCCCTTTAATAGCTACTAATAACCCTGTAAAGACCATCTTCATATTAAGAGAAACAGGTGAAAACTCACGCCAAGCTAACAATAACACTACCCTTGTCATCTCAATCTATCAACACCATCGCCGCTTATTAACTTTTAATAGCCATTTAAAACTCCTTCCTAAGACCCCTCACAAAGTCATCATCAGCATATCTTCAACACTTTACCTTTCAATCAACAACTTACCTCATCACCCAAAAATAGCGCACACCGAATCCGTCAGCGCAATCCCCAGCAAAATCAACGCTGCAGCATTGAACGCTCCAAAGAAACCCCACGTCCTCCCCAGATCAAAAATGGGGTGTAAAGAGGTACATAAAGTCACTACCACTACCCAACAATGCATCGCGCGGAACATGTCGTGCATAGGCTATCGCTATTAATGATGTAGTATTTGCAAGAATGGTTGTATCTCTTCCCGAACAAGGGTCAAAGGTTGATTAAACTGGACTTGAAAATTATTACACAGACCAGCGGAAAAGGGCAAAAAAAAACCCTTAAACAAAATTATTTTATCCCACAAGAGAAATTAATGGTTGTTGAATGGGCGAAGGTGATATAAAAGAAGGTATATTATGATAACCGAAACTATTACACAGTTAAAAACACTTGGCACAAGCTTGTCATAGAGGCAGCTAAAGTTGACGCTTGTATCATTATAAATGCCAAATCACGTCCTTAGACACGCGTTTGGCATGTTAATTAGACACCCAGGGCCGTTGTTGACAGTGTGATCAATGTTAGTTCTAAGCATGAGGCATAATAGATTTATATCCCGTCTTTACATCAATAATGATAACCAAGATTACCTACTCATTAAATAAAACAACACAATTTATCGCTGGTGTCAAATACAACACAATCCATTTTCTAATGCGCAGTCTCTCTCATGAATATGTGGAATGCTTCGGATCATGTCTGCGTTTAGAACATAAACATGCCTTTTTCACTGTGATAAATGTGTAGTACTTTTTCTACTATTGTCAATGTTCAACAGATCAATGGCAAGCCTCCTGGGATTCACCGCGCCTTTGTTAAGCTACGAGAAAGCTGACTAAATTGTTTGAGCAGTAATTTAATAACAATTTTTTTTCCACTCCATGTCAACAAAAGAAACATATCCCTACATGTAGCTAAATTGTATTTGAGTAAATATTACATTTAGGCGTCTTTGCCTCCCTCAGTGTACTTTCCTCTAGTTACGCTATGATGTCTCATTAGTCATGCTGTCAATAAACGAATGCTGGTTCAATGCTGCTTTGTAAAATATTTGAGTCTCATACAAATAAAGCGTTCCGTGGCTCTGTATCGATCTTCTGACCCCCACGCAATACTTTGGACAGATTAAGCTAATGCACTTCGGGCCTAAAACTGATCGCTAGGGGAAACTTATCCCTGAATATGGCGCAAAGAAGTTGGCAGCCGTTTGTCTTGCGTATAGTAAGAAGAAAATACGGACCAAGCAAACATCTTGAGCCGCCCAGTCAGATATAAATCGCTTTCAATCATAGATGGTGAGATTGCATTTTAAGTAAACCTCGCTTACGTGTACATAAGTATGCATGTCAGTTTGACACCAACAAGCAAGACCATAGCAAACAATGAACATCATGCATAAACGAAGGATTGTGCTACATTGTAGCGCTTAACTGGATTGTTTAGAGGACTTATAAGACCGGCAATAATTGTAAGTGTCTCAAACGTGACGATCTTTATGGGAAGGAGGGGGGGGGGGGGGGGTAAACTGTATATTAGGGTCTGACTGCGTAATATCAGCATGTTGACCTTGATGTGGCGTGAATAGACATGCATTGAAATTTGTAACTGATTGCTGTTGAATAAATTCAGGTGAACCACCGGTGCATTACTTTTGCTACGACAATATGGCCTTGTTATTTAGTTTGCTGATGTTATAGCCACGCGTTATCTGCTATGAGCAGGCCATTGGTATGATTCAACCAGTAGAACCGGCATGGGGTACAGCATCCAAGCTGCCATTACGGCTGTTGTTTAATAACCCGGGTCATCATTCACCAGAGGAAGAGCAATATTTACTGTACCGTTGGGCTTTTTTTGAGGCCACTTAAAGTACCGCTACCCGTCCTGCTGATCAATATGCAGAACAATAACCATTTTCTGCAATTACTGCAGTGTGTTAGTTGCTTCTAGGCAAGAACGCCAATGTTTTTCATCTACCCAGGCAACTTAACAGCAGCGTTTTTCATGAATTATCATGCCCGGCATAAAATCATCGAGGCCATTAAAAATGGCATGCTCACCATTAGAATATACAAGAGTTAATGATCAATATGTATGGTAGTACTGACGTTTTGCAGTTAAGCATATGAATATTTTAATACGGTTTCTTTGATGCTTATGACTATGCCTGATTACACGTCTGGTTATGGTAAGTTTGCTTCAGACCACATCATTCTCACATAAATACTAACATATGCCTTCAGGAATAATATTTCTGTCATTATCGTAGTTGACCATGTTATAAATTGATGAAATAAACAGACAAAGCATCCGATATCGACAACCATATTTTGCGCTATGGAACCATCTATGAGTAACAATGAAACTGCTCCGATGTTTAAGCCATGAAATTATCAATTAACTTGCTTGACATATAGTGTGTTATGTTGGCTAGATGATTATATTCGGAATCATAAACGATAATCAATTCAAATGTCCTGTATGCACATCTTTGTCCGCAAATTTTAATGTTTTTAAGTATCAGTGTCTTAATAGATACACTATATAATACGTGCTGTATACACTATAATATTTATACCATAATTACGACCCATTATAATACATGGTCTTCCGCAGTTACTTTTAATCAATATACAATTATAGCTACAAGAGTACGGTCCCTTCACACCTTTCATTCATTACTAATTAGAATATCGATATTTTCGCAATAACGAAAACAGCTCTATTTGTTTGGAATGGATTTATTGCGCGTTCACAAATTAAAACATGCCATTGTTTCAAACGCGCATAACAGATGGCGTATATCGTGCTTAAAAAGAGTAAGTAATGTTCCACTTGCATGATCTAGTTCGATAAACATTCTACCAGTTATATATTCAAATGAAATGCTGGTTTTTCTTGGTAGCTTTGCCGCAATATGATTCCATGAGAATAGAATATATCTTATTGCAATCTGCCCGATTCCATGGCAAAGATGTCTCCATGCTGCAATCAACAATTCCTTGTCTTGATCGTGCTATGAATTTAGTTTTAACATGCCCCTAATCCAAACGGCCTCATTAGCAAAACGTTAACAATGTAAAACTAAAGATACACAGATTGAACACGCCGCGTTTGTTTGTGTAATATCCGCCGTAAATCATTTCCCTTTTTGCAACACTGATTGCATGATTCTGTGCCTGATTTTATTTGCTACGTACGTGATTGGAAAGCGGGAAAAAGGTAATATTCGCAAGATGGAATATTCAATAGATAAATATGAATCGACCCAGGGATAGCAATGCGGTAATGATGATATCTACATATGTGACAGAAAAAATTAATTACTGCCAGTCAATGGAAATCAGCTCTGCGAATAACCATCGTAGGATTAAATGACTCTTTTAACATATTTGCTGTCAAACAGATAATTGATATACATTTTATATATTTATACATAAACATAAATATATTAATGCATATATAGATATATATACATATATATATATATATATTTATAAATACATATATTTATATATATATATATATTTAGATATATATATATATAGATATATATATATATATATATATATATATATATATATATATATATATATATATATATATATATATATATATATATATAAATATATATGCCTACTTAAGTTCGCCGATAAGTGTTTTGATTATGCGAAGTTAATATATCATAAAAATGATGATGTTCTATAGAACATCGTCCTATTATCCAAATCAAATGTGATGATGGATGAGTAATCTGAGGACACGATCATTTATAGAGCATGACGGATAGCTCTATATTTGGTTATATCTTGCTCAGTATCTACTGAAAAATATTGCAGAATAGTCCTAGTGCATGTAATAGGCCATCAAATCTACACCTTGGAGGGCAAGGTCAGAGCATATTAATGACAAAGGAAGGCAGACGTTCCGAATAGATCACTTGTGGTAGCCATCTTTCACTACTGGTAGGGATGCAGTGTTTAATCAGGCAGTTGCGGTAAGTATTCGTTTATGAACAAAACATTCCTTACCATTTTTCGTTATAGCATTTCACTACATTCACATATACCATGCCACACAAGTGTATATATATATATATATATATATATAGAGAGAGAGAGATATATATATATATATATATATATATATAGATATATATATATATATATATATATATATATATATATATATATATATATATATATATATATATATATATATATATATATATATATATATATATATATATCTCTCTATATATATATATATATATATCTATATATATATCTCTATATATATATATATATCTATATATATATATCTATATATATATATATATATATATAACCTGTGGTTACTCACCCCTCGGTTTTTTTTATTCCGAGTACATTGCCATACAATGACATCAAACAATAGTTCAGTGTTGGTTGGCTTTTTGCTCAATTGGTTAAGCCACCTGGGTAAATCCGCCTAGTCTGCCTCAGACAGTTATCCGCTGAGGCGCGTTACGACGACTGCTGTGGATAACAGCTAAAAGTGAATGTCAAACTACTATGACACACGTTGTGAAGCCCTTTCCTTACTGGCAATCATTACGCTGCTGGCTATAATTGCGTATGACATGGCATTGCATCATAAAGATAGGATCGCAATACGACGTGTCAGCGCAATATTGACAAATTCGAGCTTTTTACAAAAAACATTATCTATGAACCATATATTTATTGGCAACTTTTTCCAGCCTTAATGTTACCATAGACGTTGACCATAATGCGATAAGTGAAGAGTCTACATCATTATCAAACGTAGAACCCATATGTTTGCCTAAATAGGCGCTTATGTGTCTATTAATATACATGACTGAATGCATTTTAAAGGTTGTATGCTGACCCATAAACATTTCTGCTGATGAACATTTCTGCTGATCACATGTATTGCATGGGTGGATAGAGCCAGTGACATGCCCCAATTGAACTGAAATTTTGTATCCCAAAGTATCAGTCGAATCTACTGATTAAATAGAAATTTAACCCATATGTTTGCCTGTATCTTCTAAAAAAACCTATAAATAGGCGCTTATGCGTCTATCGATATACATGACTGAATGCATTTTAAAGGTTGTATGCTGACCCATAAACATTTCTGCTGATGAACATTTCTGCTGATCACATGTATTGCATGGGTGGATAGAGCCAGTGACATGCCCCAATTGAACTGAAATTTTGTATCCCAAAGTATCAGTAGAATCTACTGATTAAATAGAAATTCAATCCTTAACCTCCTTTAATAATTAACAACAACCAAATTTCTTTCAAACACTTATATCTGCATTTGGTTGCGTCGTTTTAACCGTACCATAGAATCTTCGATTTCCCTCTGCCTATCAGTAAATCGATTATGACCTGTACTATATTTCCACCGTTGATCTTTAGACTTGTTGACCATGTCTTCCTATACTTTAATTGTTAATATGTGTTCCGAAAATACTGTTCTGGTAAAGTTTGTATGGAGGAGGGCAGGGTGGGGTTAGCACATGCAGCGGTACTGGTTAAGCGGTATAAGCGGTACTGCTTCCTTTACCTATCTTATAAACTTTTAAACTAAGCACAATCTCCCCGGATAGTTCTAGGGAGTCAATTATAATCTAGGTGTTTCCTGGTCGATGTTCTCGAGATTTTTGCGTTGGTTTATGTTTTGTAACATGGGTCATGATTGGCACAGGTCATCGATATCGCGAGTGTTTGCTGTTTGTTTTGGCAAGGTGAAGTCTGGTGAGCTAAGGAAATAACTGTAATGCAGTCACTTAATGCTCGTCTAGGAAAGTGCAATAATAAACATATCAAGCGTTTAGGATTTAGAAGCGACTAGTTTGTCTCAAGCGGTTTATTTAAAGAACAGACATCCGAAAAACGGGAAAACGCGAGTGTATTGTGTTTTTTACCCGAAGCATTCTAATGGTAAATGCGCATCAATTTGTCTATACCAACGCGGTTTACATTTTCCAGACCTCTTCGTAAATCACGTGGAATGCTTTCAAACGGAGAAGTGTTTAACACACCAGAATATATAAATTTCCAAAATATTGTGATGCCATTCAATTGTATTAAGCATTTCAGAGAGTCGATATTAATTGACAATAGCTAACTATCGTCAGAGACAACAGCCAAGTCACTGTATGAACCTTGTGAATAGGTCCGCCATTATATTCATGGAAACAATCCCTCGAACAAAAAACACACGCTGGCAATTCAACACCAATGTAATGTGGTCATCTTTAGGTTTTCTTCGCGTCTGCCATTCAAAGATCCTGGCATATGTTTGTCTTCTATTAAATAATGACATATCAGGGTTATCGTGCAATGACAATTGGGCTAATATAGCCATAATGAGCTATATATTATAACTCTAGCTGAATAACAGCGCAATGCATACTTGTGTTTACCCATCATTCCAACTCATTATTCATTAGGGCAATTTAATCAAAATATTATGAAATATTCTTTTCCTGTAAATCCAATGTAGTTGTGTGCAGTTTTATTTCGAAACCTTGAATATCTCTATATATCTCTATATATTTACAAAGCCCTACAGAATGAGTCCGCGGAATATAATGTCTTTTTCTTTATGCAACACTAAGCTACAAAAGAAACACACAGACGAGATTCTATGATTTCCACATAGCTGGCCAGCGGTTGCTCTTTGGTAGAAAAATATTGATTAATTTTTACAAACAATAACCACGAAGAGCACTACCGAGGGAAATGGGACCATGCGCGGTCGTAGATAAATCGATGATGGGAAAAATATGGGCGATATTGATAATTACTTCTATGTAGTTATTTCATCCGCTATCAAATTATTTTTTATCCGTTTAGATTTTATTGCTATATATATGCTAATGTCTTCATCAAAATGTTCATTTTAAGAAAATCATTACATATCTCTATCAAAACATGCTAACGATATATGATTTGTGTGACTTTTTTACAGCTTTCTTTATTATGAGCTCCAGTGTAGTGCTCCGACGACTTCATTGGTAGATTTCATAGTTCATAGTTGAATAACAAGAAGTACCCTCATGAACATAAGCAGCAACGGAAAACGTAGCAGCAGTATAAGTCTTAGCAGTAGCAATAGTTCCAAAACGCCTCCTCTGATAGTGACGGACAGCCTTCTTTAATGTTTATTGAACAACGCCCCCCAACAGTCATTATGAAATTCATGCATTAACGTTCAATTCTTCTGGTATCGAAACATTAGCAGCGGACGTCAACGGAAGCTATGAATATATTGTGCGGACTCGATTTATATTGCTTGTGGTGTGTAGATTTGCCCCATTTTGTCAATTAAAGGATTTTTTTCACATTTATATTGCATAAAGATGTGTTCTTGAAGAAAAAGTATAGAAATAGATTTCATACATTTACTGCGCAGAGAATGGACATCAGATAAACAGACGGAAGGCATTAAATTGATATAACGTTTTAATGGACAATAGGGCGAGAAGCCACTGTATGCTTTTCTCGGTTCAATCAAGGGCAATATATTTCGCTCTCGTTTTATTTGCTATTGATCCTTGTGCTTCTGCAGCTTTTACCATTGGTCGCACCCCTCATTAATAAAGCTGATTCTATCTACCCATTCCCATGGGCCGCTGTGGAGGGTGATGATTCATGCACTTTATGCAGGACTACACAATGGACGTTGTATTGGTACTACATCTGTTCCTTTGTGTCTTGGCGATAGTTATGTCACAACAAATCTAGATGTCAGTTTATCGTCCGACATTTTATTACCATTCAGATCAATAAATATATGATTGACTTGAGCAAGATCCATTCTGGCAGCAGATTTGAGCGTGTTGTAAATAATCTACAAAAGACACTTACTCTTTCTGTTATGATAGCCTTTTATTGATCCTAGCATTACTGATGATATACGTGTATCATGCCCAAGATGGGTAATAGGGAAATGCCCATGCTTTGCGCTATACACAACATATGTTTTGGAGTCATGAGAAACCCATGAAAACCCATCCAAACTCCTCGCCTCACGATCGCCGAGTCTAGTTAATCTGAAAAACCGATAAGATTTCGAGTTGACGTTGCAGGCGGTATTAATGTCACAGCAAATAGCATCATGTGGCACCGAAATGTGCACGTGACAAATGGTTAAATGGACCACACCATGAGGTATTAGTAAGTCAACATTCAATTTGGCATCTACCTATGGGTGATTGTAAAAAGTGTAAAAAGAAACCGCTAGTTTTTATCCCCTGCTTGATTTTTTTTTAGCAATTTTGGCTTTTTTGATCTGGGTTGCTGCAACACTTAAACCTGCATTTCTCTAAGACATAGTTCTACAAAACAATTTAAACAATATTTGTGAGCCTGTTGGGTCCAATTTTGAACTCTTCTGCAAACATTTGCATGACAGTGCCTCTTAGATAGTTACCAATTATGCAAAGCACATATACACTGAAGGGGGGGGGCTAAATTGGAAGTCTACAAGTGGGAGTAGTTGTGCATGCTTTATACACCGTAGAACGCGCGCCATTGCCATTAATCAATGAACATATCTGCTCATATGCTCGGCAAAGCGATATATACAAACACAAACAAGAGAGGTGTGAACTCTAATGAAATTTGCCTGATCGTGATGCCTACTATATGCATAATTTATTATTAAACATGCTCTGACAGCCTGTCTAAGATGTTGCATTCTTGGCCACAAGGTCAAAAGGAGATGAATGCAATGCTATTTATAATAGTCTGGTGCCGTTTGATGGTTAATCCCCGAGAGAGTTAGTCAATTATTGAGCAAGGCGCAATGCTAAACACAGGCGCCATAATAGGGTCTAAATTACTTGACATGACATGATTTGGCGTCTAAATCGAAATTTAGTGCCTTGCTGCCGAAAAAAGAAAGCATCATTAAACAACACGCGCCATGGTTCACCACGGTAATTATGGATGAGCGACGGACACGACGCGGCCTAGAGAGGAAGTGGCAATCATCCAGTCTTGAGGTTGACAAACAGATTTTCAAGGGCGCACGTGAAGCGTACGTCAGCCTCCTAGATGATACAAAGTCCCAATACCATCGTGATCGCATCAACGTCGCGGACCAACGCTCATTATTTAGAATTGTTGATGAGATATCCGGTTCGAAGAAGTCAGCACCCCAGATACTACCAGACTGTGTCGGTGACTTAGCCAGTCTTCCTGATAAGTTTGCATCGTTCTTCAGTCAAAAGATTTTGGACATTCGTGAGAGGATTGCAGGGGCAAATCTTCACCTGAATCCACGTATACGCCACCATGCCAGTTGACGAACTTTGCACCTGTATCAGTCGAGGACACCATCAAAATGGTACAGGCGATGCCTATCAAGTCGTGCTCGTTGGACCCGGTTCCAACCGAGCTACTGAAGGATTGTATTGACTGCGTAGCCCCCGTTCTGGCGGGAATAATCAATGGCACTTTTGCCACAGGTATATTCCCAGAAATGTGTAAGTCGGCGATGGTACGCCCATTGATCAAAAAGCCTGGCTTGGACAGGAACGAGTTTAAAAACTACAGACCGGTGTCCAATTGTAGCTTCCTAAACAAGTTATTGGAGAAGTGTGCTTTCTCGCAACTGAATGAATATCTTAGCTCTAATTCTTTATATGGTAAATTCCAGTCTGCTTATCGTGAGGGACATAGCACCGAGACTGCACTCCTTCGAGTGCAGAACGATGTTATGCTCGCTCTCGATGAGCAGCGGGATGTCATCCTAATCATGCTTGATCTTTCAGCTGCCTTCGACACCATTGACCATGACATACTGATGAACAGGTTACGTAAGCGGTTGGGTATTTCGGGGATGGTGTTCGATTGGTTCGAGTCCTTCCTTCGTGGCCGTACTCAGAAAGTTACAATTGGTTCAATGGTGTCGAAGGAGCCACAGTCATTAGATTACGGTGTCCCTCAAGGATCCGTACTTGGACCAGGTCTATTCTCCTTGTATTTGTCCCCATTGGAAGATATCATTACGGCCTATGGCCTAAATACTGTAATATTTGCTGATGACACCCAACTGTATGTCACTTGCCGATCACGAACTGACTATTCTGACGTTGCCTCCATTGAGGCCTGTGTGGACCAGATCCGGCTCTGGATGCGTTCTAATATGCTTGCTCTCAATGAGAGTAAGACGGAACTTCTCTGGTTCACCTCTAAGCACAAGAAAGTCGGGGACCGGGCACCGGTGACTGACGTACGGGTGGGTGAAGTCACTATTTTCCCCTCACAGTCTGCTCGCAACCTAGGAGTGGTTATAGATAGTTACGGCTCTATGACGGATCACATCTCTAGTGTGTATAGCGCTGCGTCGTACGCTCTGTGAAAGAATCGGCAAAATTAGGCATCTTTTGGGCAAACCAACAACGGAGATATTGGTACATGCATTCATAGGATCCCGGTTAGATTATTGTAACAGTTTACTATTCGGCCTCCCCAACTATCAAATCAGAAAATTGCAGCTGATACAAAATTCTGCAGCTCGACTGGTCACCAGGATGTCATTCAAATCACGACAAGAAATGACACCGATCCTTCAAGAGCTTCACTGGCTTCGCAGTTCCTCGGAGATACGATTAGTTCCGCCTCCACTTAGTGAGGCCAAGAGACTAAACCGTTATGGTGAGCGATCCCTGTATCATTCTGGACCGAGATTGTGGAAAGAGCTACTCGAACGTGTCCGCTCGATCAGCACATACAAGAGTTTCAAGAGAGCACTCAAGACGCACATTTTTAGGATCGCTTTTAACCGGTGATATATCAAATTATATGAACGTGCAATCGATTAATTCGCCGTAGCCTATTATTGCTGTACACTTTAATCATTGCTAGTCTTGTATTGTATTATTTATCATTGTTGATTGCTATAACTTGTACAGCCTGTTGAGATGTATATGGAATGGGCTTTAAATAAATAATCATTATCATTATCAGCACCCATTCTCATTTGAAATGATCATAAAACAAAACCCATTCTCATAATTGTGTTGTAATCAGATTCCATTGTGCATTATAGAAGTAGTGTCAATGTTTATCGAAGCAAGACGCAACACATTCATACTCGGGTTGTTATGAGCTAATAGCAGAAGAAGCAAATTTAATCTGTGATTCCTACGGGTCGTTCGTTGTGACATTTCACTTGGAATGCCATGCGCACAATTTACAAAACCGCCTCAATTGCTACGAGACATTGCTCTAGTATTGGATTTCATTATTTCCATCGTTATATGAAACCAGTCATTTAATACCGCTTCGTTTGTTCTAAATTTATGATTGGCAGGCAAGATTTTAATGTTATGTCGAACTGTTTCTCAAGTGTGTTCCATTTGAATGGTTTAATCTTCGGTACGTTGCTTGTACTATATAAAGAGTGGCATAAACATGTCACAACAAAAAACGGGGTAGAGCTTAATGTGATGATCATGTAGTCTAGTGTCTATCATCATAGTGGGGACAAATATTACAGGAACTAATCAGATTAATATTGTCTCTGTGAAAGACTTTGATGCACTACACAAACCTAATATATGAATACGACATTGTCAAAGATGCAAAGATTTATTGATTTGTGTTTACTACAAAATAATGGCAATCATAAACCGTATGTAAAGAAAAGGAACTGTACCATACAATTGTAGGGGTACGGGAATGTTCCATTCAACCCAATATAAGATAAATTTAGTACATGTGTTGATGAATATTATCATATCACACTTTGTGCTGTATATATCGACTAGACATTATATAACATTGCCTCTGACCTTGGCACAGGATATTTAAAAAGCACATGTCATGCGCCTTCAGTAGTCAAACTTCATCCTTTTCAATTTCCGCATGATACATTACGTTCTTGCATGATACATTACGTTCTTGCATGATACATTACGTTCTTGCATGATACATGACGTTCTTGCATGATACATTACGTTCTTGCATGATACATTACGTTCTTGCATGATACATTACGTTCTTGCATGATACATTACGTTCTTGCATGATACATTACGTTCTTGCATGATACATTACGTTCTGGCATGATACATTACGTTCTTGCATGATAATATGATGAATTGATTCGAGAAATACAGTTCCTTGCTAATCAAACACTGTGCGGAAATACCGATTTTAATCACTAACAGCAATGCCCGTGAGCCTGGACTCACATATAAACGCAATTAATGAAAAAGAAAATGACAGCTGCGGGGAGCTTCTAACAACATCGAATGTAAGTCAATTACTTCAGAGAATAGTCATGGTTTTTCGATGCGCCTGGGAAGCACGCATAATGATATAATGGCCATTGTGGTAAATAGAGAAACGCTGCCGTTTAGTTTTGCTCTACTAGCAATCCCCAGCTGTATACGCTACACACCTTTTAAAATATTTCTAACGATGCCGTGAGCAAATTTGTTATTGCTATAACATACAGCAGTACCGACCGGGTTCACAAAATCCTAGAAAGTTATGTCAATGTGTATTCTGCATAAATTCTTTGCAGGTCGGTCGTCTGTTCAAAAATTATAAAGCCGCTGGTGCATGTAAAGTGTTGTGCTGTGATTTAATCGGACACCGACGGATGCAACCTCTCAATGCTGGCAATGTCTTCAGCTAACAATTCATCACGAGTCGTTAAAATGAGTGAGTGGTATGGGCTGTTCCAAATTAGCAATTTCGGCTTGTTGGCAGGAATACGCTGCCATAATCATTATGGCCGCGTTGCATGGACGAGCGACGTGGAGACGCAGACGTCATTCTGTCGCGGGAGTAAGATCTTGACGTACGCTGAGAACGACGGTCCATCCTGTCCTTTGAACGGCGATCATGGTGGGGTGTAGATATTTTAGGTGACGACGGATGACGCGCGAAGGCTCTCTAATTTCTTTTACGTTAATTCGAGAAGGTGCGCTGTTTAGAATACTGTCCAGGCGTTCTCGAGATCTGCCGCGTCTATAAGCAAAAGCGACCACTTGATTGTCTGTTTTCTCATATGGTGACGCAATGTTCTAACTTACGCTTACGTTCAACGCCTTTCGTTCAGCTACGTCGAACGTTGGAAGGACGCAGTCTCTGAGCTCAGTTCGAAAACATGACCGCAAATGTGTGATAAACATGTTTGACTGCAAGTGGTCCTGGTGGGATCCGAAACGCCAAAAATAATTCATCGCGCGAGAAGCGAATCTGGTGACACATTATCGCATAATCGCATAATCGTTTCGTACTGTACGCTGGCTCGGCACAAGAGGAGGTTAGTCATTGCAGAAACAATTGCGGGTTCCGACAAGTTAGCCAATTGGGCATAGCGCGCGTACTGAGGCAACCAGTCATCACAGCTATCAGTTATGTCCCTGAACTTAGGTGGCTGTCACATCAATGGGTATTGTTGAGTAGCTGTGATGGGAGCAAGGTAACTTAGAGAAGCGGATAAGTAGTTGTTAACGAGGCGGTTGACGACTAAATTACTAAGGAGGGAAAAGTCATTTGCGCAAATGTTGGGATCACCACTGACCTGGTCATTATACTGGTAGGGACATGGGAATTCACACTCTGATTTTAGCTGGGCACCTGAGGGCTTTTGTAAAATTTGGAGGCTCGTGTAGCCTCTAGTCAAGTCATCGCGCTCTACTATCCACTCCTTTGTGAAAAGCACAATACAAACAGACCATTTAAATACAGCAGCATATAGTTATACGCTTGATTAGAGGCATTATCGTATAGGAGATATGAAGGCATGCTGTATATTTACGTTATATGGATTCGACATGGCCGTTTGTCTATAACTCCATAAATAGTTCCCGTGTTTGCTATGTATGATATGGGAGAATGAAAGGTAATATTTGCTGGAACAAATTTGATGTATTACTAATATTTATTGGACGTGCCAAGCAAGATCTGCATTAACGAGTACATCAATATATATTGCGTGACATTAACATATCATTTACAACTAGCACAGATAATTACAATCATCAGTCAACACATGTTGCATTTATCCCTGCGCTAACTTCCAATGAAAATAGACAATGTACATGCAATAAATCTATTTCCTTAGATCTTATAAAGATCGAAGAAAATACACAGATATTATCAGAAGAACGTGTCCATCCATTTGTAATAATGCATAGAAATCAGAAGCCATCACCATTTTCTACTTTGCCTATTATCCACGCTCATCATATGTATATATATATATATATATATATATATATATATATATATATATATATATATATATATATATATATATATATATATATAGATATAATATATAAAATATATATATAAATATATACATATACATATATATATATTTGATATATATATTATATATATATATATATATATATATATTATATATATATATGTAAAAACATATATACAGATATACATGTATGCATGCATATATATATAAATATATATATATAAATAAATATATATATATGAATAAATATATATAAATATATATATATAAATACATAAATAGATATTTTATATATATATTTCCTATATATATGAATATGTAAATATATATATATTATATATGATGTGTATATCTATATATAGTATAGAGATAGATAGATCTATATCTCTAGATATCTCTATAGAGATATCTATATCTCTATATCTCTCTGATATATATATCTAGAGAGATCTATAGATAGAGATCTATCTCTATCTATAGATATCTCTAGATATCTATCTCTCTCTATATATCTATCTCTCTCTTATCTCTATATATATATATCTCTATATATATCTATATATATATATATCTCTCTATCTATATATATATATATATATATATATATATATTGCTCTCTTGCACCTTAACGAGCCCTTGTAGCCACTACAGCTGACCGGGCCATTCTATCAACAGCATCTGAGCAAACCTCTACAGCTACTGCATCTGAGTCAGCCGGTGTAGCCACTGCACCTGACGAAGCCCTTCCAGCAGCCGAATCTTAAACAGCCTATATAGCCACTGCAACTGGCTCCATTTATAAAACATTTGCGCGCATACGAGACTATTTATCCGTGCACCTGAACCAACCTATCTAGCCACTTAAACCTTTCACCCGACCCCTTCAAGCTGCTGCACTTGACCTAGCCTATATAGCCGCTGCATTCGACCCGGAATATAAAGTCACTGTGTCTTTTGCTGCTTGCATAGCAACCAGCCAATAAAGCCACTGGACATGATCGATCCTATAAAGCCACTTCACCTGGCCCTAATTGAAATAGCAGCTGCACATGAATCAGCCTATGTAGCTATTCCACTTGAGTAAGCCTATCCAGCAACTACACTTGAACCAGGCTATACTTCACCCTCGTCTATAACCACTCCACTTGACCCAGCGCATGTTGTAACTGCACCTTAGCCAGCCTGAATAGCCACTTTACTTGACACAGCCTAAATTACAACAACTCATTAGCCAGCCTATTTGGCAACTGCACCTGACCCAGCCTATATTGCCAATGAACTCGACCTAGCAAATATAGCCACTACACAAGCTTATGTAGCCATAGCACCGGAAGCAGTCTTTGTAGTCACTGCATCTTACCAAGCCCATATAGCAGCCGGATAAACACTATGCCAATGCGAACATTTCCGACAGCACAATGATATAGTAATGAGGAAGATGTGCATGTTTACAAGTGGGCGTAGGCCGCACTTATTTACTAAATTATCCTCGATTTTACTTGTTTATGAACAGTATATAGTTAGATGTATTAATCGGTAAGCAAAGATTATTTTCATTATATTTTCTCAGCCACCCGTGCAAAAAGCACTGCGGCCATAACTAGACAGATATCAGTATTCCACTGAAAAGGAGAATCATCCGGCTTGTATGTAACAACTGGAAACCACTGAAGCCCATTTGAATCAACTGATGTCAACATAATCCTTCTAGTATGGTTCCACTTCGGGGGAGGTTGATAAATTACGGAGCTAAACGTCGTATGATCTCATCTTCATTTCAGTGAATTTGAGAGAATAGTGATAACCCCGCCAATCATACCAGGTCACATATTGAGCATATGTCGTCATGTTATGATTGCCGGTCTGTGCGTAGAGCCCGTTCAAGTTCGAGTAATGACATGCGTTATACCACCAACCTCCAAAGTACAATCTGGCACAGTTTGAACTGTAACCGTCGTTGTCTTGGTCCAGAGTCGTGAACTTCTGAGAGTTGTGGTAACTCAGGCCATCCCCTAAAGATACCAAAGATTACACATATGTACTTGGAAAATACGCATTTGTTTATTGTTAGATGACGTGAACAAACTTAATTCACTTATGTGTCCGATCAATACCATATACCAGTGCCAATTTCACGCTAAAACATATGAATCCCGTGTCGAAGTGTATAGCGCAGACTTAGTGGCCGGTGGACTGCTCACCTGCGCTGCCTGTATAGCCACTGATGTTCATTGCGAACTTTGCCGATGATGAGCCAACGTAAAAGTGGTCATATTGAGCGTAAGCGATAAATCCCTCGTGATCGACTAAGTCTACTCTAAGCTGCTGAGGTTTCTGGGAGGTCAGTAGGTGGAGAAGCTCATTACCTGGTATTGCGTACATTTTTATTCTTACAAAATATATGAGCATATTGATATTTCAAGTATGTTTGCACCCTTTGACGGACGCCACATGTCCTGTAAAACGTCCACTATAATCGCGTGTTTTAATTAAACACATAGTAACAATGGCGCATTGTCGCATTTAACGTTAACACGGTCTAAGAGCAGTATACATACCAATCCAGAACTCTCCATTGATATTGCCAAAACCTCTAGCGTACGCCTCCCAGTTCTGGTAGAAGTCCACCGAGCCATCTTGGCGTCTTTGGAAAACCTTTAAGCATGATTAACGTGGGTAAATGCATGCATAGAACGTTACTCATGGCCTTGAATTGTTAGTGGACATTTATGAATAATGTTTTAGGTAATCCAAAATGTTATGATGCCGAACATATCAAGATACATCGAAATGCGTTGGTATCAAATAGACAATAAACAGTTGCTTTAACCTCAACAAAGAGGTTGACTAACCATCCATCCTCCTCCGTCGGTCTCCATATCACAGTTAACAGCTATTGGTTGGAGCTGACCAGACCTGTTTACGTATATTGTGTACAAACCGGACTCTGCGAACCCTGCAGCGTACAATTCGACACAGTCCTGTGGCACGAGCTCCCCATATCCTGCAAATGTCTCCAGACATGTTATGGCAAGTCATAAAATGCAATAATTGGCTTTTGTGAGTCTGTCGGCATTAACATTGCCGGAGGTAATCGTTTATGCATCAGTTCTGACATGAAAAACCAAGTCGCAAATTATGTATTTATCATCCCATTAAACGTGTCTCAAAATGCTATTGGACGAGAAAATAGCATTATCGCTGCGCCAAGAGGAACAGGTCTTGAATATTCATGAATTAGAATAAGATACCTCACCAACCCGAAAGAAAATTTTGCTTATATGGAGGAGAGCCCAAACAGTAACTTGCTTAGTGAGTCGGCTTGCTCCCATCTAGAAAAATGTCAGCAACCATACCTATGTTCCTTGGACAAACTGTCGACCATAATAGTCATCACATGATTGTACTTTACCAACGAAGTTATGCGCAACTTCATTCAATGCTTATAATAGGACAAAGTATACCATATACATATTTATCCCAATAAATTTTTACAGCTTTAAAACAAAACCAGAACAATGAATTGTATTATTATTATGTTGACATTACGACACATTAAAGAGCGACCCACTTGCATATATGGTGTTAAACAGAAGTCTTCTTTTGGACCTGAAGTTAATATCATTACTTATTCTGGATACCAATGTGTATTCACTATTTCTAGTTCGCGAATTTGTAAGTCGCATTAGTTCCAATGCTCAACGGTAAAAATGTATACATGAGGCCAAGTTGGGTGATCAATGGTCAAACAAACCTCTTGATAATCGAAGCACATGCAGAAAGTACACATCAAAAGAGATCTTTCATCACCTATCAAGCAATATACTGGGCGACGCCACTTTCCGCACCAGGTGTAAGCCCACCTGAGTTCCTTTAGGCCAGAAACTTTTACACAATCCTTTCCTAATTCTCTGGAACATACTCATGCAAAACCCACTGGAAGGACCGGCTATAGTGACACTTATAGACTAGACGCTAGGAAGCAGGAATCATAATTAACGTGTTAAATATACCGTTCATCTAATAACCTACTACATACTACATACATGCAAAGCACGTAACTCGCTTATTCAATGATACTACCCATATAGACCAGGAAATAAAAGGTAATGGCTAACGTCAGTATCAACAGAAGGCAATCCATCGCTTCACTACAACAAACAACAAAAATGCCAAATGATATCTTGGTTATTTGATGCAATAAAACCTGTTGGCGGAGTGCAGCCAAATTAATTGTTCAAACTCAAGTTGAGCTACCATGGAAGCAAATCGTAGAAGAGAGGTAATGTTTTGAGATGATCAATTCAGAGCGCATGACATGCCTTATGTCACCAAACCGGGTTAGTTACTTCACTATGAAAGCTGATGTCACAACCAACCGAATAATTACTGGCCATATTCTTCAAGTCTCGTCCTTATGTGCTAACCATATGTTTTGTTAATGAAGTCGAACTAAGATGACCAGGACGAAATCTAGACGTCAATGCAGAGGATGATAAAAATACCTCAGTACGAAAGGATGTTAATATTGCGATATTGTATGATTAACAAACAACATGTGGCACCAGATATTTCGAATTGATCGACCTGCAAGATGTTTTCAAGTCGCGGTATAATACAGTTGATTCACCCGCCTAGGTACTAGTCCTCCTTACAAAACATTATGTAAGTAATGCACCGGACTTACCAACAACGTAATTGTAAACGATTCTATGCGTCGGATCGCAACCTTGATCTGATAACCTGTAGGAATGAAATCCGTCATCCAATTGATGGAGCCCAATATGACAGCAGTCAGCTTGAAGCAAACACTGCATGGCACATTCTTGCTTGTTTTTGCAGAAATGGGTTCCTAAATATCCAGCAATTTTGAAGTTATGAGCCTCCATCTCGTAAAACGACACATTCCCGTAATTGGAGTGATGTGCCTCAGTATTGGTTATTAATAGAAGAATTATAGCAGTTAACATACATTGACCAGTATGGTTAATTCTCCTCACGGATGCCATATCGTGTGTCTACAAGATGGGTGCCAGCATATACCAACCACACTAAACAGGGTCCCTCTGTCGGACAACGTCTATGCCATGCTTCGAAACTCTCTGAATATAGCTACGTTGCATAACTCATAAGCAATGTCTGTTCCGTTCAAAATGGTACAGTGCGAAATGGATTTGATCGCTCTCTTTCAACTATGTCTCATAGAATCCATCTCTGCCGTCAAACGACGACGAATGAATTATTAAATTGCCATAGCGACCCGCTATACAAAATGCAATAGTATTCAATAATGATATGCAAAATTAAACGGCGCATTTCCCACAAGCTTTATCGCTCTATTAGTGTGCATATAGCAGTAAAAAGTGTCGAATAATGTCAGTAATGGCATGAGAGCGGCCACTGTACAAAATTAGTGTTATATATATATCTATGCACACATACACACACACATACACACACACATACACACACACACACATATATATATATATATATATATATATATATATATATATATATATATATATTTTGTATATATATATGTATATATATGTATATATATGTATATATGTATATATTTATACATATGTGAATATATATATATGTATATATATACACATATATATATGTGTGTATATATATATATTTATATATATAGGTATATATATATATATATATATCTATATATATATATATCTATATATCTATATATCTATCTATCTCTCTATATATATATCTATATATATATCTATATCTATATCTATATATATATATCTCTATCTCTATATCTATATATCTATATATATATATATATATATATATATATATATATATACATATCGTTAATATTTAAGTTCGCCTATCAGGGTGTTACATTCACGAAACTAGCATCATGTTATCGTCATCAGCAGCTTCAGCATTATCATCAGTACCATTATTATCGTCATCGTTAATACCAGCATGGCATGAATTGCACCATAAACCATAAAAAGTTCAGTATAAGGATGCATGGCTATATGGTTTTACAAACAATGCCATCTCGATGCGCCGTATTTGTTTGCATTATTTACTGGCGTATCAATGAAATTCAATTGATGCATTCAGATATGCGAAATTTCCGTCGGCCCGCATGGATTTCGTGTGCTGGCTTATTCCCTGGTTTACTGTTGGTCTTAATGTTTCCACTTGTATAAGCCCTTTTTTTACCTCATTTTCGGGATCTTTCACTTATCAAATGACGGCGTTGATGACGGACGACCATCGATTTAGACCTGACACTTCATAGCGAGTGACAAAATCATATGGAAGAGATAGTTCTACAGATACATAAGGTTCGGGAATTGAATAGCGAGAGCAATATGTCGCTGCGTCGACATTGCAGTTGTGGCGTATAGACAACTACCCATACCCAGGCTCAGGCCTCCGCAATACAGTTTAAAGTGTTGGACGTTTAATCGAACCCCCTCATAAAATTTCGAACGAATAATGAATACCCCTGCCCCCAGTGATAACAGAAAGTGCATCCCATTTTCGATTCAATGTGTTTTGTTGAAGATATTGTCAGTAAAGGTTCAATGTGTTTTCACAAGCTGAGCAAGGGACCAATCTCTTTCAAAACCACTGCAGGTTAAACAGCCTGTGATACATTAATGCCCAACTATGCATTGCGCAGAGCTTCTCAGGCATAAGCTATTGTCATGAATGATGTAGCTTTTGCAGGAATGGTTGTATCACTTCCCAAACTAGAGTCAATGGCTGAATTAAACTGGACGTAAAAATTTAAGTTAGCAAAAGCCTTTCAATATACCTATTTTACCTTACATGAGACATTAATGGTTGTTGAATGGTCGAAGGTTATATAAAAGAAGGTATACTATAATAACCGGCAATATTACACAGAGATAAAAAAAACACTTGGCAACATGATAGGTGTGACAAACGTGTGTCATAGAGACAACTGAAGTTGACGCTTGTATCATTATGAAGGGCAAATCGAGACCTCAGACACGCGTTTGGTATGTTCATTAGACGCTCAAAGCGGCCGCTGTTTACAGTGTGATCAATGTTAGTTCTAGGCATGAGGCATAATAGATTTATATCCCGTCTGTACATCAATAATAATAGCCATGATTACCTACTCATTAAATAAAACAACATAATTTATCGCATCGCTGGTGTCAAATACAACACAATCCAGTTTCCAATGCGCTGTCTCACTCATGGATTTGTTGAATGCTTCGGATCTTGAATGTGTTTGGATCATAAACATGTCTGTGAAAAATGTGTGCCCTTTCTACTATTGTCAATGTTCAACAGATCAACGGCAAGCATCCTGTTCTTCACCGCGCCAATGATTCGTTACGAGAAAGCTGACCAAATTCGTTGGGCAGTTATTCAATAAGGAAATTGTTTAGCCTCTCCATGTCAACCAAATTGACATATTCCTACATGTAGCTCAGTGGTATGTGAGTAAATATAAGATTTTGGCGGCTGTACCTTACTCAGTGTACTTCCCTCAAGTTACACTATGATGTGCTCACTAGCCCTGCTGTCAATAAACTCTGGTTCAATGCTGCTTTGTAAGACATTTGAGTCTCATACAAATGAAGCGTAAGTAGCTCTGTATAGTTCTTCTGACCGCTTACTCAATACTTTAGGACAAATTAAGCCAATGCACTTCGGCCTTAAACTGATCGCTCCGGGCAACTAATCCCTGAACATGCTCCAAAGAAGTTGGCAGTCGTTTGTCTTCCGTATTGTTAGAATGAAATACGCCCCAAGCAAATATCTTGAGCTGCCCAGTCAGATATAATTCGCTTTCAATCATAAGTGGTTATATTTCATCGTTAGTAAACCTCGCTTACTTGTACATCAGTATGCATGTCAGTTCTTTGTCGACAGGGAGCCATAGCAAACAGTTAACATCATGCATATACGAAGAATTGTTCTACATTTTAGCGCTTTACTGGATTATTTAGAGAACTCTTTTGACCGACAATAATTGTAGATGTCACAAAAGTGACGATCTATATGGGATGGGGGGGGGAATTTTATATTGAGGTAATCGTCATCTGTGCATTAGAACGTACCAAACCACATGGGTTTTCTAACCAGATGCACGCTAGATAAGCCAAAACATGAACAGCTCAGTCAGATATAAATCACTCTGATAACATCAGCACGTTTACCTTGATGTTGCGTGAATAGACATTCATTGAAATTTGTAACTGACTGCTGTTGAATCAATTCAGGTTTGTAATGTTATAGCCACGCGTTATCTGCTATGAGCAGGCCATTGGTTTGATTCAACCAGTAGAACCGACATGGGGTACAGCATCCAAGCTGCCATTAGGCCGTTATTTACTAACTCGGGTCATCATTCACCAGAGGAAGAGCAACACTTACTGTACCGTTGGGCTTTTAAGTCCACTTAAATAACCCGTCCCACCGATCAATATCCAGAACGATAATCATTTTCCGCAGTTACTGCAGTGTGTCTATTGCTTCCAGGCATCAACTCCAGCATTTTTCATCTACCCGGACAACTTTACAGCAGTGTAAAAAAGATATTATGTATTATCATGCAGTTTTGCCACTGCTTTAAGCGGTCTGATATACTGTAGGGGATCGCCGGACATAAAATCGCCTAGGGAATTATAAATGGCGTGCTTACCGTTGGAATTATGATCAATATGTATGGTAGTGCTGACATTTTGCAGTTAAGCATATGAGTATTTCAATACGATTTCGTTGCTGTGATACTTATGACTATGCCTTCATACACGTCTGGTTATGCCAAGTTTGCTTCAGACCACATCATTCTCACATAAATACTAGAATATACCTTCAGGAATAATATTTCTGGAATTGTCGTAATTGACCAAGCTATAAATTGATGAAATAAACAGACATAGAGCATCCGACATCGACAACTATATTTTGCGCTATGGAACCATCTATGTGTAACTGTGAAACTGTTCCGATGCTTATGCCATACAATTATCAATTAACTTGCTTGACGTATAGTGTCTGATGTTGGCTAGATGATTATATTGGGAATTATAAACGATATTCAATTCAAATGTCTTGTATGCACATCTTTCTCCGTAAAGTTTAACGTTTACAATTATTGGTGTCTTAATAGGAACATTATATAACACGTGCTATAAACACTATAATATTGACACTTCTGAAATTTAGTGGATTTGCTTATCTTTGGTATAACCTGTAACTGATCTTTTATATCCTAGCAACAGAATTGGTTCATTGCATGTTATATACATAATAAATCAGACGTTTTGGGTCAAAGCTGGTTGAAAACGGCATTATCTTTACCTAGTAAGAACATATTATAATGACGACCCATTAGGATATATGTTCTTATGCAGTTACTTTTAATCAGTATACAATTATCGCTACAAGAGTACGGTATTGTTCCATACTCGCATAACAGATGGTGTATATGTATGCTTCAAATAGAGTATTTTCGAGTTTATGACAGTGCAGCATTATTTGCATTGTCTAGTTCGATAAACATTCTACCAGTTATATCTTCAAATGATATGATGGTTTTACTAAGTACCTTTGCCGCAATATGATTCCGTGAGCACAGAATATATCTTATTGAAATCTTCCAGATTCCACGGTAAAGATGTCTCTATGCTGCAATCATCTAATGATGACATTGATCGTGCTATGATTTCATAGTCAACTAGCTTCTGACTAATCCATACTGCTTCATGAGCAAAACGCTCCCAATGTAAAGCTTTAGGAACAGGGAATGGATACATCGCGTTGTGTTGTGTGACACCCGCCGTTAAATATTTGTCAAAACATCAGTTTGGCAACTCGGATTGCATCATTCATACGTGACTGTAAAGCGACCAAAAATGCCTTACTCGCAAGACGGAATATTCAGTAGATAAAAGTTGACTGACCAAGGGATTGCAATGCGGTAATGACGATATCTACATATATGACAGATTAAACTATTTATTGCCAGTCAGTCGAAATCAGTTCTTCGGCTAACCGTCGTAGAACTCATGAACTTATACGTAGCCTACTCGTGACTAAACAGATAACTGATATCTATTGATATATATAGAGATATAGATAGATATATAGATATAGAGATATATATATATATATAGAGAGAGATAGAGAGAGAGAGATATAGATATAGATATAGAGAGAGAGATAGATAGATATATAGATATATATAGAGAGATTCGTATATACATATCTATAGAGATATATATATACATACATATGTAGATATATATATTTAGAGATAGAGAGATATATATATAGATTTTAGATATACACACTTATATATACACATTTAGATAGAGGCATATATATATATATATATATATATATATATATATATATATATATATATATATATATATATATATATATATATATATATATATATATATATATATATATATATATATATTGCGAATCCCTACTTATTATATATATGCGTCTTGTGTTCAAATGGAATAGATGGCTATACAATATACTTTAATGTATATATAATGTTATATTGATATGCACGGAAATATCAAAATGAAGGAAACACTTATCGTGTCAGAAGTGAAAATCATGTAAAATCGTCCTTGGTAACCCCTGAAGAGCTCCCTAGACAATCCAGTGGATCAAGCAATTATTGAGCCTGTCACCGAACCAACTGAGTGGGTGAACTTTAATTCAGTTATGGGTCACATTTTGTTCGAGGATAGGGTGTGTATTGATCCTGAGAGGATAAGAGCGATCACGAGTTTTAGGAACCTGAGAATGATGATGATGGTGGCTTGGAATGGTGACGAATGATGGAAAATTTATTCCAAAGTTGTCTGAGAAAGCCGCACTGTTGCGGACCCTTCAGTGTGCCACAACAGCATGGCATTGGGATAAGCCCAAGCAAGATGCCTTTGAGTAGTTGAAGAAAGATGTAGTGAAAACCCCTGTACTCAGCTATTATAACTTGAGTTACGGTGTCAGTGGATGCATCGGCGTATGGGTTAGGTGCGTGTCTGTTACAGAATGAAAAACCGGTGGCTAATGTCTCGCGTGGGTTGACATCGTGTGAAAAGAACTATGGTCAAATTGAATTAGAGATGTTGACTATCATGTGAGGTTGTACAACATTTCACGATTACATTTATGTAAGACAAGATGTGACAGTTGAGATCGACTGTAAGCCGCTATAAGCTTTGTTCCGTAAACCCCTGAGTGCAGCTTCGTCTCGCATACAGCGGATGATATTAATGCTGCAAAAGTACATATTGAAGGTAGTCTGGCGGAAAGGCAAAACGTTCGTCATCGCAGACACTTAAAGTCTTGCACCAGTGACGTCTCCTGATGAGCTAAGTGATCTAGATGAATATGAGATGCATACGGTTTTGCATCTTCCAATCAGTGATGTCAGGTTAGCTGAGTTGAAAGCATAAACAGATCGAGATATGTCATTACAAATGGTGATTTAGTTTGTCAACCAGGGGTAGCAAACTGTAAAACATCTCATTCCAACAGCATGTAGACCTTACTGGTGTGTCAGAGATGAACTCTATGTGTCGGAAGGTTTTGTGCTTAGAGGTGAGAGAGTAATTGTTCCTGTGTCGATGAGAGCTGCAATGTTGCAGCAAATCCACAGAAGCCACCTAGGTATTGAAAAGTGTAAGAAAATAGCTAAAGATATATTCTTTTGGATGACAGGTGAAATCACCGAACTGTGTGCTACATATGGCATACCAGAGCAAGTAGTATCCAACAATGGTCCACAGTATTCTTGTAAAGAATTCGCTGATTTAGACAAGAAATACGGGTTTGCGCATGTGACTTAATCGCCCTTTTACCCGCAAAGTAATGGATTCACGGAAAGCCAGGTCAACATTGTGAAAAACTGCTGAACAAGTGATACATTGATAAGACACCTGCGCAAGTCGTAGGTTGCGTTCAGCAGAACCGACTACGTCGAAACAGCTTCGACCAAAACTCATTATGGTCAAGCTAACTACTGGTCTGGAAGATAAGGCAGCATAGTATAAGGCTCAGTATGACAAAATGGCCTTGTCCAAAGAACGAGAACAACTGAGTCTAGGAGAGAAAGTGAGGAATAACACCTCAGAAGACTGGTTACTAGCAAAGGTGACCAAAGTAGGGCTTGACCCTAGGTCATATGTTGTGGCTAGGAATGGCCATGAGTACCATAGAAATCGACAAGATCTGCATACAACTATTGATCAAAGGGTAATGAGTGCGAGCGTGCCTGAAAAAGGTGTTTGACCCGAAACAGCTGATCTGGTTACGAAGAGTGAAAATCAAACTGTGCCAGCAACTGAAAAACATTGTAATGCTGAACAAAGCCAGTCTGATGGTTCAAAGGTGTTTACTCGGAGTGGTAGAGAGGTGATCAAACCTCAGCGATTCAGATGAGATGTCGATAAATACCCTGTCAAAGATTGCAAAGTGATTCAGTTGATTGTACATCAAGGAATTTAAGTTTTAAATGCATAAGACTTTTCAGTTAAGTCAAGGTTGAGGTAATTTTGGATTTAGAGATTTCCTTTTAAGAAAAAGGGAGATGTTACGTTGTTGTTTATGCATCCACCGGATGGAATAACCTTGCCCTTAAAATAAAATTGCTTCCTTTTTGACACATCATGGCGTTGGTTGTTTACAGTGCCAACGATTGGAAATCAGCGATAGTCGGCAACAAGGCTCTTCTTAGATTGCCCAGTGCAACAACTATTGCATCTCTTCTCGTCAATACTTTAATTTTATATGACTTTCGCCCCTTGTCAGTACTTAAGATATTTTAACTAGATTCACAATTAATGTGGTATATTCGAGCAGCAGCCAAGGGTTTGTGGGATAGTTGTGGGAATATTTTCCATGATGATAATTTGCTGCAAAATATGAACTCGCCAAATCTATTTATCAGGGTGCAGTAGCGGAATGAGACATATATTCATATACCAACATGAATTTGTACTTATCTTTCGTCTTAGCGTTCCGTACACCTTCACGCCATCACAAGCCGTTCTGTCCGAGTAAATGGCAAGTTGCCTATCGCCACGTTCGAGACGTGTAGAACGAATTCCAGTTTCCGGTTTCAAAACTCATTCTTTGTTTGTGCCGACTAGTCCTATAAAACAGACTCGGTATCATTCTGCTTGACTATGATATTCATGATAATAATAGAAAACAAACATCCATATTTCATGTATCATCTTATAAGCAAAACAGCCCACCGAAATCGATCACCAACCACGTATGCGTAAATAGCTTGACAAATCTAATTCAGCGCATCTCTCATCTGATGACCTCTTTCGTTATCAATAGAAGGTGGTATTATGAAATAAACGACGTTTATAGAGGTCATTTTATACAGCCTGTCGCAAGAAATCGCTTTCTGTATCAACCGTTTTCCAAAAACACCACAGCAATAAATACTGTCAACATAACTGCATAACGAACTTCATTTTGGGGGATAATCTATTTGCTAGCCCACGTCATTGTGTGTGTGTATGTGTGCATGTTCTAAATGTTGCGCATCTTTAATTAGATTTGCTTTATTTCTGCACACTTTTCAATTATTGTCGAATACATGTGATTGTTTAAGCTATTTGTTAGGAATGGAATATCTCTCACCAAAAACATAAGATTAAGTTGCGGATTGTTGTACACGGACGACAGCTGTTAATATGTAATCCATCATTGCACACAATAGAAGAAACACAGATAATAGGTAAATGTCAGAATCGTAAATGACCCTAATGGAAATAAGCGGCGTATCGTTTGCGTATTGTTATACAAATGGAAATAGTTTGATTCCTACAATGTTAGTACATGATATAATGAAATATGTCTAGTTGGCTATAATGAGGATGTTATGCATTTAAGCAAATGTACGTTTTGATGCCCCATACCACTAATGCACGGTGTGTGTCTAATGTTTTACCGAAAGTACTATGCATGTATGTTATCGTGAAGCTACATGAGAAAAGTAAAACAGCCGTGACTTCCGTACACTTCACTGTTCTCTACACAATGAACCGGCAAATGACGCTATACACATTCGAATCCTACCGTGAAAAAAAGGGATGAAAACACTTTCCAATACTTGGAGCACTAACGCCACTGTATCCTTGCTGTGTGTAGTGCAGTACTCGATGTTCTCTCAAGTAGATCACGGGAAGAAAGAATCCAGCGAACAGAATTTAGTTAAGACTGTTTTACCATTGTGCGTGTCGTCATAACTACTGCCGAGCACAAATGTGTCTGCAACATATATGTTATTCTATCAATGTTATTAAAATCAATCAATGAACACGATATGGTCCACACAATCAATATATGTCACAATATTCTTAGTAAGGTAATAGTTTGAGCAAATATTAGTACTTGTTTTACCATTTACTTGCATCCCGGCACTTAACCAATACGACGGGCATCAAAGCAGTTCGAACTGCAACAGATATTTGTTGCATTGAGGAAGGCGCTTTGATCAGAAGGAAGACTAGTTAGAGTAAGAGTAGATAAGTTTCCGTCTTGGATCTCGTTTCCTTCATCTGTTATTCTACCATGCACAGCCATGTCGAACACAACCGTGTTTGCAAGTTAGCCACATATCACAAAAGCCGAGAGAGGAAACGCCAGGTAAATAATGCACACACTTTACATTTGGAATTGATCGATATAACCATATGTTCAAAGGTGTATGATAAACGTAGCCATGCAGCAGCGGTATTGACGTCGGCAACGGTGACTATGACGGATTGCTGCTAATGCTGCTAATGATTTAGGCTATATTAGTGTTGTGTCAGAGACTGTGTGTCTAAATGCATCTTCAATATTCATTCCTATTAAAGGTAACATGCAAGCCGGATAGGGCGCTGCTTACTGGTTGTCCTTAAATAGGGCTTTGTAATGCATGGCATATAGAACCTAAGAGCCTATAAGATATATGCGGTGTAGTGCTTCCAGCCATCTACATGGAATATGTTTCCCCTAGGCATGAAAACGATCCAATAGTATATGAATGTTGTCAACTATTCAGTACCATTACACCACCCGTAGCGTTCAACAATTTATATACATATATCCAAATATAACTATACAAATATATGTATATATATGTATATATATATATATATAAGTATATATATAAGTATATATATATATATATTTATATATATATATATTAGTACTGAAAAGCATACACTAAATGTATATATATACATATATATGTATAAGATATATATATATATATATACATACATACATATAGAGATATATATATGTATAGAGATGTACATATATACTAATATGTATATATACTAATATATATATATACGAATAGATAGAGATAGATAGAGAGAGAGAGTAGGATAGAGAGATAGAGGAGAGATACATAGGAATATATAGATAGATAGATATATAGAGAGAGAGAGATACTAGAGATATAGATAGATATACTATTATATATATATATATATATATATATAGATATCTCTCTCTCTATAGATATAGATCTATCTCCTATATAGATATATATCTATCTATATATATCTATATATATATATATATATATATATATATATATATATATATCTATATATATATATATATATATATTAGTACTGAAAAGTATTGCAGAATTGTCCTAGTGCATGTAATAGGCCATCAAATCTAAGCCTTGGAGGGCAAGGTCAGAGCACATAAATGACAAAAGAGGGCAGAAGTTCACTTGTGTAAGCCATCTATCACTACTGGTAAGGATGCAGCGTTCCATCAGGCTTTTGTCGTAAGTATTCGTTTATGGACAAAACATTCCTTACCGTTTTTCGTTATAGCATTTCACTACATTCACATATATCATGCAACACAATTTAAATTTATACATATACATATGTATATGCTGTGACTCACATCTTGGTTTTTTTATATTGTACATTGTCATTAATTGACTTCAAACAACAGTTCAGTGTTGATTGGCTATGCAAGAGTAATTTTTGGTTCAATTGGTACATCCGCCTAGTCTGCCTCTGACAGTTTTCCGCTGATGCGCGTTATGACGACTGCTGTGGATAATAGCTTAAAGTGAATGTCAAACTACTGTGACACACATTGTGAAGCCCTTGCCTTACTGGCAATCATTACGATGCTGGCCATAATTGCGTATGACATGGCATTGCTCCATGAAGATATGACCGCCATACGACGTGTCAACGCAATATTGACAAATTTGAGCTTTTAACAAGAGAAATTATCTTTAAACCAAAACATTATTGGCAACTTTTTGCAGCTTTATTCTTACCATAGGCGTTGGCCATTTTAAGAGAAATGAAGAGACTACATCATTATCAAATGTAGAACCCATTTGCTTGCCTGTATCTTCTAAGACAAACTAAAATAGGCGTGAAGGCGCCAATCAATATACATGACTGAATGCATTTTAAAGGTTGTATGCGTTTGCTTGTTGAAAAAATTCCTTACTTTGCTGACTAATAAATATAACTGTTGATGAACATTTCTGCTGATCACATGTATTGTATGGTTGGATAGAGTCAATGATATGCACTAACTGAACTGAAATCTACGTTATTATGACATTACTGCACTTCGTGATAATAGTGGAATGTCTTGTGAATTACGGTCGCGATTCGAGTCAATGAGTTTTGTGTTACAAGGCGTTTAGGTCAAACAAATAACGCTTATAAGAATTGGGTAATAGCTCTCCTACTTATTTATGGTCACTGGCAGGTTATTTAATGAGAACACACAAACAACGAACTGTAATCAGTGGAAGAAATTCAATCCTTAACCTCCTTAATAATTAACTACAACCAAATTTCTTTTACACACATATCTGCGTTTGGTTGCGTCGTCTTAACCGTATCATAGAACGTTATATGTGTATCATGCTTTCTTCCAATTCCCTCTGCCTATCAGTAAATCGAATATGATCTGTACTATAATCCAACGTTGGTCTTTAGACTGGTTGACCATGTCTTCCTATCCTTTCATTGTTAATATGTGTTCCGAAAATAATGCTCTTGCAAACTTTGTACGGAGGAAGTCAGGGCGGGGTGAGCCTATGCAGCGGTACTGGTTAAGCGGCATAATACCTATCCTGCAGACCTATACACTGAGCACAATCTCCCCGGATAGTTCCATTGAGTCAGTTATAAAATAGGTGTTCCTGATCGATTTTCTTGAGATTATTGCGTTGGTTTATTTTTCGTAACATGTGTTATGATTGGCACGGGTCATCGACATCGCGAGTGTTTGCTGTCTCTTTTGGCGAGGTGAAGTCTGGTGAGCTATGGAAATAACTGTAATGCAGTCACTTATTGCTCGTCCAGCAATGTGCAATAATAAACATATCAAGCGTTTAGGATTTAGAAGTGACGGAAAGGTATTGCCTATGTCAGGTCATTAGCTATCGGGAAATATACAGCTGCAGTCGTCTGCCACTTCAGGAGCTTGTCCCAAGCAGTTTATTCATAGAACAGACATCCGATAAACGGGATAACCCGAGTGTATTGTGTTTTGTACCCGAAGCTTTCTTGTGGTAAATGCGCATCATTTTTTCTTTACCAACGCGATTTACATTTTCCACACCTCTCTGTAAATTACATGGAAAGTTTTCAAACGGAGACGCACTTAAGTGTTTAACAAACCAGAATATATTAATATCCAAAATATTGTGATGCTATACAATTGTCTTAAGCATTTCAGAGAGTCAATATTAACCGACAATAGCTACCTATCGTCAGAGACAACAGCCGGGTCATTGTATAAAGTTCTGAAGAGGTCCGCCATTATATTCATAGAAACAATCCATCGAACAAATAAGCACACGCTGGCGATTCAACATCAATGTAATGTGGTTTTCTTCGTGTCTGTCATACAAAGATCCAGGCATATGTTTGTCATCTATTACATTAATGACATATCAGGGTAATCAGGAGTTTAATGATTGCAACTTGGCAAATGCAATGACAATTGAGTTACTGTAGCCCTAATGAGCTACATATTACGACTCTATCTGAATAACAGCGCAAGGCATACATTTTTTACCCATCATTCAAACTCATTATTCATTGAGGCAATTTAATCAAAGTACCCCCGCCTAAAATGTTGCTCAAAAAGACAAATTACAATTATTCTTTTCATGTAAATCCAAAGTAAATGTGCGAAGTTAAATTTCGGAACCTCGAATATAATTTGCAGTTCTTTCAAAATACATAGCGCATGATTTATCTCTATATATTTACAAAGCCCTACAGAATGAGCCCGCGGAATATATGGTCTTTTTCTATCTGCAACACTAAGCTACAAAACGAACACACAGACGAGATGCTATGATTTCCACATCGCTTGCCAGCGGTTGCTCATTGGTTGACAAATATTGATTAATTCTTTTGGAATATTGTCACAGTAGGTACCAAACAAATGTTGAGATACTTGTTTTTTTTAAATAAACCATCAACCAAATAAGGTCTACCACCATAATGTAAAAAATACACCTGGTGCACAGAACATAGATAGGATGTTGGTGATGAGTAACGACGATACCATATGAAGGCGCAGTCATCACAGTCAGTGTAATTTGCTACTTAGCCACGAACAATGTCCAAAGAAATCTGTCTATAGAGAAATATCGTGGCAATACTATCAACCACAACGAAAAATAAGACATTGCCTGACATAGATGTGTTTGTTTAGATTGTTGCACCGTAAGTAGCAATATGTTAGCATTTTCACGGCAAAGGTTTGTGTTCTTCGAAGGCCACACAGAAAAGTAATTAAATTTATGTAAATCATTCAGAATACTACCACACTTTAAAGACACTAAACACTTTATATTGATTTCAGGTCAAATGCAACCCTAATTCGACCCATGGTGTAAAGACAGTTAACTGATCAGGTTTTTCTGAAGACTCCACTGAGTGGGTGAAAGCCATGGAGGGACAGAAGCCGGGGCTATGATATCAGCTGACAAAACACGCCCAGGTCGGTCAAACTGCATATTCCGATTTCTTTATTACCTTGAATTGCGCCTGTTGGTTATTTCGGTGTTGAAATATCAGTCCCATCATGTCTTGTGAATAACAACAGCGCAACAACGCAACACTACAGAGTGCAATATTAAGTTCATGACCGATATCAATCTTTTATAATTTTGGTAGGATATATACACATACTTCTGAGTAACACATCTCTCAGGTTATTCATCGCAAAACCTAAATGATGATGATACTATTTCAGAAAAGGTACAGACCCTGATGCCTCATGATTGCAGTCATGCAATGCTCTTATACAACTCGCTCCATATAACAGACTAGTGTCAGTGCGAGATTCATCACTGAAGTATAAATGGTGCAATAACTACAACAATGAATAACTGCAGTGTCATGGATTGATGCATTGTTTATTATTACATATCATAAGATACGTCATGTTTCTTTGAAATCCTATCGTAACAGCAAGTTATCTGATGCAAGCGCACTACTCGAATTCTGCTACGTCATCCTTAATGAGTTAAATAAAGCATTCTACGATATCTGTATTTATGAATACTGAAATAATCCAATGAAAGAATTGAAGCCCCGAAAGTAGTGTCACGTCCTACAATATGCAAGTTGGTGAACATTTGATTTGGAGTGTAGCTGTTGTTTGATCGGAGCAAGTAAAACACTGTTCTCGGTTTGTATTCAAGCAATATTGGCAATATTGGTTTTTAATACAATGTTCCTGCTATGTTTTCAGCATACTTGTTTGAAAATAGGATTCTATGCAACTCATGTTTTTTTCTGTATAAAATGCTCCATATATCGTACGTCATAGACAATTTAAGGATTGTTTTCATGTTTATATTGCATAAAGTTGTGTTCTGGGAGAAAATTTATAGAGATTTCATACATTTACTGCTCTGAAAATGCACATCAGATGAACAAATGTAAGGCATGACATTGCTATAACGTTTTAATGGACAGTAAGGCGAGAAGCCACTCTACACTTTTCTCGGTTCAATCAAGACCAAGACATTTTGCTCCCGTTTCGTTTGCTATTGATCCTTGTGCTTCGGCAACTTTTACCATTGGTCACACCCCTCATATATAAAGCTGATTCTACTCTACCCACTCCCATGGGCCGCTGTGTTGGTGGATGATTCATGCACTTTATGCAGGACTACACAATGCACGTTGTATTGGTACTACACCCCATGACACCTGCTTCTTTGTGTCTTGGCGATAGTTATGCCACAACGAGTCTGGGTGTCAATTTATCTTCCGACATTTTCTTACCATTCAGATCAATAGATCAATCTGAACCTTGGATGGTATGAAGATTATGATTGACTGGAACAAGATCCATTCCAGGCAGCAGATTTGAGCGTGGTCTAAATAATCTAAAAAAGACACATACTCTTTCAGTTATAATAGCCTTTTATTGATCCTAGCATGCTGATGATCGACAATTTACGTGTATCATGCCCTAGATGGGTAATTAGGAAATGTCCTTGGTTTTGGTTTATAAAACGGCAGTTTATTGATTGTTTAAGGAGTAACGAGAAACCCATGAAAACCCATCCAATCTCATCGCATCAAGATAAACGATACTAATTGATCTGTTGGGCCGTAAAGGGCCTCCTTAATTTTCACCAATTATGCAAAGCACAAATACATCAGGGGTACTAAATTGGAATAAGACCACAAGCGGGAGCAGTCAGTTGAGTAAGCTTTACAAACCGTAAAACGACCGTATAGAGGCACGGGGCGCCATTGCCATTAATCAATGAACATATCTGCTGTGTTTTTATCATGCCGAAACATTTTTGCAACCGGTATTCTGCTCTGAATCTTGGTATATGACATTCGATTTATGAACACAGTCAGTAGTTAAGACCACTGATGTATATGAATAAATAATTATCATGGTAACGAACATGCGGTAATATGATGCATTCAATTAGTTTTACCATTTAGGACGGAGTTATTGGGCAGGTAGTACTAATTTCTAAATAGCGCTAACCATCAGACTGTAGAAAAATGAAGTCGCGCAAACACAATGAGTAACTATTACTTACACTTATATAAGGGACAAAAACGTTTCATCCATTCATATGGGTTTCTTGGCAAGTTCTCTCAACATGCCTGTTTAAGAATGCGCCTTTCTTTATAAATTAAGTCATGTATTGTAATCCCGAAGCGACTCGCCTGGCCGAGACCTGCCGCCTCTGCAGCACTCTATCCGGGGGCGATATGCTATACACTATTGCTCTTGGCGGTAGTCATTATGCTTAGAATTTATTTCATACCGGCAAATATTAATTCATTAATACTGTTCCTTAATAAATACAATATGTTGCATAATCATTCACTTCCTTTCTGTAACACGAGGGCGTATCGTCCCCGCGGACGCATTGACCAGTTGGTGCATTGTCGCATTACCTCGCGACACCAACGCTCAATTTGCATTTTGTATTTTATATTATCTACAACATGTTCTTACACAATATTTTGATGTATCCAGAGGTACGTAAATGTCTGCGCATATGTGAACTCTATATCCCCATTGTCGAGGGAGTATATTCAAATGTCTGTGAAGATTAAAGTTACAAAAGTCGAGACGAACCACATTCGAAGTGTTTAGTTGGCCACCCGACTAACGGGTATCTCACCACATAGATGATGCTTGCAATTTATTCAAATTCGTGTAGCTATTTTGACTATTATGTGGATCAAAGTATAATGTCCAGCAACGTTTCGAAAAGATATTCAGATATATGCTCACGTGTTTGCATCTGCGGTAAAGCGATGAATATGAACACAAACAAGAGAGGGGTGATATTTAGTGTCGGCCATAATGTGAGAAGAATGTAATGTTAAATACAATTATGTGGCGCCGTTTGATGGCTCATCCCCGCTGAGCAGATTCTACGACACGTGTCTAGATTACGTGACCAGACATGCTTTGGCGTCTCAATCGAAATTTAGTGCCTTGCTGCCGAATAAGCATTGCATCGGTAGACAAAACACATTCTCATTACGAACAGATCAGTAGACAAAACCCCTCTCATAAATGTGTATCAGTCTGATCCCATTATGCATTATGGAATCAGTGTCAGTGATTGATAGAACAGACCGAGAGGTGACGCATTCATACTCGGATTGCTAAGAGCTAAAAGCAGAAAGAGCAAGTACTTTATGTGTTTCCCACTGTTGTTTTTACATTTCACTCGGAATGCCATGCACATAATGTACTGGACCACCACTATTGCGAAGAGGCATTTTATAACTCCTATCGTTATATGTAGCTAGACATTGAAATCCGCTCCACGATTGATTTCGCTAGTTCTGAATAGAAGATTGGCGGACAAGATGCTGATATAATGTTTTTCTATCGTGTGTCTCATATATATGGTTTACTGCCCCTCCTAAAGTTACTGTTACTAAATGTAGAAAAATGTCACAACAAACAACGAGGAAGAGTTTAGAGGGGTGATGATAATATCTAGTGTCTGTAATCATAGTGGAAGCAAATATGTCAGGAAATATTGCTCTTTGAAATGCCCTAATGCTCTAAACAACCCTATTGAAAGGATACGACATTGTCAAAGACGCAGAGGCTATAACAAAATAATGGAAATGAAAAACAAAATTAATGTGTAGAGAAAGAAGCATTAAAATACAACTATGGAGGAACTGGCATGTTCTATTTGGCCTGTATTTAGAAACATTGAACACATGTGTTGATGAATATTATCAGGGCATACTTTTCATACCATAAAACACATCACACATGACATGTAAAAAGCACATGTTAACCAAATTCATCTTGTTCATTTCTCTGATGTTAAATTTGGTTGTACGGGAAAGAGGAAACAATGGCAAAAACATTCATCCGTTATAGTTTCATTATTATTGTTCTGTGCCATTGTTAATAATGCAACGAAAATGGTTAAAAATACTCTATATAACAAAGACATTAAGCACGTGCATAATTAACCGATGCGTATTTTCAAGCATTATGATAATGATTAATGATAGAATCATATTTCCTTGGTTATCAAATAGTGCGCAAACAAATGACTTCAAGCCACTAACAGCAATGCCCGTGGCCTAGCTAGCCTCGCTCACATATTAACACAAGGAATAAAAAGGAAGAGACAGCTGCGGGTAGCTTTCTACAATACCTAATGTTAGTCAATTACAGTGGAGAATAGCCAAAATTATTGGATGCGGCTGGGAAGCACGCATAATGATATAGTGTCCATTGTGGCTAACAAGGAAACGCTGCTGTTTTGTTTTGCTCTGCTGGCAAAACAGCAAAATTTTTATCGGCAAAGGCAATATGGTTGTCACCATCGAGTCGATCAATAACAATTACCATCGGCATTGCAGCTCCGTAGTGTTTGATTGTGCCTCGTCTAAGATTTGTTAAGTCGCCAGCACGAAGCGAATATTGAAGCAAAGAGACCGAGTGTTGCTAGTTAGTTAGCTAATAAATGCATTTAATCCATCCATGTTTGACCATTCACGGAGAAGAAACATAATGATGCTGCACGTTGCTAGGGTCAAGAGCGTCAAGGCACACAAAATCAAGTAAATTTTTCTCGATTTCATACGCTTTTCTCCGAAATATACAAAGCCGGAAGTAGCATACACCTATTACCCTTATTGTTGCAAGCATCTTTCATCCCGTATTCTACCAATGCTGCTCTATCCATGCTATTTGCCATAAATCACGTGATGTCAGAAGAACTCGATAACAAGTATAAGGAAAGCAAAGAGGTACCAGCAATTCACCAATGACGGTTTTGCTGCCGCTTATGCTGTGTATTGCGAAGCTTGATGTTGCCAGCACAGCCATAACATATCTTTCTAAGCTATTTCGGATATAACATTGTTGCAGATACTGTGCTAATGTATTTTTATACTCACCATATTTGCACTTTACAGCAATAAGACTATGACCATGCCAATACAAATCACTTGGGCCTACCGTTTTGGAAAACATGCACATAGCCAATAGAAATGTTGTTTTGACTGGAAAAGGTAATTGGAAAAGCTAATGTCATTTTCCGTGGTTTTCATATATACAAAAATGCTTGCTCCCCTGGGGCTTGAAAGGGCTCGTTATGGTAACACATCAAAATATAAGACCCATGGGGTGTTGTGATTTAATCAGACACGACTGATGCAACCTCTCAGTGTTTGCAATGTCTTCATCTAACAAGACATCACGACAAATGGCGCATGGCACAGTATCACAAATTCAATATAGTTGTTACCCACATGCCTGTGAGATCAATGTTTGTCTGCCTTGTAGTACATGCTAAGATCACTTCAGAGTAGACATTTGATATGGACGAAGGCGCGAACGAGTATTATTGGTTTTCTTATAAATAAAGAATGAACTTTGATGCACATTAGTGTCCGGGGATGCCGATTGAATTATTGCCATAAAATCTCAAGTCACCTTTGTGCTGATTAAATGAACCATAAGCTACCTATAATAAGTTATATGCTGTTCAACATAATATGAACTCTGTTAGCAGCTAGTGGTCAGTGAAATTGTGTTGACAATGTCAGCTGCAAAATAAAAGTGGCGACGTTATGAAATTTGAACAATTCTGGATGATGATCAGTTGATGGTATAAAGCTGCAGATATGAGGATGGTATTGTATTCAAAAGTGAGATTATGTCTCTACTCGCTTTCAGTTTTGCAACCTGGAAAGTACCATGTCAAATGATCCTAATGAAAAACAGATTACGGAGTACGGCAGTGGAGATGGATTGAGCTGAAGTGGCTAAACTCGTCAAGTTCGTAGTAAGGAAGACAATCGCAGTGGCTGCGATTGAGTTGACATTGGATCGTTAGTTGCTGTATCTGTTGATAGACACCAGCATTGCGGCGCATTATTATTTGCAACTAATAGATGGGTATATTACGCATCATTTAAAGTCAATAACTGAAACGTCAACGAAGTGTCAGCGGTCGGTGACTACATAAGTGTTTACTTGTTAACCAGGTTGTCTAATTCATATAGTTAGTAGGGTACTGCTCGTGACGCTATTGCTGAAATTCCCAAGAAGGAAGTAGTGACTTAACGGAAAATGAAGGGATGGACAGGCATTGACAGTAAACAACTAATGGTAATGTAGCAAACCAGAACACTTAGGTCCTTAGATTGCATAGTATTACGTACATTCCTTCACTTTTACCGTGACAAGGATTGTTGTCCATGTTACGCTGTATGTGACATTAAGACTGGCAATGGAAGTCACTTGGTTAAGGTATCTCTACTATATTTACAGTCAGGTACATCACCAACAAGCAAGTGAGGACACCAGTCAAGTCTACACTAGTGAGACAAGTGAAAAGCTGCAGCTCAAAATGTACAGACATTTGGTATGGACATATTTTGCAAAGCTGTCCACTGAAAATATTGCATAAAACCAAGAAAACGTAGAATTCTACAACTCGTGTACAGAAACCGGTTGTCTGTCTCCACTGCAGTGTGCCTGCGGAAGTGCAGTCTGATCCAGGCATTTCTATAGATGACGCGAAACGAGGCTCTAACTGATATCAAGTTAAGTGGATCACCTTTACATATGTTCAGTTGTACAGCATATGCCCACATAGAAAAAGATTGTAGAAGAATAATGGACTCGAAGACAAGGCAATGTACCTGATGAGACTAATTCACAGTCTGAAAAGCGAATACTTGCGAGCTATTTAACAGCTAGTGATTTATCAAAGACATCGACGAGATAACCCAGAACGAGTGAGACGATCCGTTTATCGACAAGGTGCGTTGGTTAATATGGCGCCTATTGAGCCCCACAAAACTCAAAGAGGCCGTGGATGATGTAAACTATCCAATGTTGAAATCACTCCACCGAGGTTTGGGACTTCCTAAAGGAACGTTAAGTCGTGGGCAGCAAGTTTGGGTTCAAGAACAAGGGCGATGCAGTTTATTTGGAGTGATACAGGACCCGTGTAGTGTAAATATTTTTTATGGATTTAGACAATCACAGCATCGCTGGAACAGTGCACAAGACGTTCACGTAAGGCAGTTAGGACAGTCAATTAGTGGCCTTTGTTTGTACGCGAACACCGAAAGAAGACAAATCACAGCAGCATGATAATTAAATACAGCTCACTGCTGGAAGTCATTGCAGCCTGCTTTGACACAGAAGAACTTGATGATATAGCGTCATTTCTAAGTGCAAAGGTTAACCAGAAAAGACACCGTATCTGGGTGGGACTGCCAGAGTGCACGGAGAAATGCTAGCGGAAGTTTAATTTGAATGTTGCAAAACCTGTGTCGACTCCCGTAGACAAAAATGTGAAACTCATGACAACGTTTGATGACACATGCAGCCACGTGTGATTATGAACAAGGCAATGATATGTGGGTATCTTGTTATTGCCGCAACGGGTGTCATCGAATGAGGATGATATATCGGTCTTTTCCATAACTTTGCAAACCTTTCTAATACATTAAGGATTCGTTTCGCATAAATCATTCTATGTGGGTGTCATTCAAGCTTGCAAAGGTTGAGTAAAGTTAGCATAAATTATACAAATTCGATAGATATAAAGCTATTATATGCGGTAGATCTGAAGCTATTAGAGTGTTATCATCTTTATCATAGCAGCAAAGAAAGAATAGACACTATATATACATATATGTATATATATATATATATGTATATAGATATATATATATAGATATATATATAGAGATATATATACATATATAGATACAGAGATATATATATATGTAGATAGAAATATATATATATATATATATAGAGATATATATAGATATATATACATATATATCTATATATATATATATATATATATATATATATATATATATATATATATATATATATATATATATATATATATATATATATATATATATATATATATATATATATATATATATATATATATGTATATATAAAATAATTTCTTAAGGCAATACCGCTATCTCGGAGAAAACTTGCAAGCGGTCTAGCTTAAGTTGTAGCGAAGCATCAGCATGTTGCCACCAGGGTCTGAACGGTGTAAGGACTGTAATAAGATGAACTTTGCAATTCAACAATGCACCCATTTGGTGACATAAAGAGTGTGGAAAAATTCAATAACAAAGCACTCTATCAATCAAAGGGTCGGTTGTAGGTAGTATTGACTGAAGCAAGTTCGACTAGTTCTGTATAGTTATATGTCATAACTGCGCATTCATTAGGTGCATTATGGTTGTGTCTCTGCTTCTATTTTGCTTGACAAATTCTGGCCTGTCATTATTACTGTGACTAAGTACTAACATAGTAGCCATCACATACAAACTTAAAGTATTTGATAGTCAAATGCCACAAATAAGAATGAATTTGAGGGTCGCAAAACTGTCTGTTAAATGGTCTTTGATATTTGTTTTTTGTTGATATTTATGATTTATAAAACGATAGTGCACGGCATAGTCACATAAGAACGATGACGACGTCAATGATAAAGCAGTCGTTACCTTGATATTGTTCTATGTTGTGGTCGATTGGTAGACAAGCGGGTATCTTTATTTATTAAAAGATACATCTGGGATAGAGATGTTATATCGTCCGTTTATTGATTGCGAATATTGAAACATGGTATCATTAAAAAATCCTTAACAGTCTGTAATCTACCCGTATGCAGCAGATGTTCAATTTTGAACATATATTCGTGCGCATATTAGACAAATGATAAAAGCTGCAGCAGCACAAGGATCGATAGCAAACGAAACGAGAGAATAGCAAAGAGTGGTTCTCGTCCTATTCTCCATTACAACGTTCTATCAATATAATGCCTTCCATTTGTTCATCTGCCGACTATTCTCTTAGCAGTCAATATATGTGTTTTGCGGAGATGAACGCGATTTCTGCGATATGCGCCTGAAGGGCGTATGATCGCTCATCGAACCTGCGACGCACAATGGCTTTCTCCCAATTTTTCTGCCCTTGGACTAGGGGCTGCATTCGGACTGTATCTCCTTCATCTAGTGGTGGGAGATTTTTCGCAAATTTGTTCTTATATTCTGCTTGTTGCTTCGCTCGTCTTTTCATGCTTTCGTGCTCCTTCACCACTCTGGGCTCAAGAAGTGATGATTTTGTCGGCAGAAGTGTGCGCTTGCGGCGATTCATGAGGCGTTGGGCTGGACTTGTATTCAGTCCTTGAGAAGGCGTATTACGGTGGTCCAACAACGCTAGGTAAGGGTCGGAATGCACCTTGTTGCTCTTTGTCATGAGTCGCTTGGCCGTTTTGACTGCGGATTCGGCTTTACCGTTCGCTTTGCTATTTCCTGGGCTGCTACAGAGATGCTCAAGTCTCATTCCTTTGCGAACTGTCGGAAAACCGCTGCTGTGAACTGCCATGACGAGAATATGATGCCTGAATCAAGGTCAAAATGTGCGCAAAATGACCGACATCCAAATCAATCGGTTCCTGACATAAACGCTAGTCTTCGGCTACCATGAATTTTACTTCAGAACAACGGGATCCACCGAAAAAGTGTTATTTTTCGGCCCCACCGCTGCTACCATGTTCAAGTTAGACGGAGTTTCGTGTAAAGTGCACGCGCATGCGTGGCGTTTATTGCTGACGTCAGCGAACACATTTACATATCATAACACCCTACTTGTATTTCAGCAATTGTGACTTGTTTTTTATCTGGGTTGCTGCAACACTTCAACCTGCATTTCTGTGAGTCCTAGTTATAGATAACATTTTAAACATCCAATATGTTGGGTCCACTTTTGAACTCTTCTGCAAACTGTTGCATGACAGTGCCTCTTAAAAAGTTACCAATTATGCAAAGCACAAATACACCAGGGGGTACTAAATGGGAATTAGTCCACAAGTGGGAGTAGTTGTGCATGCTTTATACACCGCAGAACGCGCGCCATTGCCATTAATCAGTGAACATATCTGCTCTGTTTTTATCATAGCGGAACATTTTTTGCAACCGGTATTCTGCTCTGAATCTGGGTATCTAACATTCGATTTATAAACACAGTCAACACATTAGACTACTGACGTATGTCAAAAAATAATTATAAATGTAATGAAAATACAGCAGTATGATACATGCATTTTTACCATAAAGGAAAGAGATATTGGGCAGTTAGTACCCAATAAAGTTTGTCATTTTCCCTGTGGCGCTAACCATCAGACTTGATAAAACTATATCTATAGTATCATGGAGTCGTGCAAACCCTAATGTGGTGTGTCATTATTACTTGCACCTTTAAAACGCGACATCCCTTCATATGGGTGTCTCGAAAAACTCTCTCAAAATACCTGTTTTCAAGTGTGATTTCATGCAAGATTCTTGCGCCTTTCTCACCACATAAATGATGCTTGCAATTCTTGTATTTGCGACTCGCAGATTCGTGTTTTTCTACGCTATTTGGACTATAATGTGGATTATGCTATAATGTCCAACAACTTTTTTAAGAAATATGCTCTTATGCCTACTATACGATTAAATTATTGATAAACATGCTCTGACCACGTTTCTTAGATGTTGCATTCTTGACCAAAAGGTCGAAAGGAGATGAATTCATTGCTATTTACAATAGTGTGGCGCCGTTTGATGGCTCATCCCCGAGCGAGTTGGTCAATTATAAAGCTAAATTAATGCTAAATACAGGCGCCATAATATTTTCTATGACACTTGTCAAGATTACTTGGCAAGACATGATTTGGCGTCTCAATCGATATTTAGTGCATTGCTGCCGATAAAATACAGCATAATTATACAAAACCCATTCACATTAGATATGATCATTAGACAAAACACATTCTCAAGATTGTGTTTTAATCTGATTCCATTGTGCATTATAGAAGTAGTGTCAATGTTTATTAAAGCTTTCCAAGACGTGACGTATTCATACACGCGTTGCTAAGAGCTAATGCAGAGGAAGCAAGTTCAATCTGTGTTACCTACTTGTCGTTTGTTTGACATTTCACTCGAATGCCATGCGCACAACTTACAAAACCACCTCGATTGCTAAGAAACACTGCTCAGATACCAGATTTCATTATTTCCATCGTTATATGAAGCCAGCCATTGAATAGCGCTCTAAGACAGTTCTCGGTTGTTCTAAATAGAAGATTGGCAGGCAAGATGCTAATATAATGTCGAACTGTTTCTACCTTGTGTTCCGTTTAGATGGTATACTGCTCTTCGGTACGTTGCTGGTACTATATAGAGAGTGGCATAAACATGTCACAACAAACAACGGGGTAGAGTTTAAAGGGATGATAATGTAGCCTAGTGTCTATCATCATAGTGGGGAAATATGTCAGGAAATTATCAGACTTATATTGGCTCTTTGAAATGCTTTGATGCACAACACAAGCCTAATATATGGATACGACACTGTCGAAGACGCAAAGATTTATTGATTTGTGTTTACTACAAAATAACGGCCAAAATAATGCGCGTTCGTCGAACAGTAAAATACAATTGTAGGGGGACGGGCACGTCCCATCTAGCCCAATATAAGATTAATTGAGGACAGGTGTTAATGAATATTATCATAGTTCATCTTTTGCTGAATATATCCACGAGCCATGATATAACATCGCACCTAACCTTGGCAAATGATATTTAAAAGCACATGTCATGCGCCTTTAGTAGTCATCCTGTTTAATTCCCGCATATCAAGTGTCAATTTGGTAGCGCAGGAAAGGTCATTCATCCGTTATAGTTCAATAATTATTGTTCTGTGCCATTGTTAATAATGCAATGAAAATGGTTAAAAATACTCAATATCAAAAAGACGTTAAGCACGTGCACAATTAACCAATGCGTACATTCAAGCATTATGAAAATGATACATTAGCGATCTTGCATAAGGATGTGATGAATTGATTCTAGATCAGTTCCTTGCTAATCAAACAGTGTGCAGAGATACGGCTTTTAGTCACTAACAGCAATGGCCGTGACCTTGGTTGCTTCGCTCACATATCAACACATTGAATAAAAATGAAAATGAAAGCTGCGGGGAGCTTCTAACAACACCGCAATTACTTAAGAGAATAGTCATGGTTTTTGGATGCGGCTGGTAAGCACGCATAATTATATAATGGCCATTGTGGTAAATAGGGAAAAAATAGTTTTGCTCTGCTAGAAATTCCCACTTGTATACGCTACACATCGTTTAAAATATTGTTTTCTAACGATGCTGTGAGCACATTTGTTATTGCTACTACACCTTGTAAAACCGACCGGGTTCACATAATCCTAGAAAGTTATGCACAAGTGTATTCTGCATTAATTCTATGCAGCTCGGTAGTCTGATTGTTGAATTACAGGTCGATTGTGCCTCGTCTAAGCTTAGTCAAGTCTCCAGCACGAAGCGAATATTGGAGCATAGTAATGCTTTAGTGAATAAAAGCATATAATCCATCCGTGTTTTACCCTCCATGGACACGAAGCGTAACGATGCTGGACGTGGCAATGGTCGATAGCGACATGGCAGACTAAAAGGAAGTAAAGAAGAGGGCAAAGGGACAGGAACATTTCAAGGATTTCAAACCTAAGGTTTTCACCTAAATATACAAAACCTGACGTGTCCTATGTCTAAATTCTGCTGTACTCTGACTGTGCTTCTTAAATGGTGTGATGATCTCACAAGTCGAAAGAACTCGATAAATAGTATAAGACCGAGAAAGCAAAGAGGTACCAGCAATTCATCGGTTTTACTGCCGTTGTGTCGTTTATGTCGAAGCTTGATATTGTCGGCACAGATAATGTAGCAATACTACCCATTACATAACGTTCGTAGCTATTTGGGATACAACATTGCTGAAGATATCTTGCACTGTATCTTTTTATACACGTCATATTTGCACTTGTCGGCAATAAGACTATAACAATGCCGATACAAACCACTTAGGCCATCGTACTAGCAACCAAACACATAGCCAATAAACAACAAAATGTTATGTTTGGAAAAGGTAATTGGAACAGGTAACGTCGTGAACAAACAGAACAATTATTATGCCCCTGGGGCTTGTTAAGTGTTGTTTTGTGATTTAATCAGACCCCGACGGATGCAACCGCTCAATGCTGGCAATGTCTTCAGCTAACAATTCATCACGACAAATGGGGCATGGCATAGTATCACAAATTGAATATAGGTTTAACCCATATGCCTGTGAGATCATTGTTTGACTGCATTATGATACAAATGCTAAGTTCTCTTCAGAATAGACATACTGTATGGACAGGGGCGAGAACGAGTATTATTTGTTTGCCAATAAATAAAGAATGAACATTATTATCTGGGGATGCCGATTGGATTCTTGCCAAAATATCTTCTTCCATCTATGCGCTGATGAAATGAACCACCCGTTAACTATAATAAGTTATATGCTGTTCAACATAACATGACCTCTGTTAACAATGTGTGGTCAATGAAATTGTGTTAACTAGACTTGTAAAAGTGTGGACCATGTCAGTTGCGAATAAATGTGGCGACGAAATGAAATTCGAACGACTCTGGATGGTGATTAGTTGATAGTATAGAGCTGTTGATATAAGGAATATATTGTATTCATGTGTGGGTTAATGCCTTCATCCAAGTCATGCTACCTGGAAAGTACCATTTAACTGGTACGACAGTGGAAATGGATTGAGCTGAAGTAGATAACCTCAGCAAGTTCGCAGTTAGGAAAAACAAGCACTGGCTGTGATTGTGTTGCCATTGGATCGTTAGTTGCTGCATCTATTATAGGACACCAGCACTGCGGCGCACACTGTTTTATTTGCAGCTATTAGGTGGTGGGTATATTCAGCATTATATAAAGTCAATAACTGAAACGACTGTCAGTTGTTGGTGGCCCAATATGTGTTCACCTGGTAACCAGCTTGCATAATTCATTCATGCTAGTACGAAACTGCTCTTGATGCTATTGCTTAATATATATATATATATATATATATATATATATATATATATATAGATATATATATATATATATATATATATATATATATATCTAGAGATATATATATATATATATATATATATTATATATATATATATATATATATATATATAGAGAGATGTATATATATATAAATATATATATATATATATTCATGTATATATATATACATATATATAAATATATATATATACATATATGTATATATATACAAAAATATATATATATATATATATATATATATATATATATATTTACATATAAATATATGCATACAAATACGTACAAATGTACAATCACCTATATGCATAAATATATATTTATATATATGCATGTATATATATATATTTATTTATATATACATATAAATATATAAATATTTATATATAAATATATATATATATATATATATTTGCTGATCTGTACTTCTTCTGCGTTTCAATGACATCAACTCATCTGACATTTAGTCGTTTATCTGACTTGAACTTTCTTTGACATGCGGTTTAGTAGCCATTACACAACCAAAACATGCATATTTAATAATTGTACCGCTATATTTGATCTGTGAGGGCAAGTCACTTGAGGCGACTCTTATCTGGATGGCGTTCTTTTGCATGTGGTTAAGCGTAAAAAGAATAATGGTTTTTTTGTGGACTCTGATTTAAACGGTAGCATATTGTTTTCCTTCACAGAGATATGTTCAATTATTTTGGTTTACATTCTTCTCTGGCTATGGGAACTGCATGACACATCATTTTATCATACACCAGTGTGATGGTAGGGACAAACCCCGTGGCTAAGTTAACGAAATAAAATGCTACTCAAATGGAGTTAACATAGCTAAGGACCAGCGATGCTCCCACCCAACGTTCATCTGTCGATTCTCAAACCACTGTAAAATCATCCACAATGTCAACAACGGAAACGAGCACACTAGTAGAAGCAACAGATCAATCGCAAAAACGCCAATCATTTAAAAGGACGCTTATAGGTCCCAATATACCTTGTACTGTTCAGATCATATCAAAGTGTATAACAGATAAGACAGCTTTGACGTCATGAATCTTGACAATGATCTGTAATAAGCCTCCAAGTAGGGATCTGCGCCAATCTGCCCTAGGTATCCACCTTGGGTTAATAAAAAGCCACCAAATGGCTAATTCAATCATCGAAAAGAACTGTCGAGGATTTCAGTCGAATTTTGAGGAAATTAAACTTTATTCTTTTTCGACCGCAAATCACTATCCGCCGTAGCCCTAAGCTTATGCTCGCCATCATTGTAATTGAATGGTCAAGACCAGTGAAAAAATGACCACTTCCCAATATTTTGGAACACAAACAAGCCCAAGCCGAAATATTTTACACCGCTATTTCCCTCCTACAGGGCATTGGCAAGCCAATGAAAATTCTTTGCTTTAAGGTTGTGCTTCTTTATATATTCAGCTCTGTCAAATATCAAACCCGCTGCATTTGAAACACTACATCTAGCCGTCCGTCATATTTGAAGGAATGGGAGACTATCCTAAAATAAGGCTCTCAAACTTTGGCTCGGAGCTTTTAAGACCTCCCCAATTCCATTTCGTCATATGGAGGCCAATCGGCTCTACTAGATATCTAACGGCGGTAACTAGCAATTAATATACTATAAAAGTTAAATCAAATTCCGAAAATGCAGCCTTTTATATGACGATCCATCCCCCAAATTTTTTTGGTCATGCCATCCCTTAACTTGCTTTGTGCATTAACGATACCCTGGATCAGTCATGCCCAGATTTGAATAATATAGCCAAACAATTCATTCTCTTCATGTCTGTGGTTCATACCCAAAATTTTCATCGTTCTCTCTATGAATGCAAGGAATACTTCACTGGAACAACCTTCTAATATAAATCTTCAAATATATTTTAACAAGGTTTAACGACTAAAAGGTCATAGCGGTGCAACTAGCCTTATAAAATATAAACATACATTGAAAAAATGGTAAAATAAACTGAATAAATCATATAAACATATATATATGTATATATATACATATATACGTATATATATATATATATATATATATATATATATATCTAAAAATATTCATATATATATCTATATATATATATATATATGTATATATATACATATATATATGTATATATATGTACATATATATATAGATATAGATACTATTTATATATATATATATCTCTCTCTATATCTATCTCTCTAGTATATATCTCTATATATATCTCTATATATCTATATATATCTCTTCTATCTCTATATCTCTCTCTCTCTATCTCTATATATATCTCTCTCTCTATATATATATATCTCTATATCTCTATCTCTCTATCTATATATCTCTCTCTCTCTATATATCTCTCTCTCTATCTATATATATCTATCTATCTATCTCTATATATATATATATAACAACGGAGCATGCCACTTCGTTCTAGTCATAGACTTTACCAATGATAAATCAAAAGTCAGCTATTCTCTTAATTGGGATGCAGACTCCCTATTTTCTGAAAAGGGATATTTTTCTTAACTTGGTCATGACGAGTTGTTAGTTCCACCGCAAACGATTCATACCACCCAAATAAATAATTGCAGGGCATGCAACAACCAGACAAACCCGATGCTGATGTACTTTGTGCACCCTGAATCTATTTCGATTCCCGCTAACCTTCGAACACTTACCAGGGTATAACAATGACCTGTCGTCAACAGAGTGAGTGGTGTGGGCTTTTCCAAATTAGCAATTTGGGCGCAAAAACGGACCGTATATTCACCCGTGAATTACTTTACAGAGATAAATCGTCAGTTGTCACTAAGCGTGAACAGGATATTTTGTAGCACTTGATCAGTTCACAACTATGGTACTAAAATAGTTATATCGGCAATATTCATATATAGTTCTTTTTATCGCAAATAACATTTCAACTGATTAGTTTAATGCCCTTTCCGTGGAAAAGATAAAACCAGTGGATGTGTTCCTTACACATGGAAGCTTGGTCTGAGATATGGAATTATTCGTGCCCTCTGATGTGGACTTTTAGGTTAAGGTTCTTTATGTTGATTCGTCCATTTGATATGCGCATGACGATAATGGTGAAGATGACGATGTGGATTGCTGTGATCGCATGCGCCAATGTATGCAAACCGGAAATTACGTTATGATAGCAACTTAACCTACTCTGCTATTTCGCACAAGGCGGTTTGCTATAATTTTCTGTTTATGGTCAATCTTCAATGTCTTTTACCTTAATATTAACAAAATCATATATCTACAATGATTAATATTCGGATTATAACACCTTTATTGCCCATTCCAACTTCATTTCATGCATCGATAACAGGGGGAATATTACTAGACAATTTTCTTAAAAAAAGGCTGTCGATGCATAAAATTCGCGCGCCATTGTCCAATGATGTGCAGGATGAGTTTTTTTAATCTTAATTTGCACCGTTTGATCCTAAAGAAGGCGGAGTTGACAGAATTATTTGATTGAACTCTCTTAACTTTCCTCAAACTATTTAAACTTGATTGCTTATTTTAAAGTACCTTCCCTTACGATGCTCCATTCTTTGCCGCATCTGTAGCGCTTGGTGTTGGCGATCGTCAGCGGGACCTGCTGGAGGAGCGCTAGCGCCTAATGTTAGTGGAGCGGCGGCGGCTTGTTGGTGTGAATTCGTTGTCATAATCATCATGTCATAATCATTGTTGCATGGACGAGCGACGTGGAGACGAAGACGTCCTTCTGTCGCGGGGAGTAGGATCTTGACGTACGCTGAGAACGACGGTCCATCCTGTCCCTTGAACGGCGATCATAGTGAGGTGTGGATCTTTTAGATGACGACGGGTAACGCGATAAGGATGGGGTCTTGTACGAGGCTCTCACATCTCTTTTACGTTCATTCAAGAAGGTGCGCAGTTGAGAATACTGTCCAGGCATTCTCGAGATCTGCCGCGTCTATCAGCAAAAGCGCCCACTTGATTGTCTGATTTCGTATATGGTGACGCAACGTGATTACGCTTACGTGATTTCGTTCAGCTATGTGTACGTTGGAACGACAACGTGAGCTCAATTCAAAAACATGGCCGCAAATGTGTGATAAACATGTTTGACTGCAAGTGGGAATCCGAAACGCCAAAAATAATTTATCGCGCGAGCAGCGAATTCGGTGATACATTCATCACGCACAATCGTTTCGTACTGTACGCTGGCTCGGCCCGAGAGGAAGGTAGGCATTGCAGAAACATTTGCGGCTTCCGACCGGTTAGCCGATTGGGCATAGCGCGTGTACTGAGGCAACCAGTCATCTCAGCTATCAGCAATGCCCCATCAATTGGAATTGTTGAGTAGCTGTGGTGTGAGCAAGGTAACATAAGGAAGCGGATGAGTAGTTGTTAACGGGACGGGTCGCGACTACATTACTATGGAGGGAAAAGTCATTTGCCCAAATGTTGGGATGACCACTGTCCTGGTCATTATACTGGTAGGGACGTGGGGATTCACACTCTGATTTTAGCGGAACAGCTGAGGGCTTTTGTGAAGTTTGGAGGCTTGTGTCACCTCTAGTCAAGTCATCGCGCTCTACTATCCACTCCTTTGTGAAAAGCACAATACAAACAGACCATTTAAATACAGCAGCATATAGTTATACGCTTGATTAGAAGCATTATCGTATACGAGATCTGAGGGCATGCTGTACATTTACGCTGTATAGATTCGACATGGCCTTGTGTCAATAATTCCATAAATAGCTGTGCATGATATGGGAGAACGTAAGCTAATATTTGCCCGAACACATTTGATGTATTATTAATATTTATTGGACGTGCCAAGCAAGATCTGCAATAACGAGTATATCAATATTTATTGTGTGACATTAACCTATTAGATACAACAAGCACAGATAACTACAATCATCAGTTAACACATGTTGCATTCATCACTGCGTTAACCTCTAATGAAGATAAACGATGTCGATGCCATTAAGATATGTCCTTACATCTTATAAAGATCGAAGGAAATACACAGACATCATCAGCAGAAAGAGTCCATCCACTTGGAATAACGTATAGAAATCAGATGCCATCATCATTTTTCATTTCGCTTATTACCCACGCTCCCTGAATTATTTAAGAAAAAGAAATCTTTTGGTACTTTATTGTGTCTGACTCAAGCAAACAAGAAATCAGGTACGAACAAAACAGAATGGAACAAAGCCGTGAAGGCCAAAATGGCGAGGATCTGATCGTCAAAGGGAAGGATCCAGCATCACACCAGCTATGGATTGATGAATACTATATATATATATATATATATATATATATATATATAGATATATATATATATATATATATATATATATATATATATATATATATATATATATATATATATATATATAATATATATATATATATATATATCATCTGCGACTGTATATATATATATATATATATATACTATATATCATCTGCGCCTGTATATATATATATATATATATATATATATATATATATATATATACATATATATATATATATGATATATATATATATATATAGATATATATATATATATATCTATATATATATATATATATATATATATATATATATATATATATATATATATATATATATATATATATATATATATATATATATATATATATATATATATATATATATATATATATATATATATATATATATATATATATATATATATATATATATATATATATATATATATATATATATATATATCTATATATATATATATATATATACGTATATCATCTGCGCCTGACCAGCCGATGACGCCATTGCACTTGAACTCTCCCGTATAGCCACTACAACTGTCCGAGTCTTTCTTGCCTCTTCAACCAAACCAGCCCATAAAACCACAACACCTAACCCATCCTTTTCAGTTGCTACACATTAACCAGCCCGTATAGCCACTACAACTGACCGGGCCTTTCTATCAACAGCATCTAAACAAACCTTTACAGCTACTGCACCTGGGTCAGCCAGTGTAGCCACTATACTGGACGAAGCCTTTCAAGCAACCGAATCTTGAAAGGCCTATATGGCCATAGCAACTGGCTCCACTTATAAAGCAACAGCGCCCAAACCAGACTATTTAGCCGTGCACCTGAACCAACCTATCTAGCCACTTTAACCTTTCATCACGACCCCTTCAAGCTGCTGCACTTGACTCAGCCTATATAGCCGCTGCATTCGACCCGGAAATAAAGTCACTGTGTCTTTTGCTGCTTGCATAGCAACTGCTACTCAATCAGCCAATAAAGCCACTGGACATGATCGATCCTATAAAGCCACTTCACCTGGCCCTAATTGAAATAGCAACTGCACATGAATCAGCCTATGTAGCTATTGCACTTTAGCAAACCTATCCAGCTAACCACTTGAGTAACCCTCCTATATCCATGTTGCAACTGCACCTGAGCCAGCTTGAATAGCCACTTAACTTGACACAGCTTAAATTACCACTACTCATTAGCCAGCCTATTTGGCAACTGCACCTGACCCAGCCTATATTGCCAATGAACTCGACCTAGCAAATATAGCCACTACACAAGCTTATGTAGCCATAGCACCGGAAGCAGTCTTTGTAGTCACTGCATCTTACCAAGCCCATATAGCTGCCGGATAAACACTATGCCAATGCGAACATTTCCGACAGCACAATGATATAGTCATGAGGAACGATGTGCATGTTTACAAGCGGACGTAGGCCGCACTTATTTACGCAATTTTCTTCGATTTTCCTTCTATATATGAACAGTATATAGTTAGATGTATTAATCTGTAAGCATAGATTACTTTCATTATATTTTCTCAGCCACCCGTGCAAAGCGGTGGTCTGATAGAAATGCGGCCATAACTAGACTGATATCAGTGTTCCACTGAAAAGGAGAATCATCCGGCTTGTTGTAACAACTAGTAACCTCTGAAGCCCATTTGAATCAACTGATGTCAACATAATCCTTCTAGTACAGCTCCACTTCGGGGAAGGTTAATTAATTACGGAGCTGAACGTCGTATGATCTCATCTTCATTTCAGTGAATTTGAGAGAATAGTGATGACCCCGCCAAGGATAACAGGTCACATATTGAGCATATGTCGTCATGTTATGATTGCCGGTCTCTGCGTACAACCCGTTCAAGTTTGAGAGATGACATGCGTTATACCACCAACCTCCAAAGAACAATCGGGCACAGTTTGGACTAATACTGTCATTGTCTTGATCCAGAGTCGTAAACTTCTGAGAATTATGTACACTCAGGCCATCCCCTAAAGATAACAAAAGATTACGCATATGTACTTGGAAAATACGCATTTGTTTATTGTTAGATGACGTGAACAAACTTAATTCACTCATGTGTCCGATCAATACCATATACCAGTGCCAATTTCACGCTAAAACATATGAATACCGTGTCGAAGTGTTTAGCGCAGACTTAGTGGCCGGCGGACTGCTCACCTGCGCTGCCGGTATAGCCTCTGATGTTCATTGCAAACTTTGCCGATGATGAGCCAACGTAAAAGTGGTCATATTGAGCGTAAGCGATAAATCCCTCGTGATCGACTAGGTCTACTCTAAGCTGCTGAGGTTTCTGGGAGGTGGAGAAGCCATTACCTGGTATTGCATACATTTTTATTCTTACAAAATATATGAACATATTGATACTTTCAAGTATGTTTGTACCCTTTGACTGACGTCACATGTTCTGGAAACGTCTTCTATAGTGGCGTGTTTTAATTAAATGCATAGTAACAACGGTGCGTTGTCGCATTTAACGTATACACGGTCTAAGAGCAGTAAACATACCAATCCAGAACTCCCAATTGATGTTGCCAAAACCTTTAGCATAAGCCTCCCAGTTCTGGTAGAAGTCCACGAGCCATCTTGCCGTCTTTGGAAAACCTTTAAGCAAGAAATAGTAACTGCAGCAAACCATTGTCGTCAATGTGGCATTTGACGCATAGTGATACACCTGTCAATCCACTATGTTCGGAGAAGCACATATCTGGTGAGGTATGCTACTCTGCTTAACGAGGGTAAATGCATTAATAGAACATTACTCGTGGCCTTGAATTGTTGATGAACTATTATGAATAATGTTTTAGGTAATCCAAAATGTTATGATGCCGAAAATATCAATATACATCGAAATGCGTTGTGATCAAATGGACAATTAAGAGTTGTTTGAACCTCAACCAACAGGTTGACTAACCATCCATCCTCCACCGTCGGTCTCCATATCACAGTTAACAGCTATTGGTTGGAGCTGACCAGACCTGTGTGCGTATATTGTGTACAAACCGGACTCGACGAACCCTGCAGTGTACAATTCGACGCAGTCCTGTGGTACGAGCTCCCCATATCCTGAAAATGTCAGCAGATTCATAAAATGCAATTATTGCTTTATATGGAGTCTGCCGGCTTTGACATTGCCAAAGGAAATCGATTATGCATCAGTTCTGATATGAAAAAACAAGTTGCAAACTGTGAATTTATCATCCTATCAAACGTGTGGCAAAATGCTTTTGGTCGAGAAAATATCATTATCGCTGCGCCAAAAGGACCAGGGAATATAGCCCCTGAAATATCCATCAATTAGAATAAGATACCGCATCAAACCGAAAAAAAATGTGCAGGATAGCCCAACCACAAGCTCGTTTAGAGAGTCGGCTTGCTCCCATCTAGAACAATGATTGTACTTTACCGACTAAGTTATGCGCAACTTCATTCAATGTTTAAAATAGGACAAAGTATACCATATACATATATATCCCGATAAATCTGTACCGCTTTACAACAAAAACCAGAACAATGAATTGTATTATTATTATTATTATGTAGACATTACGATAAATTAAAGAGCGACCCACATGCTTATATGGTGTTTATCAGAAGTCTTCTTTTGGACCTGAAGTTGATATTATTACTTATTCTGCATACCCATGTGTATTCACTATTTCAAGTTTGCGGATTAAAAAGTCGCATTAATTTCAATCCTTAACGGTAACAATGTGGACATTAGGGCAAGTTGGGATGATCGATGGACAAACAAACCTCTAGATAATCGAAGATGCATTGCACAAACAGAAAGTAGACATCAAAAGAGATCTTTCATCACTTATCAAGCAATATACTGGACGACTCCACTTTCCGCACCAGGTGTAAACCCACCTGAGATCCTTTACGACAGAAACTTTTACACAATGCTTTCCTAATTCACTGGAAAATACTTATACATAACCCACGGAAACAGAACGGCACCAATAGCCCGAACGCTACAAAGCAGGAATCGTAACAAACATGTTGTTTATACTTTTCATCTAAGAACCTACTACATACTACATACATATACAGCACGTAACCCGCGTATTTAACGATACTACCCATATAGACCAGGAAATAAAAAGCAATGGCTTACGTCAGTATCAACAGAAGGCAATCGATCACTTCACTGCGACCAACAACAAAAAAGTTAAATGATATTTTGGCTCTATGATGCAATAATACAGGTTGGCGGATTGTAGTCAATTAATTGTTTAAACTCAAGTTGTGCTAGCATGAAAGCAAGTAGTAGATGAAAGGTAATGTTTTGAGGTGACAAATTCAGAGCGTATGACATGCCTTATGTCGCCAAACCGGGTAAGTTACTTCGCTATGAAAGCTGATGTCACAACCAACCAAAGAATTTCTGGCCATATTCTTCAAGTCTCGTCACTATGTGCTAACCATATGTTTTGTTAATGAAGTCGAACTTAGTTGACCAGGACAAAATATATACGTCAATGCAGAGAATGATAACAATACCTCAGTACGAAGGATGTTAATAATGCGGTATTGTATGATTAACAAACAAGATGTGGCGCCAGATATGTCGAATTGATCGACCTGCAAGACTTTTCAAGTCGCGGTATAACTTAGTTGATTCACGCGCCTAGGTACTTGTCCTCCTTGCAAAACATTATGTAAGTAATAAACCGGACTTACCAACAGATTGATTGTAAACGGCCCTATACGTCGGGTCGCAAGCTGGATCTGATAACCTGTAGGAATGAAATCCGTCATCCAATTGATGAAGCCCAATATGACAGCAGTCAGCTTGAAGCAAACACTGCAGGGCACATTCATGCTTGTTTTTGCAGAAATGGGTTCCTAAATATCCAGCAATTTTGAAGTTATGAACCTCCATCTCGTAAAACGTCACATTACAGCAGTTAACTTAATTGACTAGTGTGGTTAATCTTCCTTGCGGATGCCATATCGTGTGTCTACAAGATGGGTGCCAGCATATATCAACCACACTAAACAGGATCCCTCTGTCGGACAGCGTCTATGCCATGCTTCGAAGCACCCTGATTGTTGCATTAACTATAAGCAATAGATTTATTGCGGCAGTCAATATGACATAGTGCGAGATTGGATTGTTCTCTTTCAACAATGTCTACATAAAATCAATCTCTGCCGTCACTTGACGAGGATTGAGATTTTACATCGCCATAGCGACCCGCTATACAAAGTGCGATAGTATTCACAAAAGACATGCATAATTAAACAGCGCATTTCCCACAGGCTTTTAAAAGGTCGACAGCTATATCGGGGGGGGGGAGAGATATGAGAGATAGAGAGAGAGAGAGAGAGAGAGAGAGAGAGAGAGATAGATATATATATATAGATAGAGATATATATATAGAGAGAGATATAGAGATATATAGAGAGATAGAGATAGAGATAGATAGAGAGAGAGATATAGAGGGATATATATAGATATATAGATCTCTATAGAGATAGAGAGAGGAGAGAGATAGATACAGAGAGATATCTATAGGGAGAGAGAGAAGAGAGATAGAGGAGGAGAGAGAGAGATCTAGAGAGAGATAGAGGATCCTCTATATATAGATTCTCTATCTTATATAGAGGAGAGAGATATCTCTATTCTATATCTCTAGACTCTCTCTCTCTCTCTAGATATCTATATCTCTCTATCTAGGAGATCTCTCTCCGTTCTCTCTCTCTCTCTCTCTCTCTATATATATCTCTCTATATATCCCTCTCTCTATCTCTCTATCCTTTCTCTCTCTCTCTCCTCTCTCTCTATATATCTTCATATCTATATATTTATATATCTCCCTATATCCCTCTCTCTCTCTCTCCATCTATATAAATCTCCCTATCTCTAAATCTCTCTCTCTCTTTCTCTCTCTCCCTCTCTCTCTCTCTCCTATATATATATATATACTTGTTTTCAAGGGCCGATCTCGACCCGAAGGTATAGCCGTTATTTATACACTCATCTGACAGTTACAGACTGATGACAGCCCTCAAAGTACCAATCGAGATTGGGACAGTGTATACCAGCCACACCATGGACAGACACCCTGATATAGAATGGGGAGTTCATAGAGAGACCACCGTTTTCCCTCTGTACACGAGGTCAAAGGCATAGCTCGAGGACAGGTTGCCATCCAAAAGAGGAGAGACCCACTCGCAGAAAGCAAGGAGGGTTTGTAAAGAGACCAAAGATGAGGCAGACGTTCAGTATCCCTACGCAAGGTCCAAAGCACAGCTCCCAGCACAAGTTGCTGCTATTAAAGAGTTTTGCAACCAATGAGATGCGGGTCAATATGTTATGGCCACCACATGAACAACTATGGCGACTAGTCTATAAAATGGCGATGGTCTACATCATCTGGAAGGCGCCCGAGAGAGACTGAACTCTCGACATAAAATGGCAAGAAGCATCATCATAGACATGCCCCACGGCAAATACCAGCTTCGTATCATGTTTCTGTTGGAGTGCCGCCCAAACCATTGGATCGTCGAAGACAAGATCACTCCTGTCTAAAGGGACGTCTCCCGTGGAATCGCGGTTGTCACCCTCTCACACGACACCAAAGCTGGAGTGTCTGTTCGAATCCACAGCATGAACTACAAGAACGCCAACCCCTACTCCGCTGTGCCATATGGACTGTATCCTGTTCGTGCCCCCGACGTTACAAATCTCGACCCGCTCCAAGAGAGAAGGTACAAGTTCTCAACCACTTTCATCGAATCACTGGGCTGACAGAAAACAAACTCCAGTCATATACCCTTCAATATATATGATTCAATTGCAAAAGGCTGCGACAAAGTATCGAACCGATTCTGCGCACTTAGCATTGTTCGCTATAATAAAAAAACTTCTCGCTACATTTACCATCGGCGTTTGTCGTCAATCAAGCTGTTCCGACCGCAACGCTTTATGAATCACGAGGGTTAATGCACCATGGACATGATATTTATTGTGATGAAGTTTTGGTCAGTACTGAAGAGCCTACAGAGACTATAGATGGCGTGAATATTGGAAGCACCACAAATTCTCAGTAATGAACTTGTTTATAAACTCGCCATCTATCATGCACAATCAATATAACGTGTGCTGTCAAGCCCGACACAGTAATCATGTATATTAGCATATATATATTTATATATATATATATATATATATATATATATATATATATATATATATATATATATATATATATATATATATATATATATATATATATATATATATATATATATATATATATACATGTATATACGTATATATATATATATATATGTATATGCATGCAAATGTGTAAACGCATACATATGTGTATAGATATACATAATCTGATAAATGCGGATATATATATATATATGTTTAGACATATAAACATGCATGCTTATATATATATATATATATAAATATATATATATATAAATGTATGCATATATATATATATTTATATATATATGTATATATATATACATATATATACATTTATATGCAGAAATTTATTTGCATATAGATCTATATAATAATCAATATATATATTAATATATATAAACGTATAAACATATATAACTAGGCATGTAGACATGAGTGCTCTTGTTATTATATATATATATATATATATATATATATATATATTTATATATATTTTTATATATATATGTATATGAATATAGATATATATCTTAATATCTATTTTATAAATATATATATGTATGCAAATATATATAATCATATATACATATATATACACATGTATGCATAAATATATATATCTACATATATGCATATATATATGAGTGTGCTTGCATGTATATAGATATAAATACATATGTATGTATATATGTATGTATGTATGTATGTATGTATGTATGTATGTATGTATATATATATATATATATATATATATATATGTATAGGTATACATATATATATATGTAATTATATTTATATATATAGAAATATAAATATATATATATGTATATATAAATATGAATATTTCATGCCTAAATATATATGTATATATATATACATATATATATATATATGTATATATATATATATATATATATATATATATATATATATATATATATATATATATATATATATATATATATATATATGTTCATGTATATATATGTATTAATATGAATATAGAACAATATACATTTAATTCAAACCATGCCAAGGTTATAAACAAACGCACAAGAGGATTCATGCCCGCTATTAATAATGTTTATTTGTATTCTGAATATATGTAGGTATGCAAGTTTTTAGCTCACTTTTTGGCAGGAGATGTAGATCGCAATGTTCAAAGCTTCTCCGAATTGGTTTTTCTGAATGGTAGGCCCCATTAATGCGCAGAATCCAGAGGTTTTGTTGTGACTTTGGCCGCAAGCTAAGGTTACAGTCATCGAAAAAGTGGAAAACTAGTATTCCTAACAATTTGTAATGGTCGGATTGTTCCATAGTTTATATAATTTTTAAGCAAACTGTTTTTAAAGATATATAAGGACATCAAACCAGCAGATGTCCCAAGCGTCCCAAGTCGAGAAATCGTGGGGTCGGTCCTAATGTCAACAAAAGTGGACAATGCTTGATATCTTCTTGTATAATAATCGATTTTTAAAGAGTATACATATTCCGATAGTTTAATGTTATTGTAAATGTTTTCTTAATACGTCTAATTGTAACTAAAGCATCGTTAACTAAAATCAAGCAGTTCGAAAATTTCCGGTAGCGAAAACTTTTTGTTTCGTAATTAATTGGCTGATTATCGTCTGAAGGGTAAAAGTTTTTCTGAAAGCTGAATCAATTACCAGAGAGCTCTGGCCTTACATTCTCTGCGCAAATGCTGAATTTTGTTACTATTCTACGCACAGTGTTAACGGAGCCTCGAATATGTGTCCATTAATTTGGGTTTCTCTATACACCTGCTCAAGATGATTAATTTATTATTGTAATGGTTCACTTTACTTATATAGTCTACTGGACCATATGGATTCCTGTTACGTCTTTGAACAGTAAAAGAGCTAATGTGCAACACAGTGTTGATAATATATAAATGGAAAAGGTAAATTGATATTCACTTACTTCTGTGTAAACTCATCCCATGTGGCAAATGTCAGACAATTTGAACGAACACGATTGCGAGTGGATAACGCTGAAAGCGCGCACCAGTTGCACTCAACCGGCTCTGACTTGATTGTTGTGGATGTTTTCATTGCAGACGATGTTCTGTTTTTACTACAACATTAATCTAATGTAATATGTGTGTTGTAGTGACACCCGAGTAAACAATATGCACTTTCGAAATTGCTTCCATCAGGTTAACACGTTGAAGATAAAATAAAATGGTGATGAGAACATTTTCTAGGTTGAAAGCCGTTACGACCTGCAGGGAAAATGTTACTACGCTGCATTTGCGAATATTTGCACATAAGCCATTAATACCTGCCTCACCATTGTTTGTAGCTTACTCCTCTCTGCGCCCTTCATATGTATATTTAAAATTCTTTTAGGTCTCATATAATGAAAGCTGATGATATATCATGTGCAAGGTCTTGGACGGAATATTTGTAGTATTAACGTAATTATATTTTGTAACAACTTTTAACAGATGTATATCAATCATATTCTTAAATACTGCCAATCCAAGCCCCACGCCTCAGCCTCATTTTTAATTAATTGTCATTGCTATGATCTATTATACTGTTAGCTGATTTATTAAGCCTGCTATAAATGCCGATATTACTCGATTCAATTGCTCATTTATCGCATATACATTCATAATGGACTTTTTGGGGCACCATGCGTATAATCTTCAAACATCGTGTAAATTGAGACGGTCAGATAGATAGAGTGAATGAGAGTTATGATGAGATAGAAAGAGGACAAGAGAGAGAGGATAAGAGAGAGCGAGAGTAGGAGATATAACCAGTAGTGCTAATAGTCCTGTCCTTGTCAATGTAAAAGCATCCACCATATAGTTATACTTGCATCAACGTGGTACCACCACAAAGCAGAATGTTTCTATTTAGCCAATATTTGACAAGTATTTGAAATGAACGCGGTCACAAACAAACGACTGAAACATGCATACGGGACTATTTAACAGGTAACATATTTACAGAATAAAGACGATAAGTACATCTGTCGTCCTTGTTTTTCGCGAGTATACAATCGTAATTCAAGAGGATGGTAGTAACGATTTCATTAATATATAGACATATATATACATGTATATACATATATATTTACACAAATAAACACACACAAATATATACACATATGTTGTTGGGCATTTGCAAATTTGCGCTGTATTCGGGCACCAAAACATTGATGCCGATTATTGTTGGACGGTAAGCGCATTCAATATTCTACAGCATAATGTCATAACTTGATTATCGCACCCTCTTGGGCCTTACATGCACCCCATTGAGCCGTAAAAACAAAGGGTGATAGCCATAGACATGTGCTCATTCATTGATTTGAAAAAGCTCCCATTACGAAGAACCTTGCATTAGGGTTAATTGCTTACCTCCGTAGAAAGAATCTAGATTTTTCACTACATTTAGC
>CM067343.1:55182444-55212444 GCA_034190875.2 Urechis unicinctus | reverse complement strand
CTCCGTATGGAAATAATCGTATATTTATTACCATATCATCTGTTTGTATGCCGGAATCAAAGCAAAATTAAGCATGTTTCTATTAATGTTATTGCTTAGGTACGCAACCAGTCACGGCATATATATTGCACGCTGGAAGAAAAAAATGTATTCACGTGCCTCAGGACTCAGGTGTTGGTTATCGATATGAATCAACGGTAATTGGCGGGGAGTGGTAGTCATTCAATGAATTGCTTCATGGCTCCATTGAGTTGACATGCAAAGTGTGCCGCCAATATAACCCATTTCAATTTGTCATCCGAATCCTTTGGGGCACAATCATTCTCTCACTGCCATACTTCGGCAAGTCGACGGCCGATCAGAATCTCAACAAGCCATTGCACAAAGCATGACCTCGGTAGATAATTAGAATGACAACGACTGATCTGAAAGGGTGTGAAAATAGAATTGAAGCCATAGCGGTAGAACATGGCTCCAATTACGTCTAAAATTATAACCCTTGATTATCTAAATAGTGGTAAGCCTATGCCTATCACTAATAACAATCTTAAGAAATCATCACCGTGATAAATGTATAATGCGCTGCAACTTAGTCTCCCAAGAGTTGACACGATATCAGTGCAACATAAACTCCTTGTCTGACTGTATAGTTGGTGGTTCTATAGATGTTGTCATAATAGAGTTCTAATTGGTTGCTAGATAATATAGATTATTACATACAACATTCAACATTCAGTGCCAAATACATTAAGATGCAAACACACACACACACACACACACACACACACACACACACACACACACACACACACACACACACACACACACACACACACACACACACACACACACACACACACACACCACTATTGTTAACTCATGCAAACTATGCAAACCCATGCAAACTACAGCCGACATGTATTGTTCCATGCTTCATTGAGGATAACCCCTGGCGCTACGAAATGTATTTTTATGCAATCAATACAAATCAACATACGGATGCTTTACAAGACAAGAAAAAGTAATATCTGACAGTATTCTAATAGATCTCCAAAGTTCCACTACTTCAATATTTAACTTAATTAAATTTCTGCAATACTCGGTGTGTTTTCCTCATATCAAAGCTATAGAAAACATCCATTTCAACATAATTTACATTCATTGTAATGCAATTTCTCAAGGTTATCAATAGTATTGTTGGAAATGTTAGACTGTTGTCAACTTTGTAATGCACAAAGATAATTGTATAATATTTATCGTAGATCCGGTTAAAATCCTCAAGATTATGCCGTGAAAGATATAATACAATCTCAACTTTATATTCATGTGAACAACTTTTTATTATTTGGTGGTTATTACAGGTAGTTGGTGAAAGAAATGTGGTGATATTGCATTACATGAATACCGATGGTTAAGTTGGTGATTCAGCATGACGTCGACGTTTCATGTCACTAAATGTCGCTTCCGTCGAAGGCAATACATTGAAATGTACTGTCGCAACGTTATTCAAAGCAGTAACATAACTGTAAAATATGAACTTGTATAGGGAATACCACAATTTCAGTGATGTTTGACTAGGAACGTTGAACTAATTCTTTCGTTGATATTTACCATGGTTCTCAGCCAAAACGCGTGAGCGCATGCGTATACAGAATTAGGCTATTAATTCGTCATAACTGAACCTTAAGTTTTGTGACATATGTGAGTTTCGACCGCGAAAACGATTTGATACGTCAGGATGGTCTCATGTGGGGGCAAACAATGGATGAAGCAAAAAACAAATGACACATTTTTAACAAACATAGCTCAGGACAACAATCGTGCCCTAACAATTCCTGATTAATCATTGCATCAGACTTGGATGTCATTGGAAAATTCAGCTGCGACTATTTCGCCATTCATCATCTCACTTGAGTAAACTGAATTTCTTATATACTTGGTACTAAAATTGTTGCCATGTTGTCACTAGGAATTGGAGTGGTAACATTTAATAGATAGATAATGGATAATTCAAACAATAAATGCAATATTGCCATTGCTATAGCGAACATGATATGTTTGCCTATAAATCGCATACACTGTCTTACAGACACCCAGCACCCAAGTACCAATTGTCAATATTGCCATTTTTCATTACCCCAAAAATCGACGCGGGTTAACCTTGCAATAGTGAATACTGGACTAAGACAAGACATAGCAAGGTTTATCACGATCAATGTGACATGTATAACGAAGCTCTATATGAGGCAGACCAATCAGCAGCGCGCACAGCAGTGCGTTGGCGTGGGTTGGATAGCCCTATAAAGAGTGAGCATTGATAGGAGATGCAGCGAGGAGATGCTACTCAGAAATGGCAACATCTTCGCGGAGGCCAGCAGCAGCAGTAGCAATCCAAGTCATACACCGCAAACATGGAGGATTACAAATTGTAATTTGGCGATTTATCTAACAATTTATCTTATTTAATCGATATTAAATGGTAAGTGCATCATTTACGTACCCGTGAACCGATGCATGTCGCTAATTGACATATTTGGCTATCATTGGTATGGCACCCAATGGTATCATCTAAACTGTCACGAATGAATCCTACGACGTAACTTTAATCGAGCATACTTTTACACAAAGTGTATTTCTCAATACAACACCCAAATGTTGTAATACTACGTATGTCGACATTAGTCGCTTTTGCGAATTACCTGGGTGCAGGTACCTGTCGCCCTCCTGTGTTACATCATCCGACGTATATGGTAGCTGATAACCGTTTTCGTCACCAAATATTTTCAAATATAAGTAATTTCATATTGGCCTTGCATTATGTCGTATTATGTTAAATCAGTTATTTCATCCAGACACCTTCGTCCTGGCAAGTAGCTATGGCGGCAGAGGAAGTAGTAAACCCGTCACAGGTGAACTGCTGGTTCCTCTTTGCTTCCTCGAATTCATTCTTCTCATCGGATTCCTTCTTCTCGCAATCTACCTGCGAGACCGTCGGTTGTTGTACTACACACAACAAGGATACAGTGGCATTACTCGACCATGGTATGGCAGATGCTTTAACCCCATTCTTTGTCACGGTAGGATTAAGATATTATGTAATTTCAGTGGCATATTGACATTCATAAGAAGGTTGTTAAAGATCCTGCAAACTTCAATAAGCAGTAATCGTCAATGTCACAGAGAGTCACTTGCTGCCAAACAGTGACTCTTTTACAAATAGCTGTATACATTATCATCAGTTACAGTGTGTAAGAGTAAATATGCACTTGTGTTGATCAGATGATCATTACGCTCTCGGTGTATGTATTGGTGGTCTTTATTTGTCGAATTAATGCTGTTCATTCTAAACCCAGGTCATTGGCTTGGTTTAACCAGCCTGAACGTGTAGTGCGTGGAGAGCATAGTTCCAGTTGCTGTTCCTCCATTGCTGTTACACCTTAAGTCTTGTCCCCAAGGGAAACTGATCAGGTATTTTTGCTTGGTTCATTGGGCATATATAATTTGATTTTGAAGCCAAAAAGAAATAAAATACAACATAAACAGAGGTTTAAGTATTTGAGACTCGAAAGATCATACATGATTTCAATGAATTGTTAACATTTGTACCCATCGATAAACCAAATGATCCTCGATGTATATTTCAGAATTCGTGGTTAGAGCATCCCATGCCCATGCCAGAAAGCCCCGTAGAGTGCCGACCAATTGCTGTGTCTCATTCTGTTCACCATCCTTGTAAAAATGTCTTTACAAACAAATCTTATCAGACGAGACATTATACACTACATGTGATTGTGAACAAGATAGTTCTCTATAGAATGATCTCCTTGCGCAGCGTATGAACCAATTACGGCCTAAAAATTTAACTGACTGCATTGTCAGATGATTTCGCGTTTGTAATTCTTGAAACATCGTTGAAGCATGCTGCCTGGTATTGCTGAATGAACCAGAGATGTTTATATTATGGAGGTAATAATCGCTTGATTTATGGTTCATTTAACATTTACATAAGTAGCGCATTTTTCAACTACCCATGTAGTATGTTACTGTATTTTATAATTTATAACATCTCACTAGAGCTATTTTAAGAGTTCGTATATCTGACAATAGGCACCGATCAGGAGGTAAACAAGCCATTTAAAACTAACAACACCCCTCTGTATGGCGTTCATTTGTTGCCCAATGTTTCCCTGAACTTCAAAGTTGCAAATTGCTGGTAAATAATCCTATAATGAGACGTTCGTTCACATTGCACGGTGTTTGAAGATTATAAGCATGGTACCCACAAAGTTTATCATGAATGTATATGCGATAAATGAGCGATTGCATCGAGTTATTTTGGCATTTACTGTATGGTTTGAACTCAGCCAAGAGGATGATATATCATAGCAAAAACAATGAATTAAACATGAGGCTGAGGCATGAGGGTTGGATTGGCAGTATTTAAGAATATGATATACATGTATACAAAAATTACATTAAAAGACAGCCTTCTGCCCGAAACGCGCTTTAATTTGGCTTGGACAACAATGATTTCAGCATATATTAGCTACATATCACTCAATATAAGCAGCTTTAAAAATACTTTGACGCCATAAGATGCTTGCGTCGCCGGCACTTCACAAATATGACGGACATCAAAGCAGGTCGAATTGCAACAGATATTTGTTGCATTGAGTGAGGTACCTTGATCAGAAGAGAGAGTCGGTAGGGAAGGAGAAGGCAAGTTTCCGTCGTAGATCTCCTTGCCCTCATCTGTTATTTTATCATCCGCAGTCATGTCGAACACAATTAGCAACATATAACAATAGCCGAGAGAGGTAACGCCAGGTAAGTAATGCAAACATTAGGAGGTGAACGAACGAACCAAATGTTCCAAGGTGTATGATAAACGTAGCCACTAGTCACTATCCTCAGTTCATGCAGCAGCGGTATTGACGTCGGCAACTGTGGCTTTGTCAGACCGCTGCTGCTGCTGCTGATTCAGACTATGTTAGTGCTGCGTCTGAGCGCGTGTCTTATTGCATTTTCAATGCTCATTCCTATTAAAGGAAACATGCATGCCGCTATGGGCGCTGCGGATTGGTTTACCGCAAATAGGGCATAGTAATATATGCCATATTGATCGCAAGAGCCTATAATATATATGCAGTGTAGCGTTCCAAGCTTCTTTCATGGAATATGATACACTGACGTGAGGTTATGATCCCTCTTGGCATGATAACGATCGGAGAAATGTATGTTGTCAATTATTCAAGTCCATAACACTACCCGAGCGTTCACCTGTAGCATATCTCAAAATTGCATGACAGATGAGCCACTGTCGCAGCAATGCTTGCAGGTTTCAACGCATGTTATTTGTCTATTTGAAAGTAAATCTGAAGAATTAATTATTGACGGTTTGAGATGCTGGTCAAAGATAAAGAAATAGATCCTAGAAAATATTGAAATGTCTTCTGAACGCCATATATTTGTAATACGTTTTTTAAGTGTGCACTGTCGCACTCATGTGTCCTCCTTTAGAAAGTGTATTAACATTGAATTATCGAGAAAGTTGATTTTGTTACTGGCTCACTCAAAGGAGTAAAAACTGTTTTATGAAAACAGGAGATTAGATCAGTGAATTCCAAAAATACGAGAGTGCCTAAAATATCTGCTGTGTGGTAAGATCTAAGTCAAATTTATCTAATCGTTCGTCTGTTGCTTTTCGTGATCGCATTCGTGAGTACATTCCAAGTGTCTTTCATATTTGTTTTGTGCAGTTCTATTTGTTCACTGTAATATTTTGCTTTTTGCTTACGTTTTAATTTAGTGAAAATACTATTGTATGTTTTGTATTTGTCAGTATTGGTTTGAGTATGTTTTGCTTTTATCTTTTTGAATAATTTTTGTTTCGTACTGGAAGGTTTTAGTAATGCATAGGTCATTCATGGCTGATGTTTTAGTTTCGCATTCTTTTGACGCGGCAGTAATGGGAAAGATTGTTTGAATAATGTTGTGTATTTTCTGCTGAATATATTGTATGCGATATTTGGACATTCGCAATTCTCGACATCAGCAAAATCTGTGGAGCTTAAATTTTATATGAAATATTTGTTTCGTTAAACTCTCTAGAAGTTGTAGTGTGTTGAGTTTGTGTTTCATGCTTGCTTGTATGAGAATAATAACAAGTCCATATATATATATATATATGTGTGTGTATACATACGTATATATATATAAATATATATATACAAATATATATAGATATCTATATATATATATATATATATATATATATATATATATATATATATATGCATATATATATATATATATTTATATATATCTCTCTCTCTCTCTCTATATATATATATATATATATATATATATATATATATTTATATATATTAATATTTATTTATGTATATATCTGCACAATTTAAAGCAGGTACGATGCTAAAGCGCCTGTCACACTCCTACAACAGCGACACATAATATACGTAGCAGTATACATGTAGGTGTATCAATCCATGCGTGGACAATGAATGGACGAATTTGATGAGCATTAGCTCATATGGGAATCTGCTTCGTTGTTTCGTGTCAACAAGGAATCTCATACATTAACAATGAAAATTAAACATAGTGACTGGAACCAAAACCGTAGCGTATCCCTGGCGGCATTTACCTGCGTTTATTATGCACATGCGATGCAGGATTTAAGCAAATATATTAAGGGGCTTCATTGTTTTCGTCCTTGATTTGAAATGTGCATGCAAGGGAATTATTCGTGTGCCTTGCATAAGACCATAAGTGTTTTAAGTGTGCTACACGGTTTCATTGCGAGAACACATTGCCCTTCGTCACACAGAGCGAGCGCACTGTGTTAGGTACCCTGCACAGGGTTCGAGATCCTTCGTGGAGTTGCGGAATCTATCTTCACTTGTCTTGTGTACGATCTGCTCCTAATAAAATGAACAATGCTTATTGACATGCACTGTGTGTGCATGCCGTAGAGCTTTTTTTATTAAGTTTACGAACATATTTTTGCAAACAAGGAGCTATCCAATATCTTTGTAGTGGAATGAATCGACCGATAACCAATCAGCAAACTGTTGTTCAATAATGATTGACATTTGTCTCCAACGAAGGGATGTGCGAAGTGCTAATTGGGTAGTAGTATGTAGTTCATAGCAATGTAATGTACCGATATGCCATTGTTTCGTGATATCATCGCAACATTATGGATCCAATAACAATGTTAAAGTTGAGAATGATATACGATGGAACGCATTTGATTCCCGTAACAATCATTACCTTCACTAAAATAAAGCCCGGGTTTGATTGTATCGCGACTAGAGTGTCCGCTGAGCAATAACGCCAACGTTAACTTTTCATTAACTATTCTATTTTTGGCTCAATTGGTCTTGATAATCGTTAGTTTGGACAGTTTTGTCGGAAACTGCAGTCTTGACGACACACTGAGTAGGCATGCCAAAACACTCGACGCACGGGTGAAATGACTGAGGAAAATCTCTATCAGATAAACAGTATTACTGTTTGCGATGATGCAGATATGGCATATGTCGAATATGATCTATCTCCAATATAACTGGAGATCAGGTCTGAACTATCCTTGCTGTGGCAGAGAGAAAATATAGATATATATATATATATATATATATATATATAGATATATATATATATATATATATATATATATATATATATATATATATATACTCTATAGATAGATAGAGATATAGATAGATATTTATATATATATATATATATACCTAGATATATATATATATATATAGATATATTTATATAGATAGAGATAGATATATCTAGAGAGATCTCTCTCTCTCTCTCTCTCTATCTATCTATCTATCTATATATCTATCTCTATCTCTCTCTATCTATCTCTATATATATATAGATATATCTATATATATCTATATCTATCTCTCTCTCTCTCTATCTATCTCTCTCTCTATCTCTATATATATATATATATCTCTCTATATATATATCTCTATATATATATATATATATATATATATATATGCATGCTTGCGGACATTTTTTGTGAATACGGCCCGTGGCCTTGTCCCGGGGCTTCGTCATAAGAATAGATGTTTCCAACTAGATATCGATATGAATGATGCCATCCAGCGGTTGGACCAACTTCCTTGTGCATCATAAATGGGACTATTGTCTCTCCGTTTTAGGCAGTTCCAGCGCCGAGGGTGTATACATGTGTTCTTGTTTCCTGATAATAACGTGTAGGATGGGTAGCAATCATCTTTAACTATCACATTGAGATATTTGATGCAAGAATATCCACAATAAGCAATCAGTAGCAAAACATATGCTGCAATTAATGCAATTTGATTACACGGGAACAGATGTTGTTCTATACACTACATTCGCCACAGTTAACAAGGCCCAAGTCACATCGTTCACCCCTAGACATTAGCATATAGGTCATGACAAGTTATGACAAAAACTGTTTGAGTTTATTTCGCATGTTTCATGATAAATTTATCACAGCAGTTAAATGGGCAATGTATCCCGGTGACTAAAGAAGGCAATTTCTATCAATGAAAGTTACAAATTATGATGTGCACAAGGGCGTAAAGAAGAAAATAATGGACATAATTGTATAAATGGGACCCCTAAGACACTAGCTGAAGCTTTGTTGCGAGGTAATGGTAGGGAAAAATCTAAATTCCTCCTTTGGAGGAAATAACATAAGCAGGTAACCCTAATGCAAGGTTTCTTCTTAATGGAAGCTGAATAAAATCAATCCCCCTTTGTTTTTACGACTCAATCGGGTATATTTAGAGCCCAGAAGGTGCCATAATCAAGTTATGACATTATGCTGTAGAATATTGATTGCGCTTACCGTCCAACAATAATCGGCATCAATGTTTCGGTGCAGGCATACAGCGCAAATTTTCAAATGCCGAATACAATATGTGTATATATTTGTGTGTATATGTGTGTAAATATATATGTATGCCTATATATGTATATACATGAATAAAATCGTCTACCACCGATCTCTTAAATTACGATTGCATGCACACGAAAAACACTTTTTTTGTGTTTATCCAGTAGTTATGTTACCTGTTAAGTGGTTTCGTCTACAGGCCTCGGTCGTTTCCATCAATTCATACTTTGCTGCTATACCAATGTGACCGGGTTTATTTCAAATACTGGTCAATGGTTGGAGAAATATAAGCATTCTGCTTTATAGTGGTACAACGTTCATGCAAGTATGACTATATGTTGGTTGCTTGGACACTGACAAGGACTGGACAGTTAGCGCTACTGGTCTTTCCCCTACCCCCTCCCTCCTACTCCCTCCATCTCAATTATGCTCTCTCACTCTCTTGATCTCTCACCCTCTCTCTCTCTTTCTCTCTCTCTTTCTCTCTCTCTCGCTCACTCTATCTATCCACCTGGTCGTCTCAATTTTCCCGATAATCATTTCTTCTTTGACAATCGAGAGCATTACACAAAAAGGTAATAAACAGTGGCTGCTCTTTTGTGGCTTATTTTGTAACAACTCCTTAACAAGGTAAACCATATCAGTCATGTCAATTACAGTACGTTCCGAATGAAGAATAATACGAATTGTTATCCTTACAATAAGTAGCATTGCGTTTAATTTCTTATTTCAGAATTACTTGTAGACTTCCAATAGTTCAATCATGCTGGAAATATTTTCTGTTCTGTGATGAGTAGATATATTATGAAGAAGTAAAGGGAAGCAAAGCCTTATGTGATATGTTTTATTTTTCGATTGATGGACAGCATAACATGAGTAAGCAATATGAATTATGACAATGGATAGATTCTTAAGCAAACGTTCCACGTCCACCAGTAATCTCCTGTTAGTGTATAGGCTACTGTCAGTGTAGCAATACATTAATCAATTTATGCGATTAGGCAAACAATCCACGAGCTAAGGAGAAGCTTTTGGTTGCTTGATAACAATAACATTACCAGACAGGTAAACTTATATATAAATCTATTCATATTTGTATGCAGATATATATATATATATAAATATATATATATATATATATATATATATATATATATATATATATATATATATATATATATATATATATATAATATATATATATATATACTTATATATGAATATTTGTACTTATATATTAATGCATTTATATATACGTGTATGTATGAATAAATATTAATATACATAAATAAATTTATATAAATCTTTGGGGATAATATATAATCATTCCTATATAGATGCATATATATAGTAAAAGATATATATATAGATATATATATATATATATATATATATAATTCATATATCTTTATATATATATATATGTGTATATGTATCTATATATATATATGTTTATGTATACATATATATATATAATTAGTATATATATATATATATTTATATTTATATGTACATATAAAAAATAAATATATGTATATATATATAAATGTATTTATATATGTATAAATATATATAAATATATATATATATATTCATATATCATTATATATATATGTATATATATATATATATATATATGTATATGTATATATATATGAATAAATATATATATATATTTACATGTACATGTATATATACATAAATATATGTACATATATATAAATGTATTTATATATGTATAATATATATATATATATATATTCATATATCATTATATATATATATTTATCTATATAAGTATATATATATATGTATATGTATATGTATATATATATATATATATGAATAAATATATATATATATATTTACATGTACATGTATATATACATATATATGTACATATATATAAATGTATTTATATATGTATAATATATTCTTATATATATACATATATACATATTTATTATATATTTAAGATATATTTATGTATTTTTTTTAAAAATACATCAATATCTGTGTTTATATATATGCTTTTATAAATACATATAAGTATAAATTAATATTTTAATGAACGTTTAATATATGTGCGTATATAATGCGAACATATATATAAATCTATTCATATTTGTATGCAGATATTTATATATATATATATATATCGATAAATATATATATATATATATATATATATAATTATATATATATATATATTTATATATAAATATATATATATATATGAATATGTGTACTTATTTATTTATGTATTTATATATATATACGTGTATGTATGAATATATATTAACGGGTATAAATATATTTATATATATCTGTGGGGATAATACATATAAAAATATGTTTGTGTAGATATTAGTATGCAAAAATATGTGTTTATATTGATATATATATATACGTTCCTATATAGATGCATATATATATTTATAGATATATGTATATATATATATCAATATCGATAAAAATATATATATTAATTTATTTATATATATATATGCATAAATTCATTAAAATATATATAAATATATATATATATATATATATATATATATATATATATATATATATATATATATATATATATATATATATATATCTATATATATATATATATATATATATATATATATATATATATATGTAAAATTTATACAACTTCACAACCCTTAGGGACGGGCATTCAATTGGAAAATGACCAATCGAGGAAACGACGATTCTAAAAAACATAGTGCAGTCCTCTATTTTATCATCATGTATTTATAAAATATTTTTGGGGTTATTTCCATGAAGTTATGTAGCACCAACAGGGATAATGGCTCTTCTGTTGCGTACGCTTAGTATGGTTTGTTGATGTCGAATCCTATTAGTCATTAATTTATTCATGATTTCAGGAATCGCCTATCCGTAGGTTTCCGACCGAAGTAACAAGCGTGTTCCCAGGCATCATACCATCAATAATGAACCCCCCGAATTATATGTCACATCACAATGTAAAATTGTGTGGTGATGACATTGCAATCATATACCGTATACTTTCGTTAATTATTCAGGTAGCTTCAGACAAAAACATCCATTATCACACTGCATAGGTTAATGCGTAAATCATCAAGTGGAACCGACATAGGACGCAGCTCTCTCAATATCATTACTGTCATAGCTTGGAAGAACAATCCTCTATTTGGAGCAGCAGAAAAATAACCAAATTTGTGTTTTTGGCGACAAACGCATCATGCAGTTTACTCCTAAGCGCCAACGCCAACGCCAATGCATAGCATCTACCCTGCCGTTATATGTTATAATTTATTCATGACGTATGCATTTTTCCGACCGATCCAAATATCCCTCGAGATTGGTTGTTTGAGCAAAAAAACAATCTATGACACGTAACAAGATTGATACATGGGAATGGCGGATGGCGCGTTTGACATACTATTGCAGATAGGGGCTGACAATAGGAGTAGAAATGCATGCACAAACGAACGGAAAATAGCGGGTGACAACGATTTCGAAGATGTCACAAACCCTGCTAATTTAAGTGCTATCGCTCTGTGCGTATAAACGTGAGGCAGCATGTTGACATTCGTGATGACTAAATATTCCTAGCCCATTGATTGCTGCCAAATGTTTTTGTCACTCTTTCACATAGAGCCTGCCACAAAAGTAGCGAAATATCAGGGCTGCTTATCTTGTTATCATAACTGCATTATCATTTCAAGAAAAAGCAGCAGCAACAAGTATGTGTGGTCTTGTGTACCTTGCGATAAACATATATGTATATATTTGTATGTGTAAATATATTCATGCATATATATGTTTATATATATATATATATATATATATATATATATATATATATATATATATATATGTATATATATATCATAGATAGGAGTAAACACTGTATAAATATGTATCTATCAAGCACAGACTGTATAGCCATAGCAATTACTTTTACATATAGCTTCAGTGAGACCAACCATCGATTGATTACAAGATAAATATAAAAGGTTTTGCCAAGGTGTTTATATAATGGTGAAATATAACTGGACATTTGATCTGCCCGGGTTTAATTTCCTGATGATTTTAACCGAATGTGGAAATTAAGAATGAGGCTAATTGCAGCATGCACATAAAACCTCATTTTCCTACCGATTGTAGCCTAGGTCAGGAGTGTGTATCAGAGAACTGTGGTTGCGGTACGGGTCACTGGAGAAAACACAAAATGCATGAAGCTGAATTTATTCTTGTTTCCTGACCATATAAAGTGTGACTAAATATGTATATATATATATATATATATATATATATATATATATATAGAGAGATATATATATATATATATATATATATATATATAGATAGAGAGATATATATAGATATATATATATATATATATATATCTCTCTAGATAGAGATATATCTCTATCTATCTTTCTCTATCTCTAGAATCCTCTATAGAGGGAGAGAGGGATATATCTATATAAACCCCCTAAACATATGTATATATCTATGTATATGTATGTATATCTCTCTATATATCTATATATATCTATATATATATATATATATATATATATATATATATATATACATGTATACATTTTTATATATTTATATGTAACACCTTTGTAGATATTTTCTCCATCACTTTCAAAAAAAGAGAGTTTAACCATATGCAGATATGAATAATATTGTTCATTGCTGATCGTTAATGGACATATCTGAGAAGGTGCTGAAGTGAATGCTGTGAATCACTCAATGCAGGAGCGATAGAATGCCATGGAATGGCGACGCTTCAGGGCGAGTGCAATCAATGAACTGGATTTGCAAACCTGTTTGCGACTTACTTGGTCAATGGCAGGATGAACAGAGCATTAATCTTGATTACCGTAAATATCCTGACAGACATATTAGGCAATGCGACTGCACATCTTCGTTCGCATGTTAAATATGGGAGTTACATATTGTGCATTTGTTTTGTTTTTTCTAATGAATATTAATGTAACAGAAACGGGTTTATTAATAACGATATCCAACTGCCGTTTTCTGAAATTAATGAGTGCTAACAAACAATAAAGTACTGAAAACATTGGGCCATATTTTGATAAAAGTATTTTAGAACCCCTTGCAGTCACTTTGTTCTATAGCTTAGACAGTGTTAATATTTGGAACTTGGACTCATATACAAGCCGATTCAAAATCACCTAAGTATGAGTTGTTATTAAGGATGATTTAATATTCTTATATCAATGTATTAATACGAAGCTTTCAATCGCCGAGTTTGTCGATTATTGACAGCCATTTGTTCCACGATTAACAGGTTTGTTATAGTAATTTATTTAATTTGAAACTTGACATGTAAAACTTGACATGTAAAACTTGACATGTGCACTGCATTTCCCCTCCTACAACGCCGCATATAGAATCCTCCAACCTATTTGTCGCCTCCGCGATGTAATTGTTCGGTGTTGCCATTGAAATCGTAGCCACATGGTCGTTACCGATCGAAAACATTAGTAAATTATTCAGGTAAATGTAGGCAAAGCCTCGCAATATCTGCAAGGCCTAAATTGCTGGTGTGCATAACTAAATAAGCTGAACCGGCGTGTGACACAGCTCTCAGTGCCATTACAGTCATAGCTTGGAAAAACAGACCTTGATTTGTACAAGCAGAAAAAACTCTAAATGCGTTCGTGTTTTGAGGGACGCTCTATGGCCGTTAACCAGTTCCAATGACAATAAGTATTTGTTCAGCGACAAATGCATCATGTCATATACTCCAAGACATTAACGCCCATGCATGCCCGTGCCGCAATGTGTGTTTAAATATTTATGAATTGTACACCCTTCCAACTGGTTCGACAGGCCACAGCGATCCGTTGTTTGAGCATAAATCCGCGAAGCTTAATATGAATCTGCTTGGGCGCATGCTAACGTTTGTGTGTAGAAAAGGTTGGTTTTGCATTTTTACAGGATCTTACATGGGATTGAACAATGAACAGATGTTTGACGTGAAAATCAACGCAGAGTAGAATATTGGAATTAGAGGTCATTTGCCATATTCTTGAATAAATACGTTACAAATAACCATAAAAGTGTTGCGTAACTATCCTGATCACATTGATCGAGAGTGACAAACATTACTTCTACTCACAGGATGCCGCTAAGTGAGCAATTTGGTTCCATATTATTTGACATATTGTTTGGACACAACCATTTGAAGACGGTCCCTCCTATCTTTATGTATCTACATAAAAATTACGGACTGCACAGACATCATGATGACACTTAGACAAGCTGTGCATATCATGTCGCGAGTCGTAATTGGATAGAATCCATTACCGCTGAACCTAGTAAGTAAAGCATCCGCCGTTATTGTACGTAAACGATGTACGAGTAGCCTCCTACGCCATGATTTCATCCCACACAGCAGAGATACACCAGTAGAGGCTCTGTTGCGCCCTAAACAATGTATGTCTCGTCGTAATTTCAGGTACAAATACAGTCGCCAATGGTTACTGAAAGCGCTTTACCATAAAGGTTGGTATGTACCACAACAGCAACTTAAAAAACGCATTAGATGATGGCTTAAAGCAACATTTTCCATATATACAGCTGATGTGGTCAGCTAGAGAGACAAATTATTTCAGGCAGATACAACGTCGTAAGTCCTCTTTACCTGGAACGAAACATTTGAAGTTGTGAATACATAAAGCCACAATATTTGATACCTCGAGGGTCTTCTTATCAGAACCTAAATCTCAACAAGATTCTTGGACGCATTTGTTGGTTTGTCAATGCCATCAACTATCACAAGACCAGTCAATCTGCACTGAATTAAAGCGATTTAGGATTATATAATTCAACAGGGGCAGCGTACTCCGATATCCAATCGATGTGCGCTCGGCTTCGTAATTACCTAGTCTTTTGACTGCTATGGAACTACCAGGCGACCAATCAGAAATAAATGTGAATGATCAGAACAAACACCACAGTGATTATAAACATGTTCTGCCATTAACATTCGTTTCGGCTATAGTTGTAACATGGTCGTTACGAGCACATACAATGCTTAATATATTGGCTTTGCTCGACGCATGAATCATAAGTTGCGTCACTGGTTGCTTCTTTACGAGACCCGTTTGGTAAACATTTAACATAGTTATGCTCCTGTATTAAGTATATCTTAGTTGAACAATTGACGATGCTTTCATCAATTTCAATATGCTGTTATCAGATAGTACCCGTTCAGTGTAGAATATGACTATTCTTTTACCACATGATACGACACTTTGTGCATATATCTGCATTCAAATTAGATTAAAGATTAACATGCAAAGCAATAACAAAACTGCTAAGCAAATGGTTATCGCCCAATAGCGCCTAATCTGTTCAATGCATCAGTACTATGTGTCTTGTAATAAAGATGAATTAATTTAAGAAAGCGCGAGGGGAGCTGCTGTTATCTTGGTCTGAGTTAAACGCTATATAAACAAGCAAGAAAGCAACGAGTGCAACGAAAAGTGAACTGAACTAATGTGTTAACGACTTACCGATTATTAACTTTAACCAATTGAGATTGTCGGATACTACATGGTTGTGTCATTGTATTGTACCGCATTAGTGTGGCTCACAGTAAAGCGCTTTCTCGTCCATAAGTTGGATCGAATATCGCTGTCTAATACTGTTGAACCCGTCAATTATCTGGCTACAGATATTGTTTGAAAGATAGCAATATCGCAATTCTGATGTGATTTGCTACATAATCCGGAATATGTGTTGTACAGAAACTCAGGTTGCAAATAATCCAAGATGTTCGAAAACGCACAGTATATATGCGTTCCAAAAACGATAGCCAACTCCTTAACCCTTTACAACCCCCAAACTGGATTAAAGTATCCCGAATAAGTAAGCTATATTTGCGTGGCATTTAGCAGAGTATGGGTTATATGCCAATATCAATTATTGCGTTCCAGGTTTAAATCGAACGGCAATGAAACTAAGTCAAGGAGAATTGGCGAATGCAATTTCGAAAGTCGTTAAGTACGGTATCTTACAGGGAATGATATAAAACGAACATGTTATCATTCGTAGGAGAACAGTTATATGTCGACTCATGTTAATGCAAAGGAAAATGAGCTCGGTCTGGCAGGATATAATGAACACTCTTTAAAAAATACTGTGCAATAATGCGTAATGTATGGGAGTCCGTAACGGCAGAAGTAGTTGCATTGTCATGCTCAAACACAGATTGTGTAATATCGTAATGCATTCGTATCCTCGCAGGCATTCGCCATCATCATTGGCAACAGCAAGAAATAAGATATGGCGATGATATGTGAACGGACCAGCGACAAAGTACGTGGATTTTTGTTATCAATGTGACATGCACAAAAAAACCTATGTAAATCACAGTCGAATTAGCTGCGTCAAGAACGGCCTTTTGGACATTCAGTGGGGGTACGCAGAGGATTATCGGACAATGCAGCATCACTCCTTTGATCAGCAGCAGCAACAGCAACAGCACACCGACTCTAGCAGCAGAACTGCTTAAACCTGTGGCTTGCAGTTATATTGAACAGCAACCCAATGAAATGCGTATCATTTTAATTAGTTGGCTTCTCTTCGCACCATGAACGTTTTTTAATGACACGGCCATTTTTATTCACATAATAGCAGCCTCCTCAATACATGCTGTTGTTCTGCGAGTTTGATATTCTGCCAATCTGTGAGTTATCTGTCTGCAAAATATCTGTCGCCTTCATGTGTCATATCTAGTGAGATATACGGTACTGAATAATCCGCTTTCATAAATACAAATGGGTTGATTTGAATTGAGGCAGAATCCTTCGTCCTCTGTAGCATGTAGGATGACTCGGTATTGGTAATCGTAATATTGGGGTTTAACGTCAATAACAACACTCGGGTAATGGTTATACAGTCACAGGTGAACTGATGGTGCGTCTCTGCATTCTCGGATTCATTTATCTAATCGGATTTTTACTTCTCATCAATGACTTGAGAGAACCTAGGTAGCTTTTCTGTGCACGACAAGGACACTGCGGTGTTGGTAGACTATGGGGCGGATGGTGTTTTCATCCTATTAGTAGTCACGCCCGGGTTGGTTGATATGCATTACATCGTTCAATTGGATAATGACATTCATGCATAATGGGTGATATTATGAAATGACCAAAGCTGATAATCATGTCCTACGCAGCCGAACTGGCGTTGTTTGGTTATGGGGCCACATATAACCCATGTCCATCATTACATAGTGCATTGCCTACGAATGAGTTTTATATGTGCGATCCTGCGTGACAGTTTAGTTTTATGGGCTCGCAAAGTAACTTTATTCATTGCATCAGCCCTGGGTCGGATGATGAAGGACGGCATTCACAGTCCGTGTTTAACTAGTAGTGGCACATGTGTACACAAATAGGTGTGTTAAGCCGGGTTTAGATCAACACGTATAATGTACAAAGCACACACAATGGCACCACCAAGGGGCAAATGTAGATTTTCATATATAACATTTATTATAGAAACTTTGGTGTTGTCAATCAATATTGTACACGTTAAATTGTTATCTACATTGATGCGTCTTATTAATTCTCCGTAACAAATATTTACTGCTACCGCCGCAAATTAAAGCAAATGTACTGGACGCAAAATAATATTATCTGGCTTACATAAAAGATGTTCAATTCTCATAGGCGCTGTCTGATGGACCAATAAGCTTTATTGCAGACATATTTATTCCTATTAAGTGGTTCAAAGCTGGTATAACATAACCCATTCATATAGACTCCCTTACCTCATCAAACACACACTATGAATATATATATATATATATATATATATATATATATATATATATATATATATATATATATATATATATATATATGTATATATATATATATATATATATATATATATAAACATATACATATACATATAAATATATACATAAATATACATAAATATACATATATATATATATATATATATATCAATATATATATATATTATATATATATATATATATATATATATATATATATATATATATATATTTATATGTATACACATCGTAGACGTTCTAAGCTCTTGACATGGCATTCGCGTGACTTATTCTGCTCATGTCATAATGTATGCTGTTGTGAATGAATAAATCTTTCCATTAAGCCGCACAAATACGGCAAAATCAGTGATCGCCATCCTGTTTTAGAACGCAGATGTATCCATTTATTTAAGTGGATACATTATCATTATTTTAAAATCGCCATTCATAGCATCCCTCTATGTAAAAAGAAGCACTGAACAATTTAAACCAATCAAATGCGGACACAGCCACAGTCTTCTCCGGCAATATATGTAAAAGATAATCATTTAATGATAAGCGCATTAAGGCTGTAGCGCTGTGCACATTGACGAAGCAAGTCCATAAGAAGCAACACAAACGAATGAAATGGACCAGTATGAAGGGTAAAGATGTGTATGTGGATGGATATAACAGTTAATATACATACCTTTATATATATATATATATATATATATATATATATATATATATATATATATATATATATATATATATATATATATATATATATATATATATATATATATATATATATATATATGTATATATATATATATATATATATATATATAAATATGTATATATACATATATATATTTACATACATATTTGTATATATATATATATATATATATACATATATATATATATATATATATATATATATATATATATATATATATATATATATATATATATATTACCCTTTGTGCCATTCTAGAAGTGAAAAGCTATTACGATATTATACATTAGTTCATGCATATCTAAAACAGTGAATTAAACCAGCTCTTCGAAATAATGCTTCAGTTTTTACGTGTTAAACTCTACGGCTATAATGAAGCACAATACACGTCTTGCATATAAAAAAAACCCCACAAATAACATATATGCATAGCATCTGCATACAGACGATATACCTACATCAACACGTCTGTGTTGGATCTCTATGACCCAATTGTTGGTAAAAAACAGTTGTTGGTATTTTTAGTCGCTGACGGTTATTGGTTACTGCTTCAGTATCCTGTCAAATAAGTCATTCTGTCCTACATCCAATTATTCATTAGACATGTTATTCAATCTTTCTGTCCAATCAATTCCGAGGTCGTGACCCAAATCTGTCGTTAGTGCTCAAGTCATTAAAGTTTTGCTTGATAATATTAAGCTCATTTTACCGGAGCCTGTGACAGCCATATATGTGTTACATTTGCAAATTCCGTTCTTGAGACTTCTCCCTCCGTATGAAAATAAGCTTGTATTTGTAACCATATCATCCGTTTGTATGCCGGAATCAAAACGAAAAATAAGCATGTTTGCATTAGTGCTATTGGTTAGTTACACCCCCAGTCACGACATATATATTGTACGCTGGTAAAATGTATTCATGTTCCTTATGACACGGTATATGTTATATGGTAGTCGCAGAAGAGATGAATCAACGGTAAATGGCGGGGTCATTCAATGAATTGCTACATGGCTCCATTGAATTAACATGCAAACTTTGTCGCCAATACAACCAATTCCACATTTCTTCCGAATCCTTTGGGACACAATCAAACTCTTACTGCCATACTTCGGCAAGTCGATGGCCTGTCGGAATCTCAACAAGCAATCGCTCTAGGCATGGCCTTGGTAGATATTAGAATGGCAGCAACTAAGTTGAAGGGTATGAAAACAGAATTGCAGTCAATAAATGCATAGCGTTTGAAAATTGATCCAATCACATCCAAAATATAACATTTCCAAGAACGGTAAATTATACGGTAGGATGGAATATTAATTCCGATATATGATGAATAAAGCAGTTGCTGTTTGAAGAAACTTTGATTATTTGATTAGATGTAAACCTTGGTGTATCACCAATAACAATCAAGGCAAATCATAAATCCGTATTGGCGGCAAACGAGGGTAAATACTAATTTGAGATTAAGTATATACATTTAAGGATAAATTATAAACATCACAGCCTTATGGCAAAATATTGCTTGAAGGTTTTACGGAAATAGTTGTCCAATCGTTCTCTACACCGATTGCTATTGATTGTGCGTGACAGTCACATCGCTTCGTAAAGCTCACGGGGAACGATTAGTGCCTCACAAAACAATGCATGACATTTGAGACATGTTAGTTGCTCTAAAGTTGGATGTTTGTCTAACTCTCAGTCAAAGCAGATCACACTCTGCCATGCTGCTTGTATTAGTGATAAGCGGTTGTGTAGTTCTTTCAGATTCACTCTGCGTGATATTTCAATGCATACATGCCGCTTCAATAAAGAAATATCAATTACCATTTCTCCTATTTTCTTCAACCCTAAGATGACGTTCCTTTGTTGATTAGATTATGCTCTGTAAATTGTTCTCCCACGATTTGACACGAAAATTGACTGAGTTCAAAGCAATATAATCTCCTTATCTTAGAGACTATAATGTTTACACCACAGATGTGCACATGAATGGAACATCGCTTTCACATATTGTCACAATAGAATTGTAAAATACTTTGTTTGCTAGATGATCTGTTATATCACATTGCACATGCGGCAATCAGCCCTAGGAAATGCATCGTACCAGACACTTTAATATCTACACCCACCGCCCATGTTATCCACAAACTAAGGCCGCTATTTATTGTTCCATACTCCATTTCGATGAACCCCTGGAGCTGCAAAAGTTTTCTTATGCAAATTTTACAAATCAAATTACGTATAGTCCACATGACAAGATTACTATAATATCTGTCAGTAGTCGTATAGATCCCAAAAAAGACTATTCCACAACGTCAATATTTAACTTAATTGCATTCCAGCGAAGCTCGTTTGGTTTGCCTGTATCAACATAATTTACATTCACTGTAATGCAATTTTGCAAACTAATAAATAGCATTGTTGGGAAAATTAGACTATTGCCAACTTGGTAATACACAAACATAATTGTGTAATGTTTGTCGTAGATGGTGAAGATATTGCCGTGAAACATATTATTCAATCTGGACTTTGTATTCATGCCAGCCTTGCTTCATTATACGGTATTTATTGTGAAAGGGTTATCACAATCTATGTGACGTGCTGGTTCCTCTTCGCTTCCTCGGATTCTTTTTTCTCGTCATCTACCTGAGGGAACGTCTGGTGTTTTACCACACACAACAAGGATACAGTGGCGTTACTCGACCACGGGATGGCAGATGCTTTTATCCCATTCTTTGTTACGATTGGATTACAATAATATCAATCATTATTAAAGATCTTGCAAAATTAAATGAACAGTAATCGTCAGGGAGAGCCACTTACTACCAAATAATGACTCTTTTACTAATTGCTGTACACATTATCATCAGTTACAGTGTGTAAGAGAGTAAATATGCACTTGTAATGCTCAGATTATCCTTACGCACCCGGTGTGTATATTGGTGGTCTTTATTTGTCGAATTAATGCTGCGCATTCTAAACCTAGGTCATTGGCTTGGTATCACCAGCCTGAACCTGTAGTGCGTGGAGAGCATAGTTCAAGTTGCTGTTCCTCCATGGCTGTTACACCTTGTGTCTTGTCACCAAGGGAAACTGATCAGGTATGTATAGCTGGTTCAAGAGGCTGATTAAACTTACTTTTGAAGCAAAAACAACATACAAATCAACATAAACCGAGGTTTAAGTATTTGAGATTCGCAAATGTGATTTTAACGACATATCCATTTGGATCTGTCGATAGACCACATGATCATCCATGAATATTTCAGAAGTCCTGGTTCGACAATCCCATGCCAAATGCCAGAAAGCCCTGTGGAATGCCAACCAGTAGCGGTGCTTTATTTTGTGACCATCTAAGTCCTTGTATAAATGTCTTTACAAACAAATCTGTATCAGACGAGACATTATACACTACGTGTGTTTGTGATTGTGACTAAGATATTACTCCTTGCGCTGCTGACGAACCAATTCTACCCTAATAATGCATGATGCATGCCGACTGTTATTGCTGAATGAACCCGAGATGTTTATTCTATGGAGGTTATAATAGCTTGGTTTATGGTTCTTTTTTAGGTTTTCCTGAACTTTGAGATTACAAATTGTTGATGAATATCTTTTAATGAGAGGTTTATTCACATACAAGTTGCCAGTTCAATGCACTCTTTTGACTTTGAGTTATGCGACAATAGTTTGGCTGAGATCCATTAATCTTTTTTCACAATGATTCTGATTTTATTCATTGTGACTATGGTCTGTTGAATAAAGCGCTTTAATTGGCAGCACTCATTGAACGCCAATAGCTAAACAACAAATAGATGTTTTTTTGTTAAATATAATTGCGCTATATAAAACGCAGTTACAATATTTCAATCATTTACCTAACCGCTGTGCCTGTGTTGAGTTTGATGATGCAAAAGATCGTTTAACCTCTAACGATTGTATGTAGTCCAGGGTACCGTTTGATAATTGGCATATATGCATAAAACAGCAGAGATCGCTTTGATCATGTAAACAGCAAATATGAATAGATTTTGTCCATTATATTAAAGAGGTGTCACAAGGCACTCTGTGTATAAAAGTTGCAACCATATACGAATCAGGTGAATATATGGCTATCGATTCAAATCCATCATTGTAACAATAATTTCTGAACAGATATTGCGTCATTTTCATGATGAATTGTCAGCTGAAAACACTGAGCGACTGCATCCATCGGGTCTGATTAAATCACAACGCTCCCATTGGTCTTATATTTTAATGGTGTTACCATTATAAGCCCCAGAGAAAATCACGGAAAACGACATTCCCTTTTCTAATTACCATTTCCAATCAAAACAACATTTTGTTCTTTATGTGATTGGTTGCTAGTACGGTAGGACCGAGTGATTTGTATCGGCATGGTTATAGTCTTATTGTCGAAAAGTGCAAATATGACGTGTATAAAAAAACTATGTAGGTTATGTAATGGGCAGAATTGCTACATTAGCTGTGCCGACACCATCAAGCTTCGCAATAAACGACACAAGTGGCAGTAAAACTGTCATTTGTGAGTTGCTGGTACCTCTTTGCTTTCTTATCCTTGTACTTCCTACTTGAGAGAAAATCATGCGATTTACGACACACAGCAAGGATATAGCAGCACTGCTAAAACCGGGGATGAAAGATATTTGCAACAATAGGGGTAATAGGTATATGGCACGTCAGGTTTTGAATATTTAGGAGAAAAGCGTAAATTTGAAATCATTGTAATTTACCGGTCCCTTTCCCCTTTTATTTACTTCATTTTGTCTGCCATGTCGCTTTCAACCATTGTCACGTCCAGCATTATTACGCTTCTTGTTCATGAAAGGTAAAAAATGGATGGATCATGAGTATTTATTAACTAAAGCATTCAACACTCGGTTACTTTGCTTCGATGTTCGCTGCATGCTGGCGACTTGACTAATCTTAGACGAGGCGCAATCGACCTGTCATTCAACAACCAGACTAGCAAGGTGCATAGAATTAATGCAGAATACACTTTTACATAACTTTCTAGGATTATGTGAACCTGGTCGATGCTACAAGGTGTTGTAGCAAAAACAATTGTGCTCGCAGCATCGTTAGAAAAAAATATTTTAAAAGAGGTCTAGCGTATACAACTGAGGATTGCTAGCAGAGCAGCGTTTCCATGTCAACCACTATGGCCATTATATCATTATGCGTGCTTCCCAGCCTCATCGAATAACCTTGGCTATTTCCCAAATTAATTGACTAACATTCGGTGTGGTTAGAAGCTCCCCGTAGCTTTTTATTCATTGTGTTTATATGTTAGCGGATAAACCAAGGCCACGGGCTTTCATAAGTGACTAAACGCCGTAACCCTGCACACTATTGATAAGTAAGCAACTGTAATTCTATAATCAAGCCATCATATCATCATGCAAGATAGCTAATGTATTATTTTCATAATGCTCAAATGAAAGCATCGGTATATTGTGTACGCGCTTAATGTCTTTTTGATATTGAGTATTTTTGACCATTTTCATTACATTGTTAATAATGGCACCGATCAGTGATTATGGAACTATAACGGATAATTGACTCTTCCGTGGTTTTCCCTTTACCGCACTACCATATCAAAGCATTTCAAAGAGCCAATATAAGTTAGATATTGTCTTGTCATATTTGCCTCTAACACGGAATGTACTTGCTTCTTTTGCTTTTAGCTCTTTGCAACCGGAGTATGAATGCGTTTCTTTGCATGTTTTAATAATCATTGACGCCACTTCCATAATGCATAATGGAATCTCATTTTTACACAATCATAAGAATGGCTTTTGTCAATGGCGATGCTTACCTCTGTACGATCGTTTTACGGTGTATATAGCGTGGTCAACTGCTATCGGTCATAAAAGTCAAAATAGCTGAAATACAGGCCGGGGATAGAAGCTAGCGGGTTTTTCTTTACTTCTTATAATCACCCAGAACTAGATTCCAAATTGAATGCTGACTTACTAACTCCTCATTGTGTGGTCCGTGTTATCTATCATGTCACATGCACATTTCGGTAGCACATTATGCTATTTGCGGTGACACAAATGCCGCGTACAACGTCAACTCGACATCCTGCTTATCAGATTAACAATCTTGACGCAATCAGTCTGGATGGGTTTTCATGGGTTTTTCACTTCTCCAAACATATCTGATAAACTTCCGTTTTGTAGAACACAAAGTTAGGGCATTTCCCTATTACCAATCTTGGGCATGATACACGTATATTACCGATCGTCATTAGGCTAGGATCGATAAAAGGCAATCATAACAGAAAGAGAGTATGTGCCTTTTGTAGATTATTTACACCACGCTAAAATGAATCTTGTTCCAGTCAATCATAATCTTCATACCATCCGAGGTTCAAATAAATGTTTTGATATGAATGGTAAAACAATGTCGGACGATAGATAAATTGACACCAAGACTTGTGTGATGTAACTATCGCCAAGACACAAAGGAGCACATGTGCCATAGGTTACCATATGAATACAACATGCATTGTGTAGTCCTCTATGAAGTGTATGAATCATCCACCCGCACAGCGGCCCATGGGAATAGATCAATAGAGGCAGCGTTATTTGGCAGGGGTGCGACAATGGTAACAGCTACATAGGCACAAGGATCAATAGCAAACGAAACGAGAGCAAAATATATTGCCCTTGATTTATTCAAGAAAAGCATAGAGTGGCTTCTCGCCCTATTGTCCATTTAAACGTTCTATCAATATGATGCCATTCATTTGTCCACGTTATGTCTATTCTCTTAGCAGTACATATATGAATTACATTTCAATAACTATTATCCCAGTACACATCTTCATGCAATATAAATCAAGAAAAATCCTTTAATTAACAAAATTGTTGGACATTTACACACCACATACATCAAAAGAACATGTACGCAAACACCATAGAGCTACAACCTGTCCGTAGAGATTCAATCCGGTTTGTCTTCAAATCATTGGCTGTTTAACTGATGTATTATGCGTGGAAAACACAGATTTGACCACTTCAGTCCAGTCATAAATGAACGCTGATCTGGTTATTACTCCTTCAGTGTAGGCCTGATTTTATTTGTTTTTGAAGAGACTACAATTAGAATCTACCCTGAAAATTGACGTTTAAATAACGAGATGACGTTTGCTTATTGCACAACCTAAAATGGTACAACATGATAGAAACATTAGACATTTGCCTTTACCTGAATAATTCAAAGAGAGTTGTATGGTGCCAATAAAAAGCGCTGCATATCCGGTTGAATGTCAGCATGCTTCTGAATCGTGAGTAGCGACTTGAATTCCTATGTATCAGATAGTATCGTGTTTGCATTTCTGTGTAATCATTGCCATTTTCTATTGCAAGCAGGATAGGTCAAGCCTAATTCAATTTTTAAATTGTGCATGTCTAGCACAATGGCGATTTGATTTCACTTGACAGCATTTATTTTATTTATGTTATCTTAAAAAGCATGATTGCGATATGTTGCTTGTCAGTGTGGATGGGTTATTCCTTTTACCCATAAACGTAAGAACTTTTGATTCGAATATTAAGATCGACGTCATCAGGCTATTTTGTGCATAGCAACCTCGTTTTTTTCTTAAAGCCATCTTGCAAAACAATAATAATATAAAGACATTTTTTCTCGCCCCTTCGTCACTGTAGTATCAATATATTACGTTTAAGAAGTGTAAATATAAAAGACGATCGCCATAGCACTGTTCTGAATGCAATATACTTATGCAGTTTTAGACATGAACGAATAAATGATAAGCACGGTAGCATTGTCCAGTTTTAAGTTTTAACCATGGGATTGGTCCTATACAATGCGCAGTATTATTGCTGATAATGTGTTCACAGCGGAATATATCGCACACTCCCAACAAATAAACAAACCAATCAAGCAGACACACGGGGTCTCATTTATAATGCAGCTTATCACATGTCACCCTCCTCTAAGCCAATCAGAACTCGATGAAAACCTCGGTCTTTTTCATATATCGCTGGCTAGCCGAAGCGATAACTGAGACGGTGACTCTATATCACCCATCTTCTTTGTTTTTTTACAAAGTCCCTCACCGAGCAGCACACCATTGACAAGGCTAGGCTATTGAGGCACCTGATATCAAGCACAACATGCAAGTGTTATAACAGGGATTTTCCTAAAATAGCATTGCTTGCTGAACGTTAATCTGGTTGCGTGTTTCTCATCGGGAAGTCACGGCATAATATCATCTCCCCGGATTCTCGCTGATATACGGAATCATAACATCTGCAAAGAGAAGCGCTTGGTTGTCCGTTCTAAAGGACGACAAATACCTAAACTCTATTGATCGTGGACGTAATTTGTATTTATGCGTATGATTCCGCATAAGAATTTACAAAACAGATTTAAGGCTCATTACTACCCGCTCACACGCCAATGATAAAAACAAGGGCTAGCCCAAGGATTGCCGACGTTTAAGAATGGTTTACCACAGCTGCTTAATCCTGCTTGCTTTAATGTGAATTGGTGATAGATCTCAATAACTCAATCGGAGATTAACCGATCTCGTCGAACGACCCAAACACAATTACCGTCACGGTAGCTTAATATACAATGTGATCATTTGGTGTGAAGTTATGCTTGATTATCGCTTGTATGTGCCATCGAAATATGTATGTTATCACAAAGTCACGCAGATGATATGATTTTTCCCCATATCATCCACGTGACCAAACAATAACTAACACCTGTTGCTCCCAGCAATTGTAGTATGAAAGTGTCATCAGAGAATGATTAAATCACTGCCGCTTCTGAGCTCTGATACGAACGTTCTTATCAAAACTAGACAGCTCTGAACACTATCCGTTGGTGTGTTCCTATTTATTGACGGCGCTACCTCCAAAAGTGCCTGATGCATTTGGTCGTACAGACCAATGAGGAAATCTTTCGTGCAAATAGTGCACTGCTTTTCATCTGATTCTAAGAAAAGCTTAAGCATGGTCTGGAGATCCAGCGTCGTAGCATTAAAAAAACAGTAGACAGGCTAATCAGACTTGTGCATATCATTGCAACTGCATTAATAATTGACACACTCTCTCGGGAGCAGAATTTTTAGTGCCAACCAAACATTCAAGAATAATAGTAAATAAAATCCGACCCCTATTAATCCTTATGACGTGCGGTCTAGATTTGGGACATCTTTCAAACGCCATGAGAACAGGCTTTTTTATTATTTTGCTCTGATTATAGCCAACGCGTTTAAATACATGACATCGTTTTATGTATAGTATAAATGTGCTACCGACGATGCGAAAGTGATAGGTCATGTGTCCATGTTGTTTAAAGTAGCTGGTCTTTATCGTAAGATCCATACTGTAATCAAAATACATCTAAGCGTTGAACACACATGAGTGCACGAGAAGCAAACATCTTCGTCGTGGCAAAATACACGTTTTGCGGCTAGCAATCTACATTCCTGAAAAACGTCAAAGATTTTTGACATTGTAACTGCAACACATCCACCCCGCAATGAGAGTATCAAGTTCACATATATGCAACAGTTGATGCATCACTGAATACAAATGTACTCATTTGGCGACATAACTGTGGCAATCAAAAAGACATTCTCGTCTATCAATTCAACATTAATGTGATTGCCTATGACTCACGATAAAGGAAGCAATTTATTCAAAAAAGAAACATGACCCTTGCATAAAATCATATTTTCTAATAGGTAGGCCGACGGCATAAATCATATGTAATTTGGTTAGAGCAGAATATTGACGGTAACAATATTTTAGGATGATTAAAACAGCAGAAATGTTCCATGAAATAAAGCTTGGAGGAGCAACAGCAATCCGACTCATTATTGCAGGAATACAAAACGAGGACAGTATTTTACTTGCTTTAATCATGCAATAGATAGACCCCAAATAAAATATATACCAACTGGCGTATTTCCTTTTGTAATTGTATGCTGCTTACGACATCAACTCGACAACTTTTACGCTACCTGATAATCATCTGGATACAAAATGCCTTTCTAAACTACAACGTCTGCGTGTTGTAATTCTTCATTTCCTGGAAGCAAGCACCGCCACCTTCATTTATCAAATCATCAGGCGGATATAGTAGTACGCATGAATCGCTATGCAACATTATCAATACAATGGCCCTATGGTATGTTGGTCTTTCCCCATGAGATAGCCTTATACATTATTCGGGGGAACCGATGTTATCAAACATAAACCAACGAAATAATCTCAAGAAGATCGATCGGAGAACACTTATAATTGCCTCAATAGATATATCTAGGGCGATTGTACTCGGTTGGAGAGTATGTTGTTAAGTCCGAGGGATTGCTTTTGGGAGCAGTAACTTGCCGCCTAACTAGGTGCCACTGCGTGTGCTCACGACAACCTTGGCCTTCTCCACACAAATGTCGTCGGATCATGTCTTAAGACCAAC